>VZRO01007445.1:521773-568343 GCA_013397915.1 Daphoenositta chrysoptera
TCCTCCTGCGTGGGTTGTCCCAGCAATCCTGGTTGCTGCCCAGCCCTGGTGCGCAGCTGAAGGACGGGCGGTAAAGCGCGAGAAGGGGTAGGAATTCTCGCACTGCCGGCATTCTGGGAACTGCGCTGCTGAAAGTGCCTCCCGGCTCAGGTGTAAGGATAAATGCTGGCAACAACAGGCCGCTTCTGAATCGTCCCCTGGGTTGCGGGGCAGGATTTGCATTCTGGTTGATGCCATGGTGATTTTTTGCCTTTTCTTTTATAGCCCTTTTATGTGGCTTTTAGGTATTCCTAGTGCTTCTAGCCCACATTCTTAGACCTAATATTTTGTTAAGCCAAGAGACCAAACATCTTGTCAGCCTCGTAGTGAGGGGTCAGAAAGCCCCAGACACCAAGGGCCTCTCTGGAACACATTCTGTAAACTGAGATAGGCCCCTCCAGGGGAAGGTTCCTCGGGCAGGGGTTCACTGGAGCCTCTCCCTGGGGAATCTTTGATGGATGTGCTGATTTGTAAGGCCTGGAATGTGATACCTGGACTGACCATGGGTGTGCATTCCGTGTGCTCTGCGGGCATCCCACCTGGGTGTGCTGCACCTAAGGATCCTTAAATAAATACCCAGGTAAAACCCCTTTTCCCTTCTAACCGTGTTTGGCTCTTAATTTCAAGACTAAGGAAAGGCATCACTGGGACAGTGCCGGGACTTTGAAAAGACTGCCCTAACTGGGCTTTGGGTAAAGCTGCATTTTAGGGAGAAAACGACCATTTAAATGTTGCCTGGAAACTTGAATGGAGGATATGCCTGCTGGGAAACAACCCCCAAACCAACAGCCACGAAAAAAACAAGCACTACAAAGCACAAACTTTACAAATGAAATGTAAGATACGTGTCTTTGTTAGCAATTACATAAGTCAGGTATGACTTCCCAAGGCAAACTGGAGGTGAAGCTGCAATATTCTCATGATTTCTCTGTATGAATAATTTAAGCGGGGCTTTGCTCTGCCAGCTAGCCAGTATCTGGATACCTTGTGCTTTTAAAATTCCCTAGTTATACCAAAATACTAGGTGGGTGGCTTTTTTGGTTTTTTTTGGGTTTTTTTGGGGTTTTTTTGGTTTTTTGGTTTTTTTTTTTTTTTCACCCAAGGGATTACGGTTTTATCTGATGTTTATACAGACCTGAAAATGAATTTACTTTGATTAAGTATCTTGAGATTCTATAAGAAAGAGGGCTGCAAATTTAAGATTGTTGCAAGGGATTTGGGTTGTTTTGTTTGTTTGCTCTGAATTTACTTAAATGGAATTTCTGGTGAGATGACTGAATTAATATTGATTATATTGGATCAAAGTAAAATGTTCGGTAACTCTGCTACTTACCACAGAGAAGTGCTAAGTTGATGAACTGTTATGTTTCATAAAAGATACCTGCTCCAGCTGGTGCTGCAAGGCTTTTTTTTTTGCTTTTTTTTTTCTGGTTTATACTGTTTGATTCTTAAACAGTAATTTACTATATTGTCTCTTCCAAGTGTGTGTGTATTGTTTATTTACAGGTGTCTAGAGAGTCTTTAAGTTTTAATTCAAAAAAATCAAATATCTCTAAGTAAATTTTCCTTAAGTAGTCTAGAAATATATAAGATAGAACTGCCAATGAGGTTTGAAAGTATTCCATGACATAAAAAGATTTTTAAGCTATTAATTAATCAAGATCAGAATTGAGCTTTTGTCTTGTTTTGCAGCCCTTGAAAATTTAATTAATTGTCTTTCTTCTGAATGTGACAGATGTTTCCAGTTTCTCACTGCTTGTGCTCCTCCCATTTTTTCCCAGCAGTTTCAGTTTAATTTGACAGGACTCTGTCAGGTCACTGCAGTTGATTAGCACAGGGAAATTAAACAGTTCTGATAATTCCACCTGGTGCTTGCAAAAGCTGACAGCATTTTCAGTTATGGGCACAGCAGTAGCACTGAGTAGAGCGATCCCAAAGTCAGAACTGGGTAGTAATAGTGGATGAGAAGCAGGCGAGAGGCTTATAAAATGTTCTTATCAAGATACAGTCATTACATCTGTAAAACCTTCCCTCCTTTTTATTTTTTTAGCTTATAGTGTGGTCTTGTACCTCTATGATGGGCAAGTTCTCAAGCAAGTACAAATAGGAATATTCAGGCTTTTCTTAATGTTATATCTCCTTAAAGAATATTATGCTGCAGTATCAGGAGTTTTATTGAAACTGATTAGATTGGGGTTTTTTTTCAGTTTATCGGAAGATAAGCTCTACAAAATATTACCTGTCTGTGATTGTGTCTTTTGATAGAAAATCCTATTCATAACGGTTAAAAAGTGTCAGTGTAAGGGATTTGTGCTTTTCTTAGCATCTTGAGGAAAAACAAAACTATGAGAGTTTCTTATTCTTTTATTTGTTTTCTACAGATGTCTCACTTTACAAGGGAAGATGAAGCTCTATTACAGTCTATGCTTAGACAGTTGCTGCAGAGTGTGAAGGAAAAAATCACTGGAGCCCCATCAGTAGAATGTGCAGAAGAAATTCTCTTGCATTTGGAGGAAACGGATGAGAATTTTCACAAGTAAAAATATTTTTACTTATTTTTAGTCTTTTGAAGAAGTTGATATGTGTTAAACTGTATTAACAGTTGGGAAAAGTCTACACTTTATATTGCTTCGTAAATGTGTGTATTTATACATATATAGATACTCCTGTCACTAGTCAACTCTCAGATGATGTTAATTTAAAGAATAAAATTAGTATTGCCATTTTCTTGGTTTGCTCTTTTCCCCCCTCTACTCTTGCTAATATACTTTTACTGTAGTAGTAAGTAATGAGCTTTTTGTGAGAAAGGAATTTACAAAGCTCTGATGCATGTGCACACGGAATGTACTAAATGCACACATGAAAAGGAGCTAGAAGAAGTAGTCACTGAAGGCTCTCAGTATATTTGACACCTGCTAGACAACATAATCTTGTTTTTCAAAATAGAGTACTTTTTCAGAGGGCTGTGTGGCTTCCGTATTTGATTGTTCTCTCTGGCCTATATTACTGAACATGTCTGTCTTATCAGGTTGTCATTCTTTTAATTTATGTTTTAAGTAAAGTAGAAATATATCCTCATCACACTTCTGTAAAATCAGACTTGACAGTGTGGCCTCACTTACATGCGATCTAGATTTCCAGATCCCACGCTCCTCTTTCCTTTCCATGATGTTATAACTTAATTATATTTTTACTACATGGGAGATTTTTAGTACACATTTTTATGACAAGCCAAGAGAATATCAGGCTGAAATGACGTGAAGACATTTTAATAGGGAACGAAGCTCTGTGACCTGACTTCTTCTGAGAAAGCTGGTTCCCTGTCAGTTTTTTCAGAAGTGGCACTATTTACAATCTCTTAAATTTACCTAGGTATTGGCATTGCTTTGTCAGTGGTAGGAGTTAGGTGAAAGTAAATAAGTGAAATAGAACTAGGGTTTATCTAAAATTTCACTGTAATTTTAAAACTTTGAAACTCACGTGTGTTCTGAAGATTCTTTAAAAGGTACTTCAGCTCAGTTTTAGGTTTTTTACAAATTATATTGGATTACACTGTTGCTTGTACTCTTGTGAATTTTGAGTAGGTTGCTGGATGACAAGCATGAGAGTAAAAGAATTTGGTTGTAAACATATCAAAGTTGAAAGATACATGTAATTCTCAAAGAGAAAAAGTTATTTGAGAAGATGTACACAATAAAGCTCAAACAAAGAAAAAATAAATTATTTCTGTCATTTTTTCTGAGAACTTAATTGAATACCCAGGGTGAGGGAGTAAAGTCTGTAAGGGGTTGAAGTAATGCCTGTATAGCTTTTCCTTTTACAACTGTGAAACCTTGAATCCATTACTCTTTCTTGTATGTTAGAAAATTGGTGATCCTAAAGAAAGATACTTTCTTTTCCTGACAACAGTTTTATTTTACATTTAATGGAAAATCAAGTGATCTTTAAGTGCAGAACATGAGGTATTCTAGCCTTGTTTGTGACCCATGGCAGTACAGACTGGTTTTCTTGGAAAGTCAGAGAGGTCATATGGTCATTTATAAGTGAGGCCATGAAGAAACTTTCTTCTGAATCCATTCATCCAGATTGCAAGCTTCGTTATTAGTAGTGCATGCTTTTGCTCTAGTTCAGCTCAGCATTTTGAGCAGTGCTGTTTCTACAATTTTACCAGATTTTGAGGTCTTACTTTATCCTTTGTTCCCACTTTGATGTAGAAAAGACAGAAGTGCAGGATCCTCAGAAAGCTAATGAAAAGGAAAATTGAATCAAGCACAAAACTTCTGTGCAGTAGTAGACGTCAGGATTTTAAACTACATAAGTAGCATGTTTTCTCTTACGTTAGAGGTGTTTTTAACCCCACCCCAAGCGTGATTCCTTTGTAAGCCCTACTAGATCAATCTGAATTGATTCTGCTTGTGACGTAGTACTGTCATTGCTGAAACACAGAATTGTTACAAAACATTTCTAAGGTGGAAAAATATGCTAGAACACAAGATGCTAGAACATCAGACATAAAAGTAATGGTGTGAATAATGAGTAGTGGTGTGGTTGCTGTGTATTTCAGTGTGAAGGAGTCACTGCAAAAACATACATAGGCTGGAAGTGTTGCCCTTATAAAACAAAGGGGAGAAAGTTTCATGAAAGCTTTCATGCAGTGCAGAGTTGTGTGCAATTTCACAAATGAAAAGAGAAATAAACGTGTTTTGCACCTTTCTTGAGATGTATTTCTGTTACTTTCACTGAGAACAAGAATGGAAAGGTAGAGGAAAAGAAAAATACTGACGTACCTGCGGTAGGCAATCCAGTGTGGAAGTATCAATCATGATATAATTTTGTGCGCTTTGTTTGGTTTTTGGAGTTTTTTATCCAAGTTAACATGAGTTGTTTCACATATACATTTGATACAATGAAAATAAAACGATGCATCTACTGTTAATAGATGATTACTTTTTTGTATGTTTCTGTTTGCCTTGCCTTTTATACAAATAAAAAAAACTAGCCAAAAAGAAAATTTGATTTATTCTGAGCAGTACTCTTTAGCAATTTCTATAGCTAATACAAAGTTGGAGGACCCAGGGAGAGTCTTTAGTTTGAAATCTCCCTCTGATTATTCTATTCTTTTAGCAGGTATCTGATGATGAGACTGCAAAGTGCTAAATCCTGGAATTTAATGTGTTTGTGTAATCACAGACAGCTGTTTTGTCAGTTTGACTGAGATTTGTGTACTGTCATGACACAATTTTATAAACCATAGGTATTCTCATATACTCTAATTTATAAACTGTGTTTTCTGTGTACCTTCTATTTTTGTATGTATAATGCATAAATAATACCAGACTGTTTATACTCTAAGACCGTGCTATGTTCAGAGTGCTACAAGGAATATGTCTTTTGGAATTTGAAATTCCTTGATATTCTTTGGGTTTTGCCTACAAAACCTTAACCTTTTTTCTGAGTGGATTTTTACTTTTAGGAAGCACAAAGTGAAATTCTGCTATTTGGTAAACCAGCTATTGATTTTGTTTCTTCCATTCAGTATTGTTTCTTCCTATAATATGCTGATAATGGCCATATTGAAGAAAATCAAACTGTAATGTTATTTCACACTCCTGAAGTTTATTTCTGTACAAGTCATAAACTCTTACCTCAGAGTATCAGATCTACTGGGAGAGAAAGTAGATATTCTTGATACAATGTTGACAAGGTTTCATGGTAAATTCAAGGAGATGTTATATTTAAATTTTGCATGTTTCTCGCAGCTATGAGTTTGTGAAATACCTTAGACAATACATAAAAAATACTGTAGGACCTGTGATTGAAGAAGAAACAGAAAAATGTACATCTGCTCAAAACCAGGGTGAAATATCTGGCTATGACACACTTGTCCAACATCTTACTAAGAAGACCCGTGACTCGAAAGAGTGAGTATATACATGTAATTTGCATCTCTGTTTCTCATTTGTCTTAACCTTCCTTTCACTTTTCCATAATGTGTTTCGAAAAAATAAGATCTGAACCAACAACAATTCTGAACAGGTAAGCAAAAATCAGTGCTAAGCAGTTCAGATATTACCAAGCTACATTGCAATTTGTCATGCTTCCTCTCACCTTGGAATTAAGGTTGTGAACTATTACATAAAAAGACTGGTAGCAAATATGTGAAATTTTTAAGGTATTTGGGATTTTACCATCAGTGGTCATTTTTATATGCTGCAAAATAAGAAAACAGGAAAATAGATGTTAGGATGACCATTTTTCAGATTATGCTGTTTGTATAATTTTTGTGTCAAGGTTCTTGTGCTCATTAAAATTGGTAGAAGAAACTCCAATGAACTAAATATGTGTCTTATATTTTTAATTTGACATGTAGGAGGATATTAAAGCACAATATGGTAATTTGTATCTTTAATGAATGTAAAATAAATAATTGTAGCATTAGGGTAAAAAATAATCTGAAATAAAACATCAACATTTTAGAGTAGGATGCTTTTCTGAAGCATTTTTTAGTCTTGAATTTTTTCCCTGTGGATATTATTTTTCAGTTAATGGAAATTACAAAAACCCTGGTTTTGTTGAAAGAAAATTATTTTGTGTACATAACCTGTACTCAAGATATTGAATCAGGATAATGTGTTCACTTCTACTGGTTCTGCTTGAGGTTTATAGCAGAAGAAAACTTGTATGTTGAACTACAAGAAACAAACAGTAACAAGGATGAGAACTGGCGTGTTTTCTCAGGGACAGATCCTCCTTTTTGGTGGACTCATGTTCTTCTTTCTTAAGAAAATCCCAAAATAGAATTATGCTAGTGGTATTTTATTGAATGGTTCTGGAAGGGAAAAAAAAGGAGTTTTATTGTAATTTTAAAATATTATTTACTGAAACACATAAGGTACATATGTGTTTTGTTGCTCAATTTCGATTTGGATTTGGTATTCATTAATATCTGTAAATTCAGTGAGTTCAAGTCCAGTTGGCATTGTCATATTCAATTATTCATGATGTAGCGATATTTTTTTCTTTTTGCCAAATAGTGATTTATATGTTCTTTAATAATAAAATCATCTTTACTTTGAAGATACAGAGAAATGATGCATGCCTTGAAGAATGTAATGATGATTGTGGTAGAATCGTTGATTAATAAGTTTGAAGAAGATCGGATGCATGATAAGGAGCTGGATAGTAAAGCAAAGAAAGAACGTCAGAGTGGCTATTACACAGACAACTGTTCTGACAGTGACTCCTCCTTCAACCAAGTATGATGGATTTTTTCTCTGTGTTATTAAATAAGCATGATACTACAAAATCGTTAAGTTTCTGTCAGTAGAGACTGAGAATGGCCCTAGAGAATGAATAATTTTTCCCAATTTTGTTATATCCTAAACCCAAATTATTTACTTTTCTTTCTGTTTTCAGTACTAAGCTTATACTAGCTACTTTAGGCATTGTATGCTGGTTGAGATTAATATGATGCCCGTATGCTCCAAAGTGCCTATCCAAGTATGATATAAATAAAGATAAGATAATGATAAAAGCACAACATCCTCTAACTTTTGTGATTTTACTTTAGAAGCCACATAATGTGCAGTTCATTTCCAGACTACTGTATTATGCTACACTGCTTGCTGAATAAATTATTATAAGGATTTTTTGAAGATACAGAAAATTTTGAAGTAAAGCAAACAAAATATGTCATGGTAATTTCATTATCTTAAGTTTAACTTCGGGCAAACAGCAGAAAACATTTGGAATGTTGACTTTATTGTTAAATTATTATAAGTGTTGAAGTAGTAATTATTAAAAGTAAATTAGGTATCAGAAAGACTGATGATTTTAATCTTCTGCTGTTCAGTTTAATAAAATATAGTAATGATCATTTTATAATGTGTATTATAGAGTTATGCGTTCATGAGTCAAGAACAATTGCAGCTGCTCGCAGAAAGGCTTGACCCTCTTCAGCCCAAGGAAGTAAGTTTAACAGCAGAAATGAAATGTTAATACAAAGGAATGTTTATGGCATATTGGCGAACAGACTGTGTTTACATAAGAGTTCCTATGTACCTAAGTGGAAACTTGTCTTTGTTGGTTCCTATTTCTTGGCTTCAGTGCAGAAATTACTCTGCAGTACAATATTTCATTGTTTGTAACCAATCTGGTTCAAAAACTAGTGTTGCAGCAAATACTTACTTTTTTTAGAAGTTTATGTGCTATAGATCAGCATTTTTGGTTTAAAAGAAAAGTTGTTATATGGTAAATAAAGTTACAGAACATTATTTATCCTGTATACATGTCTCTTGTCCTGTTTGGTAACTTCTGTGTTGCCTTTTGAGTTATCCCTATCAGAAGAGATAGATGCCTGCTGATTTGCCAACAACCTGCTGCCAAATGAAAAATATAAAGTCCAACTTAGGTTTACTGTCGTATCAGTGGCAGTACTAATTTGTGTCTCTAACCAACAACCAGCACCAGCTGCTGATATTTTTGAGGCTTGGAGAAATACCGGTTTGAGTGTACTGTCTTGATAAGACTTGTTGGGGGTTGTCTGGTACTTGAAAAAGGCATGGTAGGTAGGAACTGATACAAACATTGTGATGGACTTTTATTAGAAAACCAGGTAAAAATTCTGATGCTTTTAAATGTTGTTAAAATGTCCTACAGTTTCTTTCAGTAAGATGAAATAAATTTCTAGAGATTGCAGTTGTCTATGAATAGAAAAAAAAGTTACTTGAAATTATTTAGAATGCTGATGAAAATTTAGCAGTACAGCACAATATCTAATAACTGTGTCTACTTCTCCTAGCTGAGAGCTTTAGAGAGCTATATTCCCTGATAACAAAATATTTGATTACAGGCAGAAAGCAGAACATAAACCTTGCATCCAGTATTGAAAACCTATTTAAAATGGTTTTATTGCTTCTTCGAATGCACGCATTTTCCCCACTCAGTGATGTAGTGTTTTGTCTAAATAACCATAAAAAATATAGCAGAAGATAACTATTTTGTTATTTCTTATCTGTTCTACAGCAAGGTTCTGTTCCTTCCTGCCTGCCTCCCCCTTCCCTACCCTCCCTCCCTCCCTCTGACTTGTAAATTATGTATTTCAGAGGTTGCTGTGAATGGATTTTTGGTGTTTATCTTTTTGACTGCTTCAGGTTCGCCAAGAAGCTTTGCAGACGCTGTGCTTGGCCCCTGCCTCTGATATCCTGAGCTCTGAGAGTTGGCCAAGTCTGCGTAAGCATCTCACGATCTCTCTGGCGGATCCTGATGCAACATTCAGTGTAAGGGAGTGTTTTGTATCTAATTACCAGATGTGTATCCAAAGAAAGGAGTGCTGAAGAGATGTAAGAAGTTACATACATATTATAAGTATTCCAGCAGGGTTCCAAGACCTTGTATTTGTATATGAATCACATAAACGATTTTTTGAAGTAAAAGAAATACAGGATTCCAGTAAATTTTGGTTTAAAGGACTGCAACAGGCTTTCAATAGGATTTTTAGATACCAAAGCACTTATTTGCATTTCTTTTAATGGCAGTGAAGATGTTTGAATTTCTTTTAGCAAAAACACACGTTAAAAAATGGACAAAACTGTTCTGTAAAACAGGTCACCTTAATATTTCCTACTCAAGTCAGGTTTATGCTCCATGATGATGAGAAAATGATACATAGCAATATTACACAGGTAGTGATGAGGAAAAAAAATGACAGCTGCTTAAATGGCTTTTAGATTATTTATTATGTCAATTAAACTTCTTCAAGTTTTAAAGTGATTACCAAATAAATAGGAAAGTTGCCCCAGCTGCTGTCATAGATTTCACTTTCACCTGAGTTCTACAATATCTTTTAAAACAGTGATAATAACAAGTCACTGGTTCATAATGGAAAAGTAATGTTCCTTGGTCTACTTTATAATTCAGTGAGGCTTTGCATTGGTGCTGTAGTTTAAAATTTCCTTTAAACTGTAGATTTCTGTGATCAGAAAATATATTTTTATAAAACATACTTAACATCTTCACAGATGTCTAGATGAATAATCTGTAATATTAAGAATAATGCCTCTACACATTAATTATTTTGTAATTATAATACACAGTTAATGACTGTTTAATACACAGTTTGCTTTTTCACCCTTAGGAGAAAATTCTTAGGTTCTATGTGAAAACCTTTTCTTCTTCTCCATTTAATATGACAAAAGAAGTCTATACAAGTTTAGGTATGTGCATTTAATTACATTTCAGATTTCATGAGTTATGTACTTTTTGAAAGTTAAGTTTTATAATGAAGATTGTATAAGACAGTCTGTTTTGTCATTGTCGTCATGGAGGTGAATTGTTTTTTTGTTGTTGGGTTTCTTTTTTTTTTTTTTTTTCAGCAAGACACTTGGAGTTGTACTTTCTTTCTGGAGAATATTCTCTTCATATTTCAGCTGGTCTGGATGTATCTAACCCAGATGTAAATCGTTTACTTAAAAAGGTATAAATGAACTTTCTGTACCTTGTCTATCATTACTGAAACATGCATTAATTATTTTTTAATTTTAATAATTATGTTTTCAGGTTCGCCTTTTAAATGAGTACCAAAAGGAAGCACCGTCTTCCTGGATTCGACATCCAGAAAAGTATGTCACCTTCAAAACCCTGTAACTGTTTCTTAATTTAATAGTTATTGACATAAAATAAGATGCACGTAATTTTAGCAAAGGCTTGATTATAGAATGCACAGTGGCTGGTAAGTGACAACAGGGGAAATAAAAGTAGAGGATGGGAAAAGTAAAATGGAGAAGTTGCATAGGAGTAGTCATATTAAGCTGCTTACTTAGCTTTTGGAGTGTTCTAAGTAGTTTTGACCAAAAAAAAAAAAAATTTGGATGCAAGTGTAGCAAGTGTAATAATTAGCACTTAACAAAAGATGTAATAACTTAGGAGAATATAGATGCATATTAGTTTTATTTGTGGTATTACAATGAATTAATACCCATACAAGATCAAGTTAAAGATCATGCTGTTGATATTTATGATTTATCTGAACAAGGTTTTATGAGAAGTTTGTTTCTGAATATTACTGGTGGAAAGACTTCAGTGATTTTTTTGTTTTCTGTCCATTTTTTTCCTATTTGTGTCATAAGGTACATGGAAGAGGTAGTGGAGAGTACCTTGTCACTTTTGTCAGTAAAACACAAACCTAATCATGCTGCCTCTCCAGATTTCTTGAGTCCAATGCACTTTTTGGCTCTGCTAGATATCAAAGCAGTGTGGTTTAAGAAGTGGACGGTAAGCAAAACCCTCAACCCAACAACGTTTAACTTGTTAGTGTCTGACATATATTTTGAAAAGTTTGGGTTATGACAGCACAGACCTATTGTGTCCTGTAACAACCTATACTGAGAACTGTAATTAAGGAAGTGCAGGGTCTTTTTAGATTTTTATGTCCACTGCTTTTCAGTGCTACTCTCCCCTTCAATTTCCGTTCGGTTACTAGTTTTCATTAAATTTCTGAGTATTTTCTGTGCTTTGTGACTTCAGTCCCTTTGGTAGAATTGACTGACAGCCATCAAAAGACGCAAATTTTTTTTTGGAAGAAGTGATGAACAGGAAAGAACAGTTATTATCGCACGTTATTATGTTTTATTATTATACTACACACTACACACAACTTGCTAACTTCCAGTGGACATTGAGCTTTTTCCAGCCTACCACTTATAAACTTACAATGTAGAATTTACATAACAATGTCAAAACACTAAGTTTAGCATTTCAGTGTATTTACTGGTTTTCTGTTTTTACTGCATCTTCTACTACACTTTTTTGTAACAAGGTAGGGGTTTTTGTCATAAATGGACTGCAAACAAAAGCCTCAGTTGAATATAATACTGGTTTACTTGAGCTGGAGTTCAGTACCTTGCATATGTATGGTACAGGGTGCCTAATAGAACAGAATCAGAGATAATTTCTACTTTTTTAGTTAAAAAACGAGAACATATCTTTGTAGCTGACATTACATTTTCTTTGTCATTTAAGCATGCATATTACAGCAGAAGAGTGGTATTTAAGCTTTTGGAAAGAAAATACAAATCCTTGGTAAGTACTTCTATTAATATACTTTATTGATTATGTATTCAATAATAGTCTGTAAATAAAATTTATTGATAGAACAAGGGCTAATGGCTTCAAACTGAAAGAAGGTAGATTTAGATTAGACATTTCGAGGAACTTCTTTGCTGTGGGGGTGTTAGGACATTGGAAAAGGTTGCCCAGAGAAGTTGTGGATGTCCCATCCATGGAAGTGTTCAACACCAGGGTGGATGGAGCCCTGAGGAACCTGGTCTAGTGCAAGGTGTCCCTGCCCATGGCAACTAGATAATCTTTAAGGTCCCTTCCAGCCCAGGTCATTCTATGATTCTGTGAATTTCCAAGGCAAGTTTACTTGCAACTTTTTTTTTACCCATTGTGGTTTGGGCTATTTTTTTCCTATTTTTTTTCTTGTTGGAGCTATTTTCCATGTTGTTCGGCTGGATAAGCCTTTTAGATGTGATTTTTTTTTTTTTTTAATTTTTCTTTGCTTAAATGGATCATTGATAAATGCAAAGAAGCGTATGGCCAGCTATGAGTAAGGGGAATTTGGATATTTTATTGCAGGTGTATACTTAGGATTATAATTTATTGATATGTTATGTTGCATTAATATTTAGAATTATTTCCAGAAATGCATAAAAATGGAAAATGGTGCATAAAAAAATACCATAAATACTCTGCTAAATTTGGATTTTTGTCAAAAAGAGGCTAAAAAAACTGCCGTTGTATTCTTTGAAACATTAAGGGTTCAAAGTCAGCAAGATAAATCAAAACGGGAAAATATATTTAGTAATATAGCTATTAATCCTGTAATATATTTTGTATGGGCAGATCTCTTTACTGGGGTGGAGGTTTCATTGTTTTCAGTAAGACCAATGTAGATGTAAGATCTGTTCATATACACAGGATTTGGCTATGTTTTATAAAATCTTGTAATACAAATTAAATCAAATGTAAAATACATGTGACTGATAAAACCTTAAGATGGAGAAAAGGACACAGACAACTATAAGAGACCTTTATGCTTTTTATCTGTGTGCATAGAACAGGGCATAGAATAAAATATGATCCATGCCACAAAGCGTTTATAATAGGAAGTCCATGAGCAGGGTATTCTAATCTAATTTATAAGCACAGGGTAAACATCTGATTAAAGTTGGGGTTTTTTTATTGTGTATGTCTGTATATTTACACTTATGAATAAATCTTGGCAGCTCCAAGCTGTAATAAATCTAACTATTGTTCTCCGATCATTAGAAAATAGAAAATATTAACTCTATCCCAGCTGAAACCAGGACAATGTACTTTGTGTTTCCTTACTACAACCATGTAGTTTTGAACTAAGTTCAAGTTAAGTTTGAACCAAATTTTGAACTTTTATATACCTTGATTAGATTATAATCCTATGACAATGCTACACCACCAAGAACAGTAATAGCACTGACATCATCCAGCAACCAAACCTACAGTTTAGTAAGTGTATTCAAGACAAAGTTTTTCACGTGTGTGAACTTAAAATGTTCCACAGTAATGATAATAGGACATTCGCAGATTGCTGTTGACTTCTCAAAACACTTGTGTGTTCTCTGTACTCTTCTTCATGGATTGTCTTAATGTGTATAGAGCTGGTTGTGTGATAATGTAGTAATAATGGTGATATATTTTAGTAGCCCTGTAAAATTTTGCCTTCTGTTGATTAATCCATCCAAAGCACTGAAAAATGCAGTCATGGAAGTGGATATTTAAGTTCTTGTGTTAAAGGACGGTACTTGGATACAAGAGAGAATGAGTTTATTGTGAAATTTCAGGTACTTCATTATTTTGTGCTTTATTCCACAGATTATTGCAGCTGTCCAGCAATGTCTTGATTATTTTGAATTTTGCAAAGCAGCAGTTAATAAAAATTCCAAAGACTTTTCCCAGCAGCACTGTAGTGAGTATCTTTGCATGTCTCACATTATATGCACACACATCCACATTCTTTAGGTTTTTGAGCATGCTGCCTCAAAAGGAAGACGTCCTATCTATTCTATTTCTTCCCAAAATGTTGTCTTTTAAGAGAAAAAGAATAGCAGTGGTTAATTACTTAAGGTGTCGTTATATACAAAATTATTCGCTTGTGTTGCAGGTAGAGCTAGGTACTGTAAAGTAAACTACAAGATTAAAGTTCTAATTTTTTTCTTTATTGTTACAGGTGATATGCAGAATTTTTCTTACACTGGACCAGAACTGCAGTACATCTATTTTGTTCATTCACTGTGCCTCTTAGGAAGATTGTTGATCTATAAGCAAGGCCAGAATCTCTTTCCAGTACAGCTGAAAAATAAAACAGGTAAGGGGAGAGTTGAGGAAAATGGAATCTGTTGAGAAACACTGTATCCATACTTGGATATACTTATATATTTTCACTGCAATATTGTGGATATTGAGGAACAACACTTGTTCACCAATTCTGGGCCTGGAAACTTCTGGAAAGGTAGTGTGTGTATATACCTATATATGAGCATCTACACTGCTTTTTATTCTTTGATGGATGTGGTTGAATGGATCACTTATGTATTTTACTTCTAGTATAATTATTTCATGTTGAAGGACAGTTGGATCAGTGTGTAAGTGATTCATCTTTTCTAGGTGTGAGTAATAGCTTCTGTCAAACCAATTGATGTAATTCGTTGGAAGAGAGACATGTCCAGGGACCAAAACTGTTTTTCAGGTGTGAAAGAAAAATCAGTATTTCTAGCTAATTGCAAATTGAAAACAAGTGCTCTGAGTTTAACCTATTAATTAAGATAAAAGAAAAGTTCCGTACCTGTGGAACAGATGTGTTAATAGGGACACAAGATATGAGATGGAAAAACTCTTGGACATCCAGAGAAATCTGCATTGTGCCCGGTTAGCAGATGGAAGTGTGTGAGGGCAATTGTAGCATTCCATTGCTTTAGTGTCTCTATAAATTCGATGTAGAATTCAAAGCATTACTGGATACTAGTTCTGTGAATTGTCTTTTGTCCCTATGGTTAGAGGATCAAGATTTGATAGATCCAGTGTAGGGCAGTTGTGAGTAAGAAACATCTACTAATAAAGTGCTTTTGTCATTTTTGCATTACCTGTGTAACACTCTTCCAGCAGAGATCCAAGGGCGGTGGTTGCTTTGTTCTTTTCCTTACAAATGTAACAATCTTGCCATTTATCTTCTTAATAATGTCCTTCTCAACTTCATAGATGGCAACTCTTTCCTCACAAATTGTCTTAGTTGTTAAGATAATTACATTAAACTTGGAGTAACTGTTCCCATCTTGCATTTAGCTACATTTGTTTGTTTTGTTTCAGACCTGAGAAAGAGTTGTCTGACAGCCTCTTCCTTTTCCAGTAGTTTCACTTATAATAATAGTAAGGCAATGCTTTTTTCTACAGCCATGTGTATTCAGTATTTTCAAATGTTGGCTGCCATTTGTAGCAGTGAAAGACATTGCAAAATTTCAATTGGCTAAATTAAGAGCAAGATCATGTCTTATAACTTGATCATGAAATATCTTAGTAGAGTCCCAAGGATATGCGTGTCCTTTGCTTTGTCACTTGTACGTAGTTGATTTCCTGTATACAGGAAGGCATTCTTTACATGTATTTACAAAATACATTTTTTTATTTGGAAAATTGAAGTTGTACATTAATTTGCAAAGTACTTTCCTTTTTTCTTTTTTTTTTTAATAGATAATATATCCATAACTGATGTGTTGGTATTGTTTACTCAGTTGATTTATTACTCTCCAAGTTACCCAAAGAGAGCTTTGGCAGCAGATTCAGGTAAATGCTTTTTTTTTCCTTATATACTAATATATTCAGTTATAATGAGGCATATGATAAATTCTTTTGCAATTTTTACTTTCTGTATGTTATTCGTGCAGTTTTTCTCTTCCCTTCTGCCCTTACCGTTTCTTCCTCTCTCTATGTTAAATCAGCACTTAACAAAATCATTAGTAATTCAGAAGCAACTACAGAAATAATATAGAGATATTTGTGTAAGTTTAAATATAAATAAATATTTCTTATGTTCACCAGACAATTATTCTCCAGAAAGTCTTGTTATGGAGATTCTGCAAGTTTTTTGTGATCAAACAGGATGTGCTGCTGAATGTTTGTATACGGACGCAGTGACAGATGCTCTACTTCATCCTGTTCGATGTTTGCTGAGTGGCACAGAGGTTTGTAATAATCTTCCAAGTTATTTTTACATGTATAGAATAATATAATTTTTCTGTATTTTCTGTGTAGAAGGTTTATTTACTCACATAAAATTGTAGCTTCTGTGGTATTTTATACATTAGCTATCAGAGTGTGCATTGAATAGTTTAGCCTGTTACTAGGATTGTTCTGACATGGAAGTCTTGTGAATAATAGCAAAAATTGTGCTGTAGTGAGACTGTTTCCTTGGAAAAAACACACTGCCTAATATTTTTGATTGGTTTTGCCTTTTTTCTGATGTCATTTGGATATTTCTTGGATGAATATTTGCTCTACCTTCTATTTGAAAGGCAACCTACTTTTATTTTTAAATTCAGTAGGAACTTGGAAGTTAGGTGTTCTCAATAACAAGTATAATAAATAATTCTCCATGGTAAGCTAGTATTTTCTGAATTGATAAAAAGTTTTATTGTTTTTTTTTATTTTTTATTTTAAACATGTCTATAAGGATTATGAAAATATTGGGAATTAGTGCCCTTTCTGATGAAGATTTCTGTGTGATGACATTTGAACATAGGCTGTTAAGAAATCATCAGAAAGGTGACCTTCAGTTTCTTCATACCTAAGGCAGACCTGAAAAAACAGCTTTCCCAAAAGCATTGAATTTAAAGCTTTCTTTTTTTTATCCTCTTCCAAATAGGTGTATATAAACTGTCTTGAAACCACTTTACTTGATGTAGCTGATATTTTGGCAAGGATTGCTGCGTCAGAAGATGGTCTTTCTCTTCTTCTGTATGGAGAAAATGAAAAAAATGCCAAAGACAGGTAAGAGTGCATTAATGAATGGCATTAGTGAGCACTTCAATGAATTGCATTGTTCTTATGAAACTCATTTTCTCTTCTTTCATTTATCTATGATGTGATATATTTTGGTTTTGTTTGGAGTAAAATACCTGATTATAAATTAAAGTAGTAAGTGTTTTACAGAATGTATTAGGGAGATATTTATGTGTAGAACGAGGTGAAATGACAATGTAAAGAAATACTTATAATAAGGGAGATTTTCATGTTTTATTTCTTTTTCTATTTCATGTGAGAGCTTTCCTTTCTCTGAATATAGTTCCATTGTATTTTTAGTGATACTGTTCAGACTAAAGGCTTCTCTTCTTTGTTTTTCTTTATTTGTTTTTAGAATAAATAGTAAAATCAACCAAATTAATTGAAAGTTTAGATTTAATGTAGCATTCATATTTCAATTCATCTAGTAGAAACAGATCTTGTATAAGACGCTGCCGAGTGTAACCCTGTACCTAATTTAGGATCAGTGTGTTCTTACGGGTAGAATATAGTTAGTTAGCTGATGCTAACACTTGAAACAGCAGTAAAACTGAGATGAGCGTTTGGAAACAGCTAAGCTGCACGTCATGAAAATGTTTGGAATGTGTGTCTTCTAAGTGGAGAAATCTCAGAATTGCTTGTGTTTTTAAGGGGGGTAGAAGTAAAAGATATATTTTTTGAGAACGAGTTGTCCTTATCATTACTAATCTAGAGTATTTCAGAAGGATATCTTGGATAGGAAAAAGAACAAGGAAAAATTTTACCTTATACTGATATCGTTAACACTGTTAAAGCAGAAGTGAAAATGATTATCTAGTTACTCTTCCCAACTGGACTCCTGTCCAGACTCTGTGTAGTTCATAAGTTATGAAAACATGGAGTCTGTGTAGTTCATGGTCATGTGGGCTGCGCGGAAAGCAATGGATACACTTTTGCATTGCACAAAACTCTTTGCCAAAGTAAAATCACTTGTACATTTCTTTTCTTTGGAGTGGTGCTACGAGTTATAATATAGTTTGTCCCTCACTAGTGGGTCATAGTCTCTTTCTGTAGTTTCTTTCCCCTAAAAAAATTTATGTAAGTTTAGTCAGAGGATTTGCTTCAAGGCTTAATTGTTTACTACAGAACAACATTTAAAAAGTGTTATTTTATTTCTAGTCTTACAGCTGCTCACGTAATTGTTCAGTTCACAAAGAAACTTCTTCAAGACGACATTTCTCTTTTATCTGGATCTGAGCTTATGCCAGTTGTTAAAGGAGCTTTCATTTTTGTATGTCGTCAAATGTACAGAACTTGTGAAGGCCTACAGATGCTAATTCCTTATGGCTTCCATGAATCTATTGCAGAGGCCTGGAGAAAGGTAAATCTTGCTTTTGGGTTGGTAAAAATCTTACTGTGAGAGGTTCAGCTTGTGTAATAGTTGTTCTTATAGGTTGATTATATTTAAGTAGAGAAGTAGTGCTTGAAAATGTTGTAAAAGTGAAGTTCTGCTTGCACATTTTACTTCTGAATGTGAATCTAGCCGAAGTTTAGTTTGAGACTTCTATGCCTAAGATTAAAACAGGAAATCTTGGTACATCGGTAGACCTATCATTCATTGTCCCTGATGGTAGAAGCCACTTCATGTCACTGTCCACCACAGATCTTGCCTTTACTCTTGGTTTGGGATCTTTTGAAAGAAAAGACTCCTGAGATGTCCTTTAGTAACTTTTAGTTAGACTGGTTAGTGTCAGTAGAAGATACAGAGAAAAAAAAAAAAAGAAGATTCCAAATATTTGTTAAATAATGAGATGACATTGAAATATTCTTAAGAGACCATAATGAGAAGTGCCAGGCAGGAGTTCTTATCACAAGGCAGACTGTTAAAAACATTTGATGGGCATTTCCAGTTACTTTCTCTAAAACACCACAGTGTTTACACTTGTACAAAAGACTTCTTTCTACATTAAAATCCCGTATTATGGTATAGAACATAATTAGGACCGATTGTCTTGACACATACAAGGTAAGTAGACTGTTTTGAATAAAAACAAAGTTTAACTAACAAAGTGTTTCTTCACATCACTTTAATAGTCAAATATAAACTGAAGTAGAATCAATATATTCTTGACTTCAAGGATCAACAAGTTACTACAGGAAAGTCAACTCCATCATCTTACTACTTTTTAAATTATTTTCTGTCACTTTTCAGTTTTAAAACACCTGACGTTTATAAAATATCCTACCATTTATAGTGTAGCAAAAATGGTGGAGTATGGTGGGCTCTTTCCAAGCAGTAATGTCAGTTTTTTGATGGATGGACTGGTAATATATATCCTTTTCTTTTACATGTCTCCTGGAGTTTTAAGACCGGTGGAGAAAGAAATTCTTTTTTTCTTGGCAGATTCTTATGAAATTCTGAGACAGAATTTATAGACATCATAATAAAAGGGGAACACCAGATCCAATACAACTGACTGGTTTAATAGAAGAATCTTTTGTTGATTTAGTACATCATATGTATAAGGCAGTAAGTTAATAACTGCAGACTTTTATTTCAATGGTGTAATTTGCTTTTTATCCCATAAACATAAAAAACCATAAATAATAATTTAAAATATGCAGTCTTTCATACCAGTTATTTTCAAATATAATTAAAATTATAAACCAAATCAAATATAAAAATATGTATATATGTCTGTAGCTCTAATTACATCCATACCAGTGCAGATAAATTTATGTAATTTATAAATAAATAAAATAAAAAATGGCAGAATTAGTAAGCTTGGTCTTGTGTTGTTGACTCCAGAGGCTGTTATTTCCATTACCTGTGTCAGAAATGGAGTTAAGAGCTGTGTTAAAATTTTTCCTTTTTTTCCTCTTTTTTTTAAATGCCAGTTTTTAATTTGGATGTCTCCAGCTGGAAAATAAAGAGGTTTATTTAAGAATTCTAATAAAAAAAATCAAAATGTACTATCTTTAATTATTGTTCATATCCAAAGAAGTAAGACATAAGCTTTTCTGGAATAAAAAAGTGTAGTGGAATAGTGTATTCTATGCTAAATTAGATTACAACCTGATCACTGTGTTTTTTTCTTATGTATATAACAAGAGAATGAGCAAGATCTGAAGTTAAAAAATGGTGTGAACAGTTGGGAGGTATTTATTTATTTTTCATTTTACAGACAAGTTTGCTTTCAGAAAGAGTACCTACTCCTGTAACTGATGCAGACTCCACTTCATCAGTAAGTCAAGAATCAAAACCCAGGTAACGTGTACTTAATTTATGGCATTGTATAAGTGTGAACGCTGCTACTTTAACCACAATTGAGACATCTTGTAACCCCATGTCTTTGTTGTAGTTTGATTCCAGCTGGCAACTAAATACCACGCAGCCACTTGCATCTCAATGGGGTGGGGAGAAAAATCAGGAAAAAAAAAAAAAGGTCTGAGATATGATTAGTCTGATAATTGAAACAACAAAAAATATAGTAATACTAATAATAGCAATACTACTAATGGTAATAATAATGTTAATAGTATTGAAAAGGAGAGAGAGAGAAGTAAAACACGAGAGAAATTAGTGAGACACAAATCAGTTGCTCATCACCCTCTGACTGATGCCCAGCTCATCCCTCAACAGTGTTTGGCCCTTTCTGGCCAACTTCCCTGCAGTTTATATACTGAGCATGACTTCCCATGGTATGGAATACCCTTTGGCCAGTTTGTTTCAGCTGTCCTGGCTCTGCTCTCTCATGGCTTCTTGTGCACCTGCTCACTTGCAGAGCATGGGAAACTGGAAAGTTCTTGACTTGGATAAGCACTACTTGGCAACAGCTAAAGCATCAGTGTATTACCAACATTATTCTCAACCTAAATCCAAAACATAGCTCTATACTGGCTACTTAGAGGGAAACACACTCTATCCCAGCCAAACCCAGGACTGTCTTTTTGCCGAAAGGATAGTGGTAGGCAGAGAAACCATCCTAGCTTAGGTCTCAGTAGAGCTACAAAATTCTTCCTCACCTTTGAGAACTTACATGGCTTAGATAATGGTGTCTCATCTATGTAAAATTGACTTGTAGTTCATTCTCTCTGACTAAAGATTTTGGTTTTAGGAAAATGTGAATTAGAAAGCACAGAACAAAATAGCTGTCTGTTTATCTTATGCTTTTGATGTGGTGCTAATTTAAAATGCTGTTCTGCTGAATCATATTTACACCTTCAAAATATTATGTTGCAAGATTGGCAGCATTTTGGCTGAAAGCCTAATAAATACCAAGTGAAAGGTGTACTTCCTTTTATACTGAAACTTAATGTCCCTTTACTTAAGTTTGTATGCATTAAGATGAGAAATACCCAAATATTTGTAAGTCTGAAAATTCAGGGCAATATGATTTTCCATTTACTGGTCTTAGTATGTGAAGCTATTGTGTAAATACAGCACCTTTTTCATAATTCTGTACTAATTTCTCGAAGGAACCTTTAGCTCTTCAAATATGAGTTCCTCATAGTCTTTTTACGTTGTGGAGAAATTCAGTGCTTGTTTTGCCAACATGTAATTGCCATGTTAATATCTTAAGACTGTATAGAGTCACATTGTAAGTCATACATATGTTTAAGGATAGCAAAGGTCTTTTGGGTTCCCCATTACATCATCTTTCTCTTCTGTGTTCCTATCTAACCTTGATTTTGCCATGCTGAGTTTGAATATTCACACAAAATACCGTCTAGTATTTTATCTTTTTCCCAAATGCTTTTTTTAAGCTAACATAAACTTATAAATTAAGCATAGAATCCAGTAAGTAAAGTACTGTTGTTTTTCAAAGTCAGGAATTGTACTTTTTCTTTTTTTTCCCATGCTTTTACACATATAATTTTTAATCACTATTTTGTTACTCTTGCAGTTTGTTATGGGAAGAGACTTTGTTAGATGCCTTGCTATATTTTTCTACTACACCCAAAGGACTATTTCTTCTTCATAGTACAGGTGCAATGAATGACTGTGTGAACTTTATGTTTAACAGTTTGTCAAAAAAAATCCAGGTAAGCATTGCAGTCGGTACAGTTTACTTTTTACTGTAAAGTTTGAAATGCTAGGAAAAATTTTTTTTTCTAAGATCAATTTTTTGTAGACAGTGGTGGTAGGTCATGTTGAAATCTACATATGCTAGACAATGCTTGAAATGTAACCAAAAAAATCAGATAATATGCATTTTTAGGACAAAAAAACTAATGCCACAGGCATCCTACTGAATGTGTACAAAAACATCATAATACTAATGGTTTTATTTGCTCATATAGCATGTCTCAACCACAGTATTTTGTGTTTAAATTTTTTTAAGATACTTGATAAAGATGTTTGGTTTGGAATCTGACCCTGGTAAGTCTGTAGAGGATAATATTTATGAACTGTTCAAGTCTAAACATAAAGTGGATTAAATTCTATAAACAAGTGTAAGAAAGATCAATATTTAAGAGATCATTTGAGAGTTTCATGCCTTCTGAATAACTAACACGGCACTTTTATGCTTCTTATCAACAGACAAATGAATATGAAGACTTTGGTAATAGAATCATTGTTACACAAATGGCAACAACACCAATGGCTGCAGTAGCTCTGCAGAATTCAGGTAAATTGAAGAATAATGTTTTTACGAATAATTACATGCTGTAGTATTGCGTTTTAGAAAAAGATGTTAAAAAAGGGATAAACTGTGAAAATAATTACACAGTATTAACAAAGACTCTTAAATGTCTGTTAATTTCTCCTTGATGGAAATTAATTCTCTCCAGCTTTCAAGTCATTCATTAATCTTGATGCAGCATTTTAGGGTTTGTTTTATTTTTTCTTCTGATATTATGCAAAATCTTTACTTCACTGGTTCAGATTTCCAGAAATTTCCAGTATGTTTATGAAGACATTTTTACTGTTTAAAAATAAGCTTGCAGGTGCTTCTTATTGATCTGCAGATCAGAATTAATACCTGTTGATGTCTGTAATTTGTCTGTACATTTCCATTACTGACTACTCAAAGGGTGAGGAACTGCAAAGGGCTGAATGTCATTGGTGCAGTTATACATTAGTGAGATGTAGATGAGATTGTGCTACAAGAATTATCAATTCAGACAAAGTCCCTTCAGAGTCAATCTCAGATAACCCAGCTGTTACCATATTATCAACAGTCCAGGTAGTCATTATATTAAAACTAGAATCTCATCAATAAAATAAAGGTAATGTCTTAAGTTGCCAAGGAAGCCCGTGAGGTACAAAAGCTGCAAATCATCTCTCTGAGTATCTAGAAGTGGTTGGTGTTGACTGAAGGACTGTCAGAAAGGTGGGCAAATTCTGCCAGTCAAGGAAACGGATTGTTAGTTACCATTTATGCCTCTGGGATTTTTCAGAAAGCAGGGAGCAGATCTACTGAGGAGTTACCCATCTGTCCTGTTGTAGGGTTTTCAGCCAAATTGCTTCTTATGGCCCTTTTATGCCCTGTGGCATCAGAGACAAATGATATACCAAAAATAATCAGCATTGATTTTCAACCCTCACAGCTTGTGTAATGTATGTAAAGTTTCTCTTAAGCCTATAACTTACATTTGAAGGTTTCAGAGTTAGATGGTTCTTTCCTCTTCTGCTTAAATATTTAACATCTTAAATTTTAACAATTTAAATTCAGCTAGTAGTGCTTCTCTTAACGTTTTTGGGGTTTTTTTAGTCCTTTTCTTTGTGGTATGCTTTAATTTATTAATGAGTTATAGTGAATCTGTATTTTTAGAACCACAGAGACAATACTAGCTAAGCCTTGATCTGTTGCAGTTAACTTTTTAAAGAAGGTCAGAATCTCATTTACTTAAAAGAGATATAAATATAATCCTACTTTAGTGTAATAGTCTTTGGAAACCAGTGCTGCAGATTGTAGATGGAACATAAGCAGACTGTTCTAGAAAGGTAATTTTGACTAAAGGATTGAGAATAGCAGGGATAGTAACCCTCAGGCAATCCGTGATGTGAAATTTCAGCCTTCAGTATAGAGAATGCTGAGAATCGTCGTTAGAATTGTGGTGTAAAATATTTTTAATATGAAACTCATGATTAGAACAAACATTTGTTTTAGGCTTTATAAAGGCACTTGTAACTGAATTATGGGCTCTTTTGGAGTGTGGAAAAGATGATTTGAGGATAACCCAACCCAGATCTACTCCAGTTGACCCTATTGACCAAAGTTGTCAGAAGGTGAGAAATTATTTAATCTTGTGGTTTTGCCTGGAAAGAAACAGTGCCATGGTTCAGATAGGATGAGTTTATGATTTTATTGCAGCTATACCTGCTTCTTGGCACCTGTGTCCAAATTGGTATTAATACACTAGTTAAATGATGATTGATAAAGGATTCTTGTGTTGCACGGCAGTTCACAGTGCCAAGGATTAACTATTAAGTAATGAATAATAACCATAACAAAACTAAGTCTTAAATCAGTTTATGTCCAGATAATAAGATCAGGAAGAGTGATGTGTTTTAGAGTATTCTGTGTCTCTAAATTTTAGAATTATGTGGTAATGAATACTGTAATTTTCAAAATTGCTTGTACAATTTGATAGATAACAGATAGTTCAGACACTGCTGCCCTTTTAGATTTATATAGATGCCTACCAGGGTATGCAGTCTTATTTTGGGCAGGCCTATTTATGTCAAATTCAGCCTGTAAAGGATAAGAACCAAGTTAATGTAAATGGCAAATAATTGCTAACACTTACTTGGTTGCACTTAACTGATTAATGTTCCCTGTTGTTCCTCCCTTATTTCTTTCTCTAGTCTTTTTTGTTCCTGGTAAACTTGCTCACTTACCCAGCAGTTTTTGAGCTCCTGAGTAAACGAGATATACCAAATAAACCCGTGTATTCATTCCGTGAAGTACCCACAGATGTAATTGTAAGTATTTTGAAAGAAAAATACTTCTGTGAAGATGTTTCTTCTTGGGAAAATGTTATTGCTATAAAAGAATAAGTTTTTTTCTTATTGAAAGATGTCGAATTTTTCTGCATTTTGTATTATATACAGCATGAGGGCAGTATATGCACATATCACTTCATATTAACCTAAATTTTCATTTTGAAATCTTTAAAGGTAATACAAAATTTGATGCCTAATTTAAAGATCATCTTTCCTGGTTTGTGTTAGAATTGTATTTTTTCATGGAAAAAAAATAACATACAGAAACACATTTGTATGTGCATGCAGTTACATTCTAGAAAATGTTGGAAAATACAAAACTTGTATTTTATATAGCATTGCTCTATCACACTACCTGTGGATTTAAACAGAATAAAAGAAAAAAAAAACCCAACAAAATGAAAACACAAAATCCCCATACCTCAGGCTATTTTTTTAATAGGACACACGTTTCACACAAAGGAAAACATCAGTAATTGGACAGCTACTGATTAAGACATACTTCAGAAAAATAGCTTCACCATTTCTGTATTTAGTATTATTTTGTATTCAGTCATCCAACTGCAGTCAATTATGGCTTTTTTCTCATCTACAAAGCACAGACAAGTAATTTGTGGCCTTGTGTAGCAGGTAAAATCAGATCTTTTCCAATGAGTTAACACTTTAAATTACTGTTATGTTGAAGTGTTTGTTTAACACAGGCTCTGATTTGGTGATAGTTTAAGTTGTTTAGATGGAGTTTATCATAATAGTGTATGTTACGTTTGCAAGGGATTTTTTAGTTCTTTTTTGCAATAGTGTTTTGATGATTTCAGGAGGAAATTGCATGATAAATTTCATTTTTCCAATCTACTAAATGCTAGTGTGTTCACCAATGGATAGCTTTGTTCAGTTATCAAGTTTTTTAAGGCACTGGGAGCAAGGAAGATAGATGCATGCTGAAGATGATAAATATTTGAGAGCATTCAAATTGTGGTAGATTTCAAGAACGATGAAAGATTTCAAGAACTTTGGAAAGCCAGTGTAATACTACCTTTTGAGGCACTTTAGTATTTTTATGAAATTTTCTAGTTTCTAGAAATGCAAATAGTGATACAATTGTGCGAAGTTCCCTGGGGAGATAAAGATGTTTTGGATGAGGCTTGTCTCATTTAACTACTGTGCAGCAGTGGGTTTTGTAAGCCTGGACATCCAAGATTGGATAGAGAGATATGTCTAGCTATGTAAGATAGGCATCCAAGATTATTTAGTTAACAGAAAGGAAATAGTCAGATCCTCTAATGTTAGTTCAACATATAATGGCTGAGTCTGAGTACTCAGAAAACTTCTGGAGTAGAACAGAGATACAGGTTTGTTATAACCATGCTTTTGGGCAGTGATTACAGAAAGCAAAAGATAAAAGCTTTTGATCAGATATAACTATAGAAAGCAAAGTAAAAGCTATTTCTGTGCCACTAGAAGATGTGATTGGAAGACCTAACTACTTTGTGTGTCTTATTTTTTCTCTATTTCTGAATTGTGTCACATTGTTACAGAATCTGACTTGTTAATGCTAAACTATATTTGCTAATGAACAGAACTTAATCATTTTTGTATACCCTTTATTTCTTGAATACCCAGGATTTAAACATTTTTATCTCCTTTGTATTTTTGTCTGACTAGTTGCATCATTGACTGAAGAGATTGTCAGTTGAGCTTTTAGTACTTTTAACTGTAGACTAATCAGGTTTTTATTTTGTGCCCTTTGGAAAACATTTCTTAATACATGCAATATTTCTCTTTCCTGTGTTTAGCACATAAAATTATTTTAGAAAATGGAACACATAAATGAGGGTTCTTCTCCCTGCCTCCACTCTTTGAGGGTTTCTGCAGTACATATATTCAGGGGAATCTAGTTTGGATAGTACCCTGTAGATCTGTAGCTTTGAAAGACATTAAAACAGGGGATTTTCTTCCGTGATTCTGGAGAATCTTAGGTGGTTTGTCCTAGGTATTCAAAGTAGATGACATCTGACCTGTAATATTTAAGCTATGCTCTATAGCTGAGCAGTGCATATTTATCTGCACATTTTTTTGGATGTAACCTTGTGTTAAAACTCATTATCTTCTATCCTAAAATCCCAAATCAGAGCTTGGTTTCCTTTCTCAGTAGTCCTCTCACTGTGCCTGCTCTTTGTACTCTTTTGCAGCTCCAAGCTTTGATTTATAAATGAGAGAAGGAGGTTGTTACCAGAGAAATATCCCTTAGCATTTAACTCTTTGAATGTACAAATATCTGAAAAAATCTTAAATCCCACACAAATAAATTGCTTGCATTATCTATTTTATGAACAGCCTTAAGGTACAAGTTGAGTTTTTTAATTGAGAATTTGATTGTGAATATACTATGTGGAAAAAGCTGTCTCCCCCACAGTCCCAAAAATCTAATAGCAAAAAATATGCTTTCACTGTATTTTAAGTAAGAATGCCTTTTATGAAGACAGTTTACTTTGAAAAGTTCTAGACTTTTTTTCTACTATTGTGAGTTTTACTCACGATTTTTACTTTTCTCTATTAAAAACCAGAGCTTTTGTTGATTTTATGAAAGTACAGGTCTTAACTTTCCCCTCGTATCTTATTGAAATGACTCATTGATCTAATTAGGTGAATAATAACTCCCTCTGCTGTCTCTGAAACTGTACTTCTTATATGTGGAGAAAATAAAACTTTGTATTTAAGAGAGATTAAATCAAGCTCATATGGATTTTGTAATCTGTTTCCTCTGACCATAGCACAGCAATCTGTCTCTGAGATGATAGCATCACTGAATGTTTTTGTTCATTCCTAGTGTTTTAATGAAATTATTTCTCCAGAAGCAGTTTGCATATGCAGTGAACCAGAGGCGAAGATAATTAGATTGGATTTGTGGAAGAAGTGGGAAGCAGCCACAGGTCATTGTCTGTTACATGAGATGCTCTAAGATGAAAGGTGTAAGCCTCAACATCTGAGCCAAGCCTTGCTAAACTGAGAATAAATGGCTGTGTCTTGAAGCATATACTACTAACCAGTGTGAGAAAGGGTTATTATACTAAAGGATTTGCTGTTCTCTTCGTTGAAATAGAGATACACACATTTCAAACATACAAAAAACAGTTTAATTTTTTTTTTTGTGATTTAATACTGAAGAAGAACTAGGATAGTTTATATGAAAGGATCTTTTTGTATGTTTATAGTTTTTAACAGATTTTTTTTCCTAACCTTCTACATGGTTTCTTTTTGCCATTGACTTTTGTGTGGAAAACACCTCTTGTTACAGAAATAATTTCGGTGTGTGTTTTAATAACAGCTTTTATTCAATAGTAAATATCCCTATGAAACTATGATGTGCATAAATTACAAAAGCATACACAGTTTTCTACATTTCTCTTCCTTTGGCAGGATATCATTGACAGGCTTATAATTTTGAACTCAGAAGCTAAAATTCATTCCTTATTCAATTATGAACAATCCCATATCTTTGGTCTGAGGTAAGATGCATATTTTTACTCTCTGGTCACATTAACTAAATAGGATATAACATGCTTGTCTGTGTTACTTCTGACAAGATAACATTGTTCGGGTTTTATTATGTATGAAGGTGGAATTTCCCCCCTTTTTAGCATAAGAAGATTAAATGAAAAATGGCCTGCAAAGTGAGAACAGTGATGAATCTAATCTTATTATCTGTAAACGGATATATTGTAATGTGAGAAGGACTGATAGAAATTGCATGTTATTTTGCCTATTTGACTGTAAAAAACAAGTTGTGCATCCACTGTACCTCAAAATACTAAAAGAAATTATTTTTACTATGTTTATGTAAATTTGGCTTATGTAGTCTCCCTGTACTCAAAATTATTTTCTTAAGTATTTGTTTAATTATCACCAATTTCACAAAAACTTAGTCTGAGAAGAGTAGTATTTGATTCCAAATATTTCTAGAACCTGAAAGTACACTTTAAAGATGCTCACACTGTTATGCTCATGTTTTTTAATATTCAGTGCTTTATAATTTTAACATAGAAATTAGTTTCTGAATTTTTGTTCTGTTTTCCAAGGATGAATATATAAATCCTTGAATTCACTTTTTTGTTATGAACTTACTTTGTGCAGTTGAAATAAAAGATCTATTGGATTGTACTTCGTAATATGGAAAACTTTCGTAACCTTGCTTGAGCAAGATGTAGCCCAATTGAAACAGTTTTGAAACATTAGCTTTTTGCAGCCATATTTGTACTTTGATATCACAGTAAAATTATTTCATACTATGTATGCATAGCCACAAGATACCAATTTGTTGATAAGGATGAGCATGGAGGAGATGAACATGGCAGAGATTGGAGCTGGGATATACATGATTTGACATATAAATCAGAAGTTATAAATGCTGCTTTGGAGGAAATCACTAGTTTATATAGGAATGAGAAGTATTAAGATGAAATTTGAAAAATAAATTTTTTTTCTTCATTTACAATTAGACAGACTCCATAGAAAACTTGACAGAACTTCCATTGATTTAATGAGGATCAAGAGAAAATGAGATGTTTTACAGTTTAAAATAAAAGATAGTTGGGCACAGGAACATGCTCCCCAGGAAGGTGGTCACAGCACCAAGCCTGACAGAGTTCAAAAAAGCATTTGGACAAGGCTCTCAGCCTATGGTGTGATTCTTGGGGTGTCCTGCACAGGGACAGGAGTTGGACTCGATCCTGATGGGGCCCTTGTAAATCAGGATTTACAGTAGTAAGACTTATTTAGAGTATTAAGGCTTGTGAGAAACCATAGCCTATATTGTCCAAACGTGAGAGGTATACAGTTCATTTTAAAGTTCAGTGATCTTTCTTGCAAATGCTATTGACTGCAGACATCCATGTGCTGTAAAATGAACCTTGCCTTTTGCAGTTGGTTTGCTCCATGACCAAATTCTACCAAAAGTTCTAGGTTCAGCAGCAGTTAGAGCAAATAATATTAGATGCTTAACAGATCTGAAAATTTAGAAATTAGAGCAAAAGAACTACATTTCTCTTTGCTGTTAGATAGAAATAAAATACTTACGTGTTTGTGATAATTGCGGCATTGAAAAACATTATGATTTTGTGAAGCATTTGTCTAGAAACATTTCTGCTAGACTTAATACTAATAATAAAGCCAAACCCACATTCTTTTAATTGTTCACAGATCTACACAGCCATACACTCTGTATTTATACATGTGACTCACCCAGAGCTGAGTCCTGAACTTCAGATATGTTTAACTTTCAGGTTATAATGTAAGGTCCTGCTTTTATTGTTCAAAACAGTTACACATTTACTTGAATGTTAAACACTTCTGCAATTTAGAACTATGTTTTCCTTCATGTGTATACTGAGCTTCAGTGTCTTAAATTATTTTGGTTATTAGCAGTGTAATTGCATATAAAAACTTAAATACATAGGTATTTCCACAGTCTGTTTAATCCAAAATGCACAGATGTATATATTTATATTTCTAGTGTTATTATTGCATTCTTTGGTGGGCAGTTTTCTTCATTTTGAGTAAGTATGAATTTTGAATTATAATTTTGAAAGACAGTCTGGTAGAGGCTCTTCTGTCAACTTACCTTTTCAAGCTTCACCATTCTGTAAAGTGGTGTGCATGCAGCAGAAATCAAAGGGTAAACATAGGGAAGCTAGATATGGCGTGCCTAGCAAATATCTCTTAGTCTTTAAAGAATACTGCCTCTGGTGCATTCATATAGATTAGGGCCTGTGTGGTCAGGTTCCACAGCAAGCTGTAGCTAATTTCAAATCTGTGGTTTCTTTCGTTTTCTTGTTTTGTTTTTTTATTATTACCTTTTTTTTTGTTTTGTTTTGTTTTTTTAATTTTTGGTTGATTGGTTGGTTTTGGTTTTGTTTGTTTGGTTTTCTTTTGTATTTAAGTTCTTGGAAGTATCTTGGCCTAGGATGGCTGTTCAGTAAGTTCACAAATAGTGATCTGGTATTCCATTAATTGCATCTCTTGTGTTTTTCTGTGATGAGAGTTATTCACTTGAAGGTCCTTTTAAGCTAAAAAAATTGGAAAAAGAAAGGTGTTACTATCATTACTATTATTATTTATTTATTAAAGGATAACCTTAGGCAAGAAGTGGGAGACAAGAATAGAAACGCGCAGTATATAGACAGTTCCTAATTTGTGTATAGAAAGATTTTCAAACTGTCAGTTCAGCTTTCAACTTCAAAGCAGATTTACACTTACTTAGAATCGAGAAGTCTCCCAGTTGGCCAATATCAGTCGATAAAAGAACACTGAAGGCTGTCTCAAACACTCTTTTCTACAGGCTGAAAATCTGGATGCACAGGAACTTATGCAGGAATTCTCAGTGGTCTTTCTGTTTTAGAAGGTTCTGAACTTGCCATCAGAGCACAAATGCTAGAGAAAGGAAATTCAAAGCAGTAATTAAAGCAATATTTTTTAACATAGTAAACTCAGAGTATTTTCTTAATTTAATGATCAGCTTTATTTCTCTGATACAAGTATACCCATCGATCTGGTTTGAAAAGATATTGCATATAAGAAATAACAGTTTTCTTAAAATGTGACACTAGAAGTCTTCACCACCTCTCTTTTATGGCCACCACCTCCCTCTTTGAATCTCTGTAACTTTCATTAATAAAGAAATCTTTCAGATAGATGATTTTATATGTTATCAAGGCAACTTGTCTACTATTTCAGTCCAGTAAATACATTCACGAGTTTTGAATTTTTACAGCCTGCCAGGAAAATATATGTGTAATATATATTTTTTCAAGATCTTTGCCTAAAGCATTATTCAGGCATTTACATATTGCTGTACCCCCTACTCAGAAAATTACTTTTCTGTGAATGTTAGTGATACCATTTTGTTAGCTGGATTAAGGTGTGGCAGAGTAAAAATTTGTACCTTTGCTAACCAAGCTCTGTCTTTAAACAGTATCAATACCCCAAAATAATTTCAAAGATACTCCATTAGTGTTGGCTTGAGTCAAAAAAAGAATGAGAAACATTACTGGAATATGCATAGACTGTGGGCAGTGGGAGGGGAAAAGAGTTGGTTTACAGGCAGGTTTCCAAAAATTCCCTCTACTTAATAGAGTACTTTTACAACCCAATGTTCCTGGAATCTTTTTTTTTTTTGTGGATATATGATAATATGACGGTAAGGGGCATTTGAATACTTTAAAGAGGAAAACTAGACCCTTTTTTTCTTTGGCTATCTTATTTTTTCCCCAGTAGCTTATTTTGACCATAAGTCAATAAAAATCCTAAATATGGTGAAGTCAAAAGATCTTTTGTATGTACATTCTGAATCAGAAAAACCTTTGTTAGCTGCACACTTGTGCACTGAGATGCCTCCTGCTAGTGGGCATCAAGAGACAAGGAGAGCACTCTGTTGAAGCGTTTGGCTTTCTGCAGGGAAATACCTGGAAAATTCTGAGGGTAAATCCTTTTCCTTCAGGTATGCAAATTGTGACTGTTTAATTTTAAAGACACTATGTGCTTTGCCTAGCATTTTAGATATCTGAAGCTAACCTATTTTGTAGAAGTGTAATTTAAACTGCAATGAAAAATAGATTTATTTTAGGCTTCTGTAAGGCAAGGCTGAAAACCCAGTATTTATGACAATACTCACTGTGAATATATGCATTTCAGTTTCTGTGGAATTACAGAAAATTGTATATATTAGTCCAAGTCATATGCTCATCTGTATCAGCCTCAGGATTGTAAAGCTACTGTCTGCTGCAAATAGGAAAAGAATATTGGCTTGTTATTTTCAGGTTTGTGTAATAAATATTTTGACACTGTAAGGTCACATTTTCATATAAAATATCATGGTAAATATGTTTTTTATTTATTATGCTAGTTTTCTTGCTTACAAAATGGGTGCAGAAAATTATAAAAATGCATTGTATCTACTTCTGTTGCCCAAAAAAACTGTAGAGAAAGATTTAGGAAAGAAAACTTAAATGGCTTATACTATACTGACAACAAAATCAATCAGCATCTTGAAATTTACCTTAAAGCAGTACGTTCATCTAAAGCACTCCAGTGAAATTCAGGTGAATGAGTTAAATGAAAAAAATGTGATAGGCAAAAGATAACTTTGTGAGTTAAGGATATACAAATAATAAACACCCCTGCATTCTTCCCCATTACTTTTGTCAACTACATTGTAAACAGCCCCCTTATATAATTGCATTTTAATAGTGAGGTAGCCTCAGAATATGAAGTAGGTCATTCCTTTATTGTACTTGTATCATGTGTATTGTTAATTAAGAGAATGTGTGATTTTAATGATTGCAACATAATGCTGTTAATGTTTAGTCTCTCTTTTCCTTCCTCTTTATTAAAAAGCATTGTGAGTAGCATTGTGAGTAGAATCCAAAGATAAAGTTAGCCAGGGTCTGGATTAGCAGTGACTACTAGTGATGGTGATTTGCAAAATGATCATGTGAGAATGCTTCCACATTATCTGTGATCATGTAGTTACACAGTTAATTCAGTTTTTTGCTAATTTATATCTTAATAGAAGCTTTTTAGGTTTATTCATTTAAAACAGATCGTTATTAATAAAATAGGAACAGTAGATTTCTGTGATCAGATGTCACTTGTTTGTTGACGTTTTTTCCTTTACTTAGCTGAGGGAAATTATAATACTTCACTTCTGAGTCCTCTAGGCTGGCAAGTGACGCTGGTGGAAAGCATTTTTGTTTAGCTAGGGAAATATTTTACCATTAGCAATCACATTACATGTCATTTGTAGGTAAATTGGGTAGCTGAAGTGGTTTGGGTGCTCTTTTGAAAATCTTTTCATGTGGAAAACATTGTAAGGAATACATTAGTCCCTGAGTTTTCTTTCTGAGAGAAACATGATTGCCCTGAGGTAGTAGCTTCCAGTGCCCCAGGCACCAAAGGTGTAACTTCTGTATCCAGAAACTCATATTTTTTTCAAAACTGTGCGTTGCCCTCAGGGGAACAATTAGAAGCCTCGATCCTTTAGCTAGACCAAGTGCAGAGGCACCCTCTATCTGCTCATTGCTAATGCTTTTTGTTCAGTTTGCAAGGCAATGTGCAAAGCTTTGCTTGGCTGAAGCTTCCAAATGCCGTTTGTGTCTCAACACTGAGTGGCTTTTGACTTCTTTGGGTTTTTTTTTGTTAGCCATAGCCTTTGTCTACTGGTCTGGCACTTGGTAGTAATTGCCACTCACTGTTTGGATCCACGTTCTCATTGAAGTTTAGGCTCTTACTCAAAGCATAATAAAGAATAAATCAAATTGTTAATGTAGGCTCTGATGTTGAATGTTTTGAGGCTGTCCCCCATGACGATGACACTGAAATTGTTTAATGAAAGTTTTGCTTTGGATTTCACTGTTGTTGTACATACTCATTCAGTGAAAAGGAGGTCCTGCTAGTACAAAGAGGTTCCAGTCCTGGTTTTATTGCTCTTCAGTTTTTAATATTTATTCCTGAAAGATATAAAAAAAAGCACCTTACCTTGTCCCACAACAGAGCTCTCTACAAATATCATGCTGTGTATTTTGCACGGACCTGATTCAGCCATGCGTATATCTGTAGAAGGCAGTAACTACAAGCCAAAAGAAAACCTTTTACTAAAGACTGGTTTAGTCCTCTATTTCAACCTCATGGCACTGTCTGTCTATAGCATAGATGTAAGCATTTTGTGTTTAGTTGGCCATTTTATGCTGCATGCACACATCTATTACTGAGATTGTATTACAGTTTACTTTGAGCTGCTTTCTTTTTTCCTTTATGGTGGAAATTTCATGCTGCTTATAGCATGGAATTTTATCTTGTTTTGCTGGACTAGGTACGGACTGGGGTTAAGTTTTTTAATAGCACTCCAAATGGATGCTGTGTTTTGAATTTGTGACTGAAAGAGTATTGATAACACAGCATGTTTCCACTGAAACTCTGCAAGCAACTGCTCAACTACAGGGCTTGTTTTTTTATCCCCACTCCCCAGCAAGAAGACTAGGAATGTGCAAGAGGTTGGGAATGAACACAGCTGGGACAGCTGAGCTGAACTGACCAGAGGGACGTTTTATACCATGTAACATCCCACTCAGTAATAAACACCGAGGGGCTTGGAGGTTGGTCTTGCAGGTGTCATTGGTCAGAGACTGGCCAGACACCAGTGGCGAGGGAGTGAGCAGCAGGGTGGGTGTTGAGTTGCTGACTGGTGTCAACCCACCACAGACTGTTACATCTGCTGTGTTCAGGAACAGTATCTTGCATCTTTCACCACCAACTGAGCTGTAGCAGATATCCCTGAAATGAAGACAAAACATCAGAGTGGCTTTAGAAAAACCGTGTATTATGAAAGTAAGGAAGGATAGTATATTGTGGTGTAGTGGGAACTGCAGAAAAATAGAATCGGTTTACCATAATAAAGGTCCTGTTTGAGAGAAATGTGGTTTGACGTTGGGAAAAAGAACAGAGGACATACTGCTTTGTGTTTTTAAAAGGAACTCCTAGAAAAAAATACGGAGAACTATGTTAATGAGCTACCCTCATAATATGTGTTTTTAGTAACTCTGAGTAAATCATGTGCAGTTTAATTATATTATTTGCAAGCAAAAAAATTTAGAGAGGCAACATAAAAATTAGTAAGGTTTATTTACTAGCTGATTTATATCCCACGAAGGACCTTTTGTTCTGTCACAATTAAAGAAGTCATTATGATTCCACACACCAAAACGAGGGAGATAGTCTGTGGAACAAAATACTAGTTAGAATACCTTCTTTTAGATTAGGGATTTCTACAGTGAAGTATTAGTTGTGAAACTGTAGTTCAAGGGATAGAATCCAGGGACCACCTTCCAAGAAAGGGCAGGGAATGCAGAATTCAGAACAAAATTACTTATTCCTAACATATTTTCATAACTATGATATGTATTTTTATATTTCTAAATTTCTTTAAAATTACTCTTCTATAAAGGACTGCCTTCACATAATCTTTTATTTTATATGCATTGCAGTTTGTTCCTTGGTGTATGGTGTATCTTATTAGAAATTATCTCAGAATTATGTAATCAGAAATGAAAGGGAGATGGAAGATTGTGTCGTACAACTTCTGTGTTCAAAGTGGGTTCAACTACAGAGCATTATTTAGGGCTGTGTCCAGTCTGGTTTGAAATATTGTCAAGGCTGGTGATCCTGCAGCATCTCTGGGCAATTTGTTCCACTGTTTTACCACCATCACAGTGCATTAACATGGAATTTCCTGTCTTTCAATTCATTCCCATTGCATCTGGTATCACTGGGTATCACTGAGAAGAGTCTGACAGAGTTTTCAAACCTTCCTGTTTGATATATATACACATTGACAGGATCTCCCCTGAGGATCCTCTTCTCTAGGCTGAGCAGTCACAGCTCTCTCAGCTTTTCCCTATGTCAGAAATCCCAAGCCTTAATCATCTTCTTGGCCTTTTGCTGGACCTGGTCCAGTGCATCCATGTCATGCTGTTACTGGGGGGCCCAGAACTAGACTCAGCACTCCAGGTATGACTTTACCAGTGCCAATGGAGGGGCAGGGTCACCTCCCTCAAACTGAGTTTTGACAGCACTCTTCATTACACAGCTCAGGATGATGTTGTCCTTCAAGGGCTCATGTTCAACCTATTGACCATCAGGACCCCAAGGTCCTTGTCTGCAAAGCTGCTTTCAAATACTGATTGGCCCCCAGCCTGTACTGTTGCATTGGGTTCTCCCCAGGTACAAGAACTTCATCAAAGTGTATCTTCCAATTTTCAGCAGTATTCAGGTTGGCAATTCTGTCTTCCAAAGAAATCCAAAGAAAAATTTGAAATATATCTCAAAAAGATATGCTTTGATCTTATTGTATTATATCTGTAAAGGTTTTATACATTCTCTCAAGCATGTACTTCTTACAGATGAGATATTGAGATGGGGAGTCTGATCCAATTCTTATGTTCCTAATACAATTAAAGACAAACAAAAAAGAAAAATCTCCATAGCTGTATCCAAGCATGGTTACAAATATACACACTACGAAATGTAATTATTTTTTTTAAACTACAAACCTTAGTCTATACATTTATAACTTTGGAAGGTAATTAATAGAATATATTTAACCAAATATACCTGTACTTCAATAATAGCATTTTAAAATGTATTTTTCTATATAGGGGAAAATTTCCTTTGGATGCCCAAGCAGCAGCTGCTCACGTTAGATCTTGTATATTTCATAATTTATTTTACAACTATTCCATCTACTTGATCTTTTTTCCTTATGGTTGTTTTTTGCCCTGCCTTGCCTACCAGAGGAGATGTTATAAAGCGTCTCAGCTACCAGTCTTCTCCCAAGTGGTTTTTAACTGCTGTAAACAGGTCTTTGCCATTTATTGTACTTAAGAGAATAAACTGTCCATCTTCATAATGGTTTCAGTGCTCTTTTCTGGATTTTTTTCTTCTAAATAATGATAATAATAATAATAATAAAAGTTATAGTTGAACTGTCATTGCTTCTTCTGTGATTTAGAAAAGTACTGAGAACAAATTGATGTCACAACATAGTTAATGTAAAAGAAATAAAACCTGAAGAATACTGAAACTGAACAGATCAAGTTGTATTAAAAAACATCAGGAAAAAAAACTAAAGAGACATTCTCATCTTGACTGCTTAATCCTTGGCCAGAACTGTATGAATTTGCAGGTGCTAAATTACTGAGAGAATGGCTTATGAATTTTTGCTATTGTCAGTAGAAGCATATTGGGAATTACAGGGAAGAAAATAAGCTTTGACTAACAGACTATGAATATAAAACAGTGTATTTTCTAGTTCATATCAAGTCTTAAGTGAATGCAAAATATAATGCTGATCAGAATTAATTTATGTTGCATTTTATGACTGTGTTAAAACAGGAAATAAAACCAGTAACAAGAACATTTAGTTACATTGTTTTCCTTGAACTGGAAGTCTTCAATGAAATTATTCTGTTGCGGTCTTAGAATGAATAGATTAGTTAAAAGAAAAAGTAAAATGATTTGGATTGCTTTCCTTCAGATTAATGTGAAAATATATTGGAGTACTTACCCTGTTAATTTGCCCCAAATTTATGAAAGAAAATTTTATATAATGCACTGTCTTGTGCACTTGTTATTATTAATTTCATTTACCATTTGTATTTCTCTGAAAAAAACCCAGTCCAGTAGATTTTTTGGTTATGTTATATGTTAAATCTTTTATTGCTTTTGAACTGTGCTAAATTTGATTATACAGAAAAGCTTATAAGCCTGTTTTCTAAAGGAAAGATATTTTTTTACCTCCCTGCCTTCCTCCCCCTTCAGACAACCTGACTCTGAGTTGCCTTACCAGTCTACTATTGCATAATTTCCTTACGTTTCACATGGAACGTCTTACTAAGCCTGTGTCATTTTTGTCATGCTGTGATGTAAACTCAAAAGCAGACTGAGCTCACCAGTGAGTATTTTATCTGTTCAGTGCACACAAAAAAATCTGTTGGGAGCCATTCCCTTTTTGATTAAGGTTGTGCCACCTGAGTGCCTTAAAAAGTGTACAAAAGAGTGTTCCTGACCTAGTTATGTCTTGGTTTTTGTCAGACACTTCAAGTGGGTTTTTTTTGTTGTTTTTTTCTCCCCTCCCCTTCCAGTGCAAGATCTCATAAACACGTTCACTCTTGTCTTACTGTGCATTACTGAGTCCTGACTGATGTGCTATCGTTTCAATGTGTCCTTCTACAGGCTGTTAAATGTGCTGTGCTGTGAGCTCAATACCCTTTTACTCTTGGAGACTCAGTATAAAGTGTCACAAGTTTTACTAACTGCTCAAGAGGAGAATGTCACAGAAACTTCAGAAGGACCCGGGTAAGAAGTGACTGATGTAAATGTTACTGATGTAAATGTTATTTTAACTATCGAACTCTTCTTCTGAGAACAAACACATGAATGCCTTAGTGGCTTTAAACATAGAAATGCTTTCACTTAAGCTGGCTTCTAATGTCCATAACTTTCCTTACATGCAGGTTTGTCAGAAGTTTTAAATTATGAAAAGATACAATAGCCTTCTCCTTCTCCCATGTTCACCCCAAAAATAAAAGATATAAAAAAGCAATTATTTTTCTACTTTTTATTTTTATTACTCTTAAGTTGTTCTCTAAACTAAAAGTGTTCAAAACTTGTGGATGTAAATATGCCTTTTAATTTATATTGTTTTTTAATGTTATGTATTTAATATAAAATCAGTGTATTGTTTTAATGTTCATGAATTAAAGGCATCATCAGTACTTTGGGGTTTTTTTTGGGGGAGTGTTGTTGTTGTTATTGTTTGGTTTGTAGCTTTGTCAACTCTCCAACAGTTAATTTGTAGCTTAGTCAACTCTCCAACTTCTATAACTTTACACCATTGTCTTCTAAATAAAATTGCACAGCACATCTTTTTAAAAGGCAAAAAAAGTATTTTTGGGACAGAAGCAGAAAGTAATTTAGTTACAGACATTTTTTGCTTTCTCACAGCATGCAGTGTTTTAAGTATTTTCATCTTACTGTTTGTTATATGGGACCATTACAGAATGTAAGTCAAACAGTATGGGTGAAGATGATAGTTATTTACTATTTGAAGATGCAACCTGCTATTTCCTGACTAAGGCAAAACTTCTATTGAGAAACTTGGTGAATAAAGACTGGATTTTACTGCTTTCAAAATTTTTGTACCTTGGGCCACACAGTGACTTCAGACAGCAAGTTGGCTATGTTTCAAATAATGAATAACTGCTTATTTGTGACAGCAGACGTATACTGGTACGCCAAATAAGGAGCAAATTTTGATGGTCCGTTAACTATCACTGCCATAATTATATAATTTTTATATGAAATAACAAAACTTGTGAATTTTTCTACTCTTTTTGGGTCCAGTAATTGCTCAGATGTTTCTAATCAGTAGTAGGTAGGGAAGCACAAAGTTAAAACAATGCTTGGAGACATCTCAAAATGCTTCATGTTTCTGTATATTTATGCCTATGTGTATTCCAGGTTGGGCTTTAATTCAAGTATGTTTCTCAAAATATTCTTGCTTCTTAAAGTTTTCTGAATTAAACAGTCAGTAAATCAAAGCAGTTCTAATTTGTGGAGGTTTTTTGTGTTTTGTTTGGGTTTTTTCCCACAGAGTTTTTATAATTGATGGTCTGTCGGTGGAGAGGAACCATATTCTTGTAAGGATAAATCTGATTGGAGGACCACAGGAAAGGATTTTGCCTTTGAGAGAATTAGATAAGGTTAGAACCTAAAGTGTACCGGTTTCTTTTTCTGTAACTTCTGCCTTCATTAACTGAACGTTTTTTGCTGATAATTTGGCATGTGCAAAATTATTTAATATTAAGAAATACCAGACCACCTTTAGCTTTATAAAGTGTTAACATTTTAAAGAAGTGATACACTGAGAAAATACATTGTTCCCACTATCTGGGGATTGTCATGTACCTAGGACATACTATGTTCAGGCAACATGTTTATTTTGCTTCATTTTAAGGTTACTTTCAAGTGAATACATTTTTTTTTTTTTCTGTGTTTTCTTTACTATCTCTTAATTTATCTCCATTTTATTTGATATTTTTCCATGCTTGAGTTTTCATGTGCAGTATCTAAAACCTGGAGTTTTCATCGATGTTCTAACAATGGAGAGTTTGTTAAGCAACTTCTTTAAATGTTCTATTTCTCACTGGCTGTCAGTCTCATAAAGATGAAATGCAAATTACTGTCAGCACAACAAAGACACCTAGATCAATGTATAAAATTGGAAATAAGTTTCGTAGGTTGTTGGGGGTTTCTTTTATAATTTTTATAAAACTTGGGATTTCCTTTGTGGTTGAAAAAAGGAACTGTAAAATCAAAACTGTCAGTGGTATACACACCATAAAATATAATATTCTCAAATGCTTTTTGGATTTTCTATCCTTTTTTTTAGTTATGGCACATCTCATTGGAAATTGTAGTATCAAGCATAATTTTGGTGCATAGGCAGTAAGTCTCGGAACTGTACCTTTGTGTGTTAATTGAGAAAAAGCTGTTATTTTTTCTGCTAAATTAATTTATTTCTGGTCCTGTTTCTAGGGCAGTGATCTATATCCTTGGCCAATGTTTTCATCGTTCCCTGTGCCAAAGTGTTATCTTGCAGAAATTCCTAGGAAAGCTGAATTCAGACAAGGTATATAGAAAGCATGCAAGCAGTGTAGATTTCATGCAAGCATCTCAATCAATTTTAAAAATTTGTTTTTCCTTCCTCCCTGCACCCTGCTCCCTACCCTCACATCCCACAGATTATAATCTCATTAAGTACTTAAGGTTATTTCAGTGTTGGCTGCAATTGTAGCTAAATAAGTTGGTTTGGTTTTGCTTGTCTGGCTTTGTGCAGCTGTCAATCTGCAAAGCTCTGTTTGGTAATCTAATTCTTATGCAAACTTCAAGATTAACCTCCTGGCTTGTCTCGGGTGGGTGACTCATAAGGTACATTTATATCATCTCTCTAGTAACTGAAGCAAGACAGTTTGCTTAAAGTGCAGAGTTTTTTGTACACTGCTTTCGTGATTCACGTCCCTGTGTTTACAGAGCTTGGTGGTGTGTGAAATAGACAGCGTTTAGGATAGTTGGTTTCCACATTGAACATCAATTTGGAATGTGAGCAGACTGAAGAATCCTTTGAAGAACTACCTAGGCACAGCAGTTTAATTCACACAGAGAAATGGTTTTAAGGTTTTAGTTTGCATAGACAATGCAAAAGAATCTAATGAATGATTTGGTAAATAAATCATTTATTGTATTTTTTTGTGTTTACTATATCCGTGAGATGAACTTATTGGAAATTATTTGTGAATTTCCTTAGCAGAGACAGATTTACTGAAGTGATAAAAATTTTGCATTAACTGTGGACTATAAAATAGTCTGTTTGTAAATATCTGGGGAAAAAAACTTTAAAGGGTGATTCCCTGCTCTGACCAGAGGAAAGGCCATATAGTTACAAAAGTAGGGAGTTTTCTGTATCTTAGCTTCTGTAATACTGTTCCAGGCTTCCCAAGGCAAGTTTCATAAGACAACAATCCCATGATGGTAAAGTGGGTGTCTTCAAGGAGGCAGCAGTATTGGTCTTAGGTTGGAAAAGTATATTGTATTGTTATTATTATTCTCAGAACGTGTTCAAACTTTGTTCTCTTGTTCAGAATAATTCTGTTGCTCATCATTACCCAGTGGGATAATGAAATAGATATTACAGTTAGCACTTTTGTGGATGAGAGCCAACTAGGAAAACTTGGGTAAAACTTTGGCTAATAGTAAGTTTGCTGACATTAAGTTTCAAAGGTTTGTGAATGAGTTTGAAGAAGAATTGAAATAATGGTATCAAAGAAATATTTTAATTTGGAATGGCATTTTTGATGTTAAAGGTAACTGAAGTAAAAGATTATACAACTGCAAAATTTACAGAACATTTGGTAGTGGAGTCAAAATATTTTGTGTTGTTGTTTGAAAATTAAAGTGAAACATATCATTGAGAGTGTTCTATTTCAGTACTCAGGTTAAAAAAAACAAAAACAAACCACCAAATTGTGAACATACGATTTGCCATACTGAAGCCTTCAGGATGTCTAAGTTATTTTGAAAGAAAGTATTAGAATAAATTGATCAAAAATTAAAAGAATGAAATTCATAAATTGCTATTCTAGTGCTTGCAAAAAAAAGAAATCAAGAGCATGAATAGAAATTGGAGAATATATCTGAACTCTGCTCTTAAGCACTATGATATGGCAGTGATAGAAGTTTTCTTTCACAAGAGAAGTTAAAAATATGATTACAAGGTAGATCTATGAGTTACATTTATACAAGATCTTACAACTTCTTTGTTGTGAATATTCAGAATTCATATTGTATGTTACTCAGATTGCTTGGAGTTTAGAAAAATATATGTTAAATTTTCATTCTGCTCTAGCGCAAGGAAATGTACAGGGTTCACCCAGACTTTTGACTGGCAAGAGTTCTGCAGCCCTGGTGTGAGTGGGAATGCATGACTGGATCAAAGGCCAGCACAATGTCTCTGGTTCCCTGAACCTGTCTGTGTTCAGATTTCATGCTGTGGTGTTTCATTATGTAACCTGTGAGGTATCATGTCCTCTTATTTTGGGTGTTTCTATGACATGAATAATTAAGACTAGTAGATTCTTAGTACTGTTAAAGAATGCATAGTTTCTTTGGCTGAAAAAGCTGTGGCTGTAGGTTTAATTCTGTCTGTCCTGACCTCTTACGTGTGTCCTCTTTATTGCTCAACAGACCTGGACACCTCAAAAGAAGCTTACCTTTTCTTTGTACTTTGAAAATGTGTCCTGTATCCATCACATAATTGTGATGTCAGGTGTAAAAACATAAACTGAGTTGATTTTTTAATTTATTTATAGAATAAATATATTAATATCTTATTATTAATATTACATAATTATATAATTTTATATATATATATTTACATATATTATAATTAATATGAAGCTATTGGAGATGTCTGGTGAGAGTTTAAAAAAAAAAAAAGGTTTATGGATGTCCTCTTGAACGTGATACTGCTGATACTGCTATTTCTAACCCTCCTTCAGATGGAGTTGAATGACAGATAAAATAACAGAACATTTTGGAATTTGTGTGGCCAAACTGAGCTCAGGGAACAGGAAGCTTCATTTCCACATCCCTGGACTCCATTTAGCCTGTGACTATCAGGTATAATGGAAACCATGAATAAAACTGAAAGTAGCTTATGAGGGGTGATTTCTTAAAAGGACTTTTTCACACTGAGTTTTCTAACATGAAAACCCAATAAATGGGTAGGGGTTTTATTCTATAAATTCTTTTGAAGAACAGTGCTAAACGTGCAACATTGACATCTTTTTGGTTCAGTTTGGTGTCCAAAGGGAGGAGAACTAATGATCTGTAAGAAAAAGTAGAGCAGTGATAACTCAAATGTATGAAACATGTTTCCCAGCACCAAGACCTGAAGGCTGCATCTAAAAGAATTCTTTTTTAGCACTCTTGCTTTTACTCTGTGCTACTACAGTGATCACAGTGACTGGCAAGTGGATATTTTGACTCACTGAATAAAAAAGGACTGTATTGTACTTTATGCTGATAAATGTAGTAACTGCATTGGGGTAGTGGAGTATCTCTTCCATTTCATGAGGACACTTTGAGTATGCAGACTCGCCCAAAAAATATATTTGTATTTGAGAAGAATTTGTAGTGCGTTAGTGTTTACAAATATCTGTCCTGGTTCTGCAGATGTTAGGTATTTGTTTGTATGGTATATGTGTCTGTAGGAAAGGATTTATGGAAAAATTGGCTGATTGTGTATTAATATGCATTAATCATTTCAGCCAGTAGTTAGAGTTTGAAAACTATTGGATAGCAGTATATTAATTATTCACTTTTGTCAAATATAATTTAAAGTGAAACTTCAAATGATATATGTGAATCATTATTTACATGTGAAAATTAATTATGCCATTTCCAGCTGTTTACGCTGCAGCAAGATACCCTGTTGCTTTTCTTGTTTTAATTGTTCAGTTATTATTTCATTAAGGTAGTTTGAGGAAAGACTATTAAGTGGTTTTCAAATAGTAATATAGGCCTTTTATATTCAGGATGCAACTGTGAAAAAATTTTTTTTCTTTTTTTTCTCTCATAATATTAACTATGGTGTAGATTATTAAAAGTTAAACTCTTTAGAAGTCTATTAAACTTTAATATTCACTCTTCTATTTGCACAGAATATGTTTTCCTTTTCTACTCCTAGCTCTGCAGTTATGACAGTTGGTAATGAGTGTGGCTGAAAATTGTTGTCCATAAATGTCCTGCAATGATGCATCCGCTGCTTAGCATTTCCCTAAAGTTGGGTACCCCACCATTCATTAATTTTATTTTCTTCTGGGCTTATAAAGTCCAGAATTGGTACTAAAAATCTGTGGTTAATTCTTATCAAAAGTATTTTGATAATTTATCTCAGCCACTGTTCTCTGAATTCTTTGCTTTATACTTGTAATTTGAATGGAAACTTGCTGCCATGTTTCTGGTTCGGTTTTGTTGAGGGTTTCTTGTTTGTTTCCATGTTTATTTTGCTTAATTTTGTTTTTTAAACCGTATTTCAGCCTTTTTTTTTTTTTTTAATACCTGTGACTAGCAATCTCTTTAATTTTTTTTCTAAGCTTTCTCTGTCCAAGAATCAGCTGTAATATCTTTCCTGTTTTCCCTTATAATGTCACATGAATTTCTTTATCACCTACACTTTTTGACTTGTCCTCCTTTTTATATTTGTCTTGGTATTCATGTATGACTCTGTTGTCTTGTGCTTTTAAGTCCACTCAATTAAAAAAAGATGAAAGAGTAACATGGTCTATGAGAAATGCACATGAGGTTTCCTAAATTATATATCTCTATATGGATTTGTTTCCATGTACTAGTCAAATAAGTTGTAGTCAGGTTATTCATCTGTTAACTTATATTTTGAATAAGATACACATGGATTTACAGATCTGAGTTATTAATCACAGAAAAACACTTCTGCCACAAAGCACAGTCAGATGAGAAAGGGCTTGTTGCACTTCTTGTGCTTTCTGAAACAATGATGAATTTTTCTGGGTCTTGCCTGCTTTAGAAGAGCTACACAAGCTAGCTGAAGAATTATTTGAAGAATTATAAAGCAGCATCTTTTAGAAAAGGGAGATCAATTTAAACTTGCCGTTATGATGTAGTGGTTCAGATTTCATACATGCATGTAACAGTAGCTTATTTATAGTGCAGTTTCATAGCTTCATGAACTAGTAAATGTGGGGTTTTTGGGTTTTTTTGTGGAATTATACAGAACAACCAATGCTAGCACAATGTAAGTACGAGTAAGGGATGGGATGGCAAAATATAACCACATATGAAGAAGAGAGCAGGTGTGCAGCAGATTAATTAAATTGACATTAGCTTCTTTTCAATCATGACCATATTTAAAAATTTACTAGCATCAGTAGAGGAAGGTCTTGGTCATCTTCTTCCTCATATTTTCTCCTCTTTTTATTTTTTTTTCTCCTTCCCCTGTTCCCTCACCTTCTATCCTTCATGTCATTCAGCAGGTCTGGTATTTTTCCAGACAAAAAAATAAAATTCAAGTCATTAATTTAGGAACTAAACTAGTGAACTCATTTAGTGACATACCAGAAAAGAGAAGAAATAAAACCAGGGCTTCTGTTTTTTGGTGTTGGTGTGTGTTTAGAACACCTGTAGTGGTGTGACAGCCTGCCCTCAGTGACATGTAATATGTATAGCCCAGAACTGTGAGGTTGCTTAAGTTTCAGTTACATGGCAATACTGTTGGGCAGGTTATAGTTGCCTGCTAAATTGTGAAAGTCAACTGGCAATTTTCGGTATCATGAGTTTTTGAAAGCAATTTTCATTCCAAAAAAA
>VZRO01007445.1:568378-614700 GCA_013397915.1 Daphoenositta chrysoptera
TTTTTTTTTTTTTTTTTTTTGTACTGTGATGACCTGCTGGCAGAAGGGATAATCCACATTTAATGACAAGTTAAGGGAAGCAAGTGGTTAAGTGGTTTACCTGGAAGAAAATAAACTGCAGTAAGTTTCCACTATATGATACCAGTTACAGTTTGTAATGGATATATTAAATACATGACTGCACTACAGTATCTTGGTTGCATGGGTCTCTGGTAAGCTGACTGATTAAATCTCAGCTTGTAGTCTCTGATCCTTGTCTGCCAAACTGAATTACTGCAATCCTTGAGGAAGTAAAATAACTGTTTAACTTGTACTGAGGAGTGCTCCTTTGCAGTTTCAGGATTTTCTTCAATACCCACCTGTTATAGAAATAAAAAAAAAAGGGCAGAGAAAGAACTAAAAATCCTACTGATAAGGATATTAGTGTCTTGTATGTACTGATATATATAAATAAATACTGTAAGAGTTAAATCCTTCTTCACATTAAATTTTCATAAGTAAGCTGTTCTAAGCATCACTGCATGTTATTTGGGAAGATACTGAGGACTTATTTATTTGAGCATAACAAAGAAATTTCAGGTTAGTTAATTTGGAGTCATTATTAATGATAACAATTAAGTTACTATAATGAGATTTTTTTTAAATGTTATGTATTGTATAATAAATTCCAATGACAGGGATACAATTACTAATTATAAATCGTCAAGGTCTTTAGATGAGCTTAAAATAAATTACATGCAAGACCATAATTCTGTTGAAAATATTCTAATAACCTTAAAAGAATAAAATTGTTTGAAAATAGTGTTTTGAAATAGAGATGCTATAAAGAAGTAAAAGTAACAGCAAATATTCTAAATAGCCATAGACAGGCTCAAACAATTGCTGATGCTTTAATGAGAAGTCACCTTTCATGGCAGCATTCATTTTTATAGTGTCCAAAATGTAGAAACAGAACAAAAGAGATCTTGCGAGGTATGAAAAATGTTCATCACCTTAGTGAATACTTAGTAGCAGTGTAGGTTGCAGTCCTTTCATATGATGGGAACTGCATGGTCCAACAGCAGAGGGATTGTGCACAGCTGGAGCGAATGCACGTGCATTTGCCTTCTCTCAGGTACCATCTTTATTTTTCCCCTCAAGAGGGCCAGAAAGTATTTCATAGCAGCATCAAGTACTTTGTGTACCAAGTTACCCAGTATTTGCCAAGTGCCCTGGCAGCCAGGAGGGCCAGCTGTGTCCTGGGGGGCATCAGGCACAGCACTGTCAGCTGGGCAAGGGTGAGATCGGCCTCCTCTGCTCTGCACTGGGGTGGCCTCACCTCGATTCCTGGGGGCAGTTTTGGGCACCACAACATAAAAAAGACATTAAGCTATTAGAGAGTGTCCAAAGGAGGGCAGTGAGGATGGTGGAGGTCTGAAGGGGAAGCCTTATGTGAGGTGGGTGAGGTCACTTGGTTTGTTCAGCCTGGAGAAGGGGAGACCTCACTGTGGTCTTCAACATCCTCATGAGTGGAAGTGGGGAGCAGGCACCAGTCTTTTCACTCTTGTGACCAGTTACAGGACTTGAGGAAATGGTATGAAGCTGAGTCAAGGGAGGTTTAAATTAGGTAAATACTAAAATAAAATACTATTAAAATATTATTCATCCAGAGGGTGGTTGGGTACTTCCCAGGGAATTGGTCATAGTAACAAGCCTTTTTGAGTTCAAGAAGCATTTGGACAGCACTCTCAGACGCGGTGTGACTTTTGGTGTCCCCTGCATAGGGCCAGGAGTTGGACTTGATGATCCTGATCGGTTCCTTCCAACTCCACTTATTCTATAATTCTACAAAAGAAAAGCAAAAGCCATGCACACAGACAAAGCAAACCAAGGAGTTAATTCACTGCATCCTGGTGGCAGGCAGGTGGTCAGCTATCTGCAGGAGAGCAGGGCCCCATCACCTGTAATGGTTACTTAGGGAGGCAAATGTAATCAGAAAATCAATTAGGTTTGAAAAGACCTCAGATACCATTGTGATACCTTGTTGGGACTACCTAAAAACAGAGGCTAGGCAAAATAAGAGAATAAAAAGCAGTAATATTTATTCAAGGGCCTTCAGGTACATTTGGGCATATGAAGCCCACCCAGGGGCTACAGCCAAAATGGGCAACTGGGTCACGTGTTTTCATACTTTTGTAAGTTTAATTCATTTGCATATCAGGTGTTAATCTTCCAATTACGGCTTCAGGTAATGAAGTCCTTTACCCCAAGTTTGCTCCGCTTCCGCTCACTATTGTTTACATTTCTTGGGGCTTGAGACAGTAAGGTGTCCTTGAGTTTCAGGCCTGGAGAGGAATTATTTTTGCTGACCAAAATGGGTCAGCTAACACTGTATATGGAGTTTAGAGTTATACACTAAAGAATTTCGGAATTACAAATACATGAAAAATATAAAAGCTAAAATCTTAAGGCATTGAGTCCATTGACTGAACACCACCATGTCAGCTGTTATCATGTCAACATCAGAATGTTCCCCCCCTTCCTCTTTCTTCTCCCCCTTTATATACTGAGGATATTACATGGTGTAAACTATCCCTTTGGTCAGTTTGGGTCACCTATGCCAGCTGAAATTCCTCCAAGTTTCCCACATACCCCCAGCCTCCTTGCCAGGGTAGCAGTATAAAAGCAGAAAATGCCAGATCTGTGTAAGCATTGCTCAGCAATAACAAGACCATCTCTAGGTTATCAACTCTGTGTTCAGCACAAATGCAAAACATAGCCCCATACCAGCCACTATGAAGAAAATTAATTCTACCCCAGTAAAAATAAGCACAAAACCCCATCAGTAGGTAGAATGAATATTTCTGTTTTGTATAAAGCAGAATGTCATCAGCTTAAGGACTGCTTCTCCAGTTTAATTGTCTTAGGAAAAGGCATATATATGTAGTCTTTTCTTATGAGGTCTGCCAAAAGTACTCGTGGCGATGGGGTTGGGACTACATGATCTTTGAGGTCCCTTTTAATTCAAACTATTCTGTCATTGTATGATCATTAGAGAATAACACTTCATTTTTCATTTCTTCTAGATAAAGATCTTGACAAGCTCTTAACACTCTTAAAAAGTCCAGACAAGCCAACTGGATGGGCAGAAATTTGTAGAAAACAATTCTGCAAAGTCATGAAAACCAGTCCAGATAGCATCAGTGGACCAAGTGAGTATGACTTAATAACTTTAACAAAGGCAAAAGACCACCAGTAAGCAACTCTTCTTATTATTTTCATTGAGAAGTACATTATCTATACAAGTAGTCCATAATTTTCTGTTGATTATGAAAATTACTTCAATGGGATTTTCCCAAGGAAACAAGATTTATGCTTTTATGTCCTATTTTATTCCTTATGACTGTTACCCTTTATGTTGTCAGTGAAATTTGACAGAGCAAGAGGGCTGAAATACAGGTCTTTTTTCCAGATCTCCAAAGGGTCCATTATTGAGATACTGAGAAAATGAAAAAGAAAGCCTGAAATAAAATAGATGTTTCTCAGTGATTAGTGAGTGAGTTAATATGGGTTAGGAAATTATATTAATGGGCAATTTCAGTAAAAAATATCAGAATTAAGCCATACTAAACAACAAAGAACCCGCTCATTCAGGTTTTTCTTAATTTTCACATGCATTTTCTAATGAACAGTGTGATCATGCAGGAGCATTGCTACAGCTCAGTTGAAAAACCAAAGCAGCCAAAGCAAAAACAGTGATTATCCATATGGCATAAATCATCAGAAGTCACACATAATAATTCCCTTGTGATGTCATATAAGCTTGTGTAGCCATAAAGAAGTGAGGTGTTCTCAGAAATTGGTTTCCATTCCCATAGGAATTCTGATTATGGTCATATGGCCAGTATGTAGTCTAACTTGTTTACAGGTGCCCAAGGTTTCCCTTTATATTATATAGATAAGCAGTTAATACAACTGGCAGTTGCAAAGCTCTTCAGATGTTCTGTATCTGTTTGGAGATATTTCAGAAGCAGCAAAATATCTGCAGCTCTGTGGTTTGAGACAACATTGTGTTCATTGAATGCATTTTATGAGAAACAGTTGTGCTGCTGTGTATCTTTTTCAGCATGAGAAGCTGTCCCAAATTTCAGAGGAATGAGAGACTTCAGTCCAGATGCCCAGAAGTCAAAGCTTTCTCTGTAGTTACAGATGGAGCAATCTCCAAGGTTTATGGAACAAAGATGCACACTTGTGCTTTCTGCACTGGGCCCATTCTAAGGGGGACTGACATTAACCAGAACATAATGAGCAAAGACAGCGTTAGATTCAAGGACTGTATAGTGTAATGTCTATTGATTTGTTAAAAATATTCTGTGATCTGGTGTCAGGATTGCCAGATGCTGAATCTATAGAACCTACTTGAACTCCATCAAAAAATTCTTGAGCAAACTGTACAGTATCAATATCTCTAATTCACTTTTCCCATGTTGATTACTCTCACATCAGCTTCGTCAATAATTTTGTGCTAAATGCTCTGGTAATGCATTGCTTTTGGGAATGTCCTTAGATTGGTGTTTTCTCTGCTAAAGCATCGCCTCTGACTGTAGCTTTTAAGTGATTTCTGTGCTCAAACATCAAGATCCAGTTTTGAAAGGCTTTATTGGAGTGCTTAAAAGGACATAAAACATTCCTTAGACTTGAATGTCTTTTAATGCATCAGGACTGAAAGCTTGTGTTTTTTCTTGGTCGCCTAAAAGCAAAACATATTGTAGACAACCAGCTTCTACAGTCTGTTGTTCTAGGCACAATAAGCTATGACAAAGACATTCTTCCAGTCATTCCTTCCATAAAGGTGCCACAGATTTGTGGATGTTTAGGTGTATAGCTGGTTGTTGTCTTTGGGTCACTTATCAGCCAGAGAACCATGGGGAGGAGCTTTGGTCAGGTTAAGTCTTGGCTTCTTTTGGATTACCCTTTATAGTACTTGTGGCCTCCCTGAAGTGTCTTTAGTACATCCAGGTAAGAGCTTTCTGTGTATTGGCATCTAGACTTCGTCAGGAAAAGAAGCAGGCAAGTCAATTCTGCTGAGCAATAGCTTAGATTTATGTAGAAAATTATTATTCTGTGTGAATCTAGGCTTAGTATAGTGCATGTTCAAATAGTTCACGTGACTGAGAGGTGGCTTTTGGTTTTGGGGTTTTTTTTCTCTTGAACCAGAATCTCATCTTGATTATTTTAGCCATGCCTTTTTGGATTATCTCCTCCTTTTTGTCCTTCAGGTATGGCAGAAGGCATTTCTGTTTACCATTCCAGCAACTTCCTTTTTTATCTGTTCCCAGCTAATGTTGTATCAGCAGCTGACTTCTGGGCATATTCAACATCCTTATTCCTCTCCCCTTTTAGGAGACTTTAAACCCAAAGTAAAGTAGATTAAGGGTGTTGCAGAGATCATATCAATTATATGCTAACATTCTTCCCTTCATAATGAGATATTCAGTCCCCAAATCCTATTAGTTCTTCTTAAGCTTTATATCCAAATGTGATGTGGATAGGGATAGTAAACTCAGCTAAAATTACTTGTTCCATAAAGTCTTTCAGATTTTCCATCACCTATCTCCCTGAGGATGTGAATTTAGATCACCAGTATTTAGGGTCTATTAATTTACCTCCAAATTGTTTTTTCTTAATAAAAACCAATCAACCATGAAAAGAAAAGATAGCAGCTCTTGAAATTGCATGTGAGACCTTACTGTAAAACATAGGAATTTTCTTCAGCATTTACAAGTGAAATGTTTGATTGAAGCAGAGTTGTTACAGTCAACACCATGTTCAAGAATCCTGTAATATTTTGTGAGCTCTGCATCATCTGAGATAGCTCTATCAAAACACGTTGACAAAAAATACAATAAGCCTTTGAGGCAGTGTCATTGTTTGTGATATATGTGTGCTGCAGCCTTTAGTAATTGCTTCAAAAAGCTGAAACTAACTGCAGAACTTTCCCCATAGGATAAAGAACCCATGACTTTTGTGTACTGTAGTAGTGTTTTTAGTTCAGGATAACAAAATGCTAATATTGTATCTGCAAAACAAGTTTTTAGATTAATACAGAATAGATGTTTACCTTTTTATCTCCTTGATTTTCCAAGGAAGCTTGTGTCAGAATTCAAGTGGAACAGTGGGTCTTTGTGTTATGCAGAAAGATCAGCTGCAGATCAGAAATTCTTTCTTCTGTCCTCCAAACCAGTTTGGAGCCACTGTAAGCAGTGTGAGTGCACATGAATGTGCGTGCAGGTGTGTAAAGATTAGGACATTTGGTTTGGATTTGAAGGGCTGTTTTTTCCATTAATAAAGAAAATGCTTATATATTGATATAAGATATGCAATGTTCATTTCTAATGGAAGCACTGTCAGAATTTATATTATCTTGTTTTCCTCTTTTCGGAGAAAATGCACATTGTTCAGTTGTCATTTTAGTGTTCAATAATTGAAAGTCGTCGTTGTTATAGCCATCAAGAATGGAATTGCTAACTCTGTTTTTCATATACTTATTAAACTGAAGTATGGTTGATGGAGTTGAAAATTTCTGACACTACTCTTACAAAAAAGTAATCTGTCCAGGATTTTCATTCTTGAATTTCTAACCCCTAACAGAAGTCACAGAATCAGCTGAGTTGGAAGGGACCGTCAAGGATCATTGAGTCCTGGCCCTGCACAGTACCATCCCCAAGAGTCACACCCCCTGTGCCTGAGAGCAGAAATGCTGTTAAAAAAGAGTTCTTTGTATTTTCTTTTAAGCTCCTTTGAAACATCTGGATCATAGAATATGATCCAGTAACACTAGTTATATTATGGGATCTAAAAAAATCTGATGCTTTTTATATTTTTTGACCTTTTTGGGTTAAAACTTTCAGAGTATCAATCAGGTTAGTGCTCATGGTTGTTACCTATTAAAACAGTTTTAACCACATGCTTTTTTTCAAGCAATATTCTTATGCAGTTTTGAAGCTATTTCAGTTACCTTTCTTTTGTAAACTACTTCTTCAAGGAAAAAGAAAATCCTGCAGGAATGTAGGTGTTTTATGAGCATACTACAGTAATTTAAGAAATTTAAAAACATTTCCATTTATTTTGTATATAAATACACACACCTAAATAAAAATTCTCTTTATTTTGTGTGTATGATTTAAATTTGCATGAGATGACTGCTAGACTCTTAAAAAATTCAGTGCTAATACAGCCAAGCTGCCATAATTTAAGAAAATCAACATTTTCACTGTGTTGGTAGGCCACAAAACCTTTACCTGAAAATGTGGGTTTTTACAGCAATACTGACTGTACTGTATAATGAACCTGCCTAAATGCCTTTTGTCTAGTTTTCCAGTTAAATCATTGAACCAGTTTCTGCAGTAGTGTCCAAATGGCAGCTAAATGATTTATTATTAAAAGACAAAAATTAAAATAGCTACTTGTCATTTCACATTGGACATTCCTTTGGAAAAGATTGTCCTGTGAAAACCCTCTATTTATGTATTAACTGCATGTGTTTTGGTAAATCCTTGTATGTCTTCCTCTCTCAAACTTCATTAAAATCTTTTCAAAGATCCTGATAGGCACTTAGATAAATACTTTCAAATGGTGGAAGTCAATTTAGTGCTTGAGTTTCAAAATACTGCTTAGCAGTTGAGCTGTCACTTCTCCTATTAACTCAAGCTTGAACAGAAGGATTCACCTGCTAGGTCAAGCATGTGGATGCCTTATGACAAAAAGGGAAGAAATGTACAATGTCCCAACTTGGTTTCAAATTCTCTGAATTATGGGATATTTTAATCTTAACATAGTTCCTGTTTATTGTAATAGTATGGCATGTTTCAGTAATCACCATATTAACACTCATACAGTTAATATATAGCTAGTTACAAATTTAAAGTCTAATTTCTGCTTTCTGCTGTCTAAAGTTTCAGGAATAGACATATTTGCTCGTTTTACACAAATATTTGTTATATTGTCTGTGGGCCAAATTCCACTAAGCATATTAGTGAAGATTAGTGAGTTTGTTTATTCTTCAAAAAAGAATAAATTGTTACTCTTCTGTACAGTAAATTGCTTTTTCTAGCCCCATGTGTTTTATTAACCATGATTAAAAGTAGCCAAGTTATATTTAATTAGCAGTTTCTTTTCACTATAAGAGTGCATAAGAATATAAATTACACATGTAGGTTTTTAGTTTTAATTTAGTAGTCCTTTGCAATGCAAAATTAATTTTGTTACTGTTGGAGCTGAAACTCTAACTGTAAATTCAAGTTTAGCTGTTGTAGTGAAACTTCTTTAGCATTACCAAACCTCAGCCTTTTAAAAACTTTTTCTGAAGTCATTCAGTGTAAATAATGTAAATTAATAAATTTATGAAGTAATTAATTGTAAATGTTTTAGTAAATGATTTAATGTCAGTATGTTAGCTTAAATAATTGGGAGAAGAGTTAATTGTCTTTATTATATCTTTTTCTTCATTGTTTTTCTGGCATAACAAGCATCAGACTGTGGGTGGAGGTTTTGTCTTTCTCCTCCTCATTCCTGTAAGAGCTTGTGCTGCTCTTTAGCTGCTTGTGTTAGTTTTCCTGTCAGCATGGCTAGCTCAAGAGTTTTCTGGCTTTCTCCATTGCCACTGCCAGCAGGCACTGCTGCTCCACCCCGCTTGTGCTGCTGCAGCTGCTCCTGCCACTGCCCGCCTAAACGGTGTAGTGGGGCTGGGTGTTCTTCATGGTCCCTTCCAACTCAGGCCATTCTGTGATTCTGTGAATTATTCAGATTAAAATCAGCAAACCCACCTGGGCAGTGGGTGCATGGAGTTAGGTGTAAGAATGCGGCAACAGGAGCAGAAGCTTCATTGCTATTAAATAGAGGTACTGCCAAGGAAATGGTAACATGGTCTTTAAACAGGAATCCTATGGATCCTAAGGAAATCCTAAGCAGCAGTTGTTACTCTCTAAATACGGTCCCTTACTTTGCCTTCTTGTGAAAAGCAGCATCAGTATGCGTATCTGTATGCTTTATATCCTATTTATCGAGACAACAGCAGCTGTTTTAGGATATCATTTACTTATAAAAAAACATTAATTGTTGCTATCTGAAATTCTTAATATGGCTTACCTCTATGGGCCTCCTCCACGCAGTTTATGTAAAGGCTTCCTTTTAACCTTTGTTTAAACTTGTATGGTGTCATGTGTTCAATTGCCATAGCTTCAGACTTGCAGAATTGAGGAATCAAGGACAGTTTGGATAATAATTTGTCACCGAGAGTTCTTGCTAACTTCCTGACTAACATCCTATCAAGGTGGGAGATCAGCTTTCCTCCATAGTGAACAAATGTCAGCATCAGACTTATTTATGCTGTATCTGCAAGCTCAAAGTTCCACAGCAGGAAGAAGAACAGGAGAAGAACATTATGGTCATCATTAAATACAGAATTTCCCAAACGAAATACTCCTATTGCATAAATTTAAGTGAATAATTTTTATCTTGTGATGGCAGAGGTGGTTTTATGTTGAGTTTTTTTGGAAACAGTCCTTAAACTTCATGTGCTTTTCTTAGGATAATTTTGGGATGGTGTCAGTTTTTTGTTTTATGTGAGTTGTTGGGTTTATGTGGGTTTGGTGGTTGATTGGTTGGTTGGTTTTGTGGTTTGTTTTTTTCCTTTTTCTTTTCCTGTCTCCATACACAGACAAATGTGGTAAGATATTATAGTTTAATTATAGCTAATTTTAATTTCCTATTGAAACCATGTAACAAATCCTGAAGTAATCCTTGGAGGATATAAAGATAATATGAGATTCTGTTTACACTGAATATATTCTCAATAAAGCTATTAAAATTTAATTTAACTTAGGAATGGTGTTAGGAATGTAAAAGTGCAGTGCATGTTTTGAGTTGTTCCCCCATAAAACATGAATAAATATGCAAGGCTTTAAATAGCTTTGCTTTCCCACATATTGTCATTCAGTTAAATGACATAGTTCCACATTGTGTTCATTGCATCTAATGTTTTAATGGGTTTTTACTTCTTGCAGTTTTGGCAGAATTAATTGAAAAGTTCGTGTCACATCTTTCTGAAAGCCGAACAGATTGTTGTTTCAGCACAGGAAACTTTACAGGTCAGTCTCCTCGTAACTTATTGCCATGCAGCCTCGTCATATTTAAATAGCTTTTCTTCTAAGTGTATCTCTATCATTTTGGGGGTTGTTTAAAATGCTTTTTAACAGCTCAGAAATTCTTTACTTAACTGGTGGGAAATACCTCACTTTGGAGCAGAAGATGATGTGCTCGAGTGAACAGATAATTATTAGTGATGGGCTTTCACATTTCTGTCTGTATAATGGAAAGATGAAGATGCTGAACAGGTGAGGGTACGATTCAGAGTATTTGTTGACACCTGTTATAGCGTGATTTGCAAAGATGGTGACAGAAATATTTAAGATAGTGTAAGCAATCTGGCTCTCACCTCTTGAAAGCCCCACAAAGGTATACACTTTATATGGTATTAAAGAACAGGTATTAAAGAACTGTTGTTGCTGTCAGAGTAATCTGAGTGTTAGTTTTGTACAGATGTTGTGCCTACAGCCAAGAATAAAGGATGAATGATAAAAGTGATTTATTCTGAGTGTAAAGTAAGGCGTTTTAATACTTTGGAGCACTGGTAAAATTAGAAAAATTAGAAGCAATGTTAATATCTGCTGGAAAATGCACTTCTGTTCTTCACTGTTTGTCCAGGACTCTACTCTCAGGTTGTAGTTCAGCCATTTAGAGTATTAATTCTGTTACTAACTGTGGAAAATCAAGCCTGCTTTGGGGAGAGTCTGTTATTTATACTGATATTTTACTCTCCCATTCATATGATGCAAATATAGTATCCTTGGAGACTTGGGGCCTGCCTTTGAAGTTTCAAAGCATAAAACCCCTTTAGTAATTTTAGAGGCTGTCTTTCTTTTTAGGTAGTGGCCTTTACGTTCCAAAAGCTTGCGAACAGAATGCCCTAATTTCATTTGAAAATCTGTCTCTGCTTTATGAAGAGAGTTGCTGACGGGAACAGTTATTTCTATCTCAATTTCATTTTTTCTTAAAAGACACTGAAAGTGTTTTGTGTTGTCTTGCATTACTTGTCAACTCCTCATGAGGCATAATGAGCAATAAAATAATTCCATGGACTCATAAGGCTTGCTAATTACATATTTCTGAGACTTCCTAATTCAAATAATAATTTTGATTGATCCTTTAAAAGCTCAAAAGGCAAAAACTAACTAGAGGAAGAACAAACATCTGACTGTGCATCCTTGAAATGGATGCCTTGCCCAGCAAAGACAGAAATCAGGCTTTTCCTTAATCATGATAGCTAAATGCTTCCATCCTATGTGAAAGATCTCTAAAGCAACACATTAGGCCTTACTCTATTCACTTAGTCAAACAGTACATGAGTTTTAATCCACTCCTCTCAATCTTTTGGTCAAAGCTGGGATTTAAAATACGTTTAGGAAGGTTGAACCTAGATCTTCTATTTAACTCGTTTCACCATGAACCACTGATTAGATGGAGGTGGCCACAACACTGCATTATTTATCTAAAATTTAATGTCAACTTTGAAGACCAAGTTTGAAAATTCTGGGACAATTCAATACATTCATTCATATTTAGAATGAAAAATCCCAAAGAATAGATACAAAAACAAAGATAACATAGTAAAAACCTCAGTTCTTGGTTTTCCTGAGCTTTACAGATTTTCTGTTAATGATAAACCAACTCAGTCTCTCTAATATTTCTTCTTGTATTTTCTGAATGAGGGATGTTTTGTTGATCTTATACAGGCATTATTGGACACTGTTTGGCACTATTTGGTCTTATACAGGCACTATTCTGGAAAAGTTTGCCTGTTCAATTATCAAATAAAGGCCCCAACATTTAAAGGGTTGTATGATGAACAGATTTCATGTGCAAATTCTTTTGATATTCCATGTGCTTTAATGAAGACAAGCTTGGAATTGGGAGAGTAAGAAATCTTCTCAAGGATAGGCAGTAATTTGGTGTTAAGAGACAGGCAAAGGATTGGTGGTGTCTTACTGAGTTCTTTACCTGTCAGCAACACCATTATCACAGACTTCTTTTTTTGTGAAGAGTTCTCCAGCCCAGGAAAGAATGTTGGTCAGGCAAACAGCACGTTTCATCAAGGGTTTCTTTTAACTTTTATAGGAAAATAGTTATTAAGACTTCATAGCACCTTTTTCAGACAAGGTGTAGCAATAAGAGTTGACCAGGGAAGTTAGTTTATGCCAATAAATTCATGCTAATTGACGGGAAACAAAAATCTGGCTCTAAAATTGAATCTGTGATAATATTCTACTCTGAAACAGTAAAAGAGCATGATTAAGAATTGGTCATATAGCTAAATTTATGCTCATTTCAAGTTCTTTTTTACATCATAAAAAAAACCAGTGTGGCCTTCCTGTGAAGGGAGGGAAATGCGCTTTGAGAAACCAAGTATGCATTATGCTTCCTGTGTTTGTACCAAAGGGACAACAAAACACTCTCAAATCTTTATCACAACTTATTTGTTTAAAATTAGATTTCTCGCGCACTGAATAATGATTGTTCAGATTTCTCTACATTTCCCAAGGCTTTCTGGTCTTTATGACGCATTGCAGTTTCTTTAAGGAGGGTTATTGAATGCCGTGTTATTTCACAGAATCTTTTTCATATACTCGTGTAAGAGCCATCTAAGCTAAATCCTAAAACCAGTTACAGTTGAGACATTTTTCTTTAGGAGGTAAAGCTAATGAATTGTTAGAAGGTAACATCTTTCTAGCTCCACATCTAAGTAAGCCAAACATGAACTTGGCAGTTCCATGTGTCCACCATTCTCTTAAATACATTTGGGTCTGAGGAACTGAAAACCAGTTTCTAATAGTTGTTTCATTTCAATGAAGAAAAGTCACATTTTTCATGTGAAAGTGGATTCAGTACAGGACATAGATATTCAGCATTTATCATGTTTCTTGAAATGAGAATTTGATTATCTTAAAAAAATGACAGCTTTGTAAACCTGTAGCTAGTTGTAATTAGAATAACACAGTCATCCATCTGCTGTGGAACCCCTCAGGATTTCAAGTCTCTTATAAAACTTGCAAATATGGAAAAATTAAATTAGATTGGGTTGTTACCATTTTCAAGATAAGAGAGAAGGATAAAATACTGGTAAAACACTATGCAGTTGCAATGTTCAATTATAAACAGTAACACAAATCTTACATGAAGTTTACTTTCTGCCAGCAGCAATGATCCTGCTGTGATGTTTATTCAGATGACTGAATCTGTATATTATATGTTAATGATCTCTGTCTGTCCCCTTTCCTAGAATTAATACTTTCTAGTTTGCTTTTATTTTTTCTTTTTCCCTTATAAACCCCAAAACACTGAAAACCAAATCATTGTTGTCTAGCTGTAATAGGTAATAAAATGGCAAGAAACTGAAATTTGCTGTCATAGTAAAATACCATGCATTATATATTAGGGTTATGAAGTTCCTAAAATAGCGTCTTGCTCTTTCTGTTAGCAAATTCCGGTTCAATGCAACAGAAACGCTTTGTGGAAGTGTCCTAGTATTCTCAAGGTTTCGACAAATCCACTTACCAGAGAAATTCTACATGTAAAGCTGTCTAATATATTGGTGTCTGTGCTTCTTAATTTATCTTCATCATGTGTTGCAGATTCCCCGAACTTGGGAATGCTGCAATATTTTGTGATTGGCAGGTTTTTTTGGTAGCTCTGCTTTTGCAGATGACCTTGAAGTCGAATCCTCTGTTTCCACTGGACTTTGTCTCTGCTATGTACTGCGAAAGGGACAGAACCTCAGGGATTTCAGGTCTTGGCCATAAAACTCAAATGTCATGGTGTGTTCCTTCTCCTAGATGAGGCTTAGTTCTCTGACTGAACCAAATCTCATAGGAGCTTTCTACCATTTAATGAGCTCTTAATCTTTTGAAGAGTCAGGTGGGTTGGGTAACAAACTGAGAAATTTAAAAAACCCAGTGGGAAGGTATCAGTATAGAGCTGTTCAGAAGGAGCAGCAAACGAGAAATACAGGATTACAACCTGAAACTGGGCTGAAAGGGAAGGAGAAGGAAGGGCATTCTTTTATTCTTTCTGCATCATTTGATAAATGCATTTATTCAAACTGTCCTTCATTTTATAGAAGCTGTTAGCAGGAAGCATTTTACCCATTGCCAGTTTAGGTAACGGGACTGAAAATGTGCTTCATTCTTAATGAAGCTGTTGTCAGAAATAGCTTGAGTATTTGTGATGATCATTACACAACAAAGTTCTAGATATTAGTATTTTGGTCTTGCATTATTATGACAAGAGTACTGATGACATAACAGATACTTTCAATAGTCAAGGTGGAATTGCACATGAGATTACCTAGCTCTGAGAAGCCAGCAGCATTCTCCAGCAATTACTCTTGGATCTTGTTTACATTGTCTCCATTTCCAGTTCAAATACAACAAAAGTAATACTTTTCTTTGAAAAGAATATTGTTTTTATAGACAATTCTAACAATGAATATGAGTTTCAGACTGTCAGAAGTGTTCTAGATGAGTAGCCTGGTGAAGGATCAAGAAATGGTAGCAAAATGATAGAACGGAACCTGGACAGAAACTCATGATTTTTGTTCTGCCCCAAGTCACAGTAATGTTTAAAATAGAAAACTTCTGTAAGAACATCAGAATGAGTAAGGACAGTTACTGACAAAACATAAATGTTAATATTGACTGCTTGGGTATCTGCCAGTGGACAGTGTCAGTGTTTAGGTACCTGCTGAAGAGTAAGTGAAAACCTGTTGTTTTGTTAACAAAAATATTAAATCGTAGGCAAAAAAATTACAAGTTCCGCAATTTCTGTTTATATGGACAAATCCATGGACTAGAAATCTGATAGCAAACATACCTATATACTTTTAAGAATTTTGAAGCATCTGTGGGAATTATGCAGGTGCCTCTGGCTATCGTGGGATTTTCAGCTGTTAGCAGAATTTTTACTTACATATTTTCTTTGAATCAAAAGTCTTTTCATCCGTAGAAAGAAACCTAATCTTTCTGCCATCACTGAAGTTAAAATTTAGCATCCATTAACATTTTCCAAAGATTATTTATATAGACATAAAAACATTTGTCCTGGACACTAGGAAGGGAAAGAGCTAAACTAATAATGTGAGTGACAGCTTTAGTAATCTTCTTCTCTTGGGACAAAAAGGAAGCCAGTGGTTTCTTTGCCATAATAGCACTTTAAACAGGGAAATGAATGAAATACTATCCAAAGACCAAACAAGTTGCATGAAATACGCTGTAAAGCTGTTTCAGCTTGGCATCCTGTCATTTCGGTATGAATGTGGTGTAGCCCATTTTCTGACTTAAACACATAAAAACTTCGTCATGGTAAGAGGGAAAATGAATAAGAAAGCAATCTTTCATATAAATTGTAAAGTTGATTGAAGTTGATCAGAAAGAATGCCACAGGACTGTGCGTGGCAGTTAACTTACTCTGGAGTGTTTATAGCTATAGACTGAGTTTAATAAAAATACATAGTTGCCTTTGGAAATCATGCCTTATGGGAGTCTCTTTTTGTGCTCCTGAATGATACAAAACATTTTGAAAAGTGCTGCCCTTTGAGGTGCTTTCTAAAAACCTTTTTAAATTGTAAATCAGTTCCTAGAGAATTCTGATATCCTTCAAGTCACTAGTTTAATTTTTGCTTCTGTTTTACAGTGTTTTCCATTTTTAAAGAAAGAAGCGTAAAATATCTTTTCAACATAGATTTTTTTTTTGCTTTATTAGATAAATAAAAAGGAAGCTGCCAAAGTTTGTTGTTCATTCAATTTAATAATAGCTCGAGTGTTGTATCATGTTATTAATTCACAGTTCAGAGAGGTGATCTGGGCTTCAAGGATGAATGGCATTCTTATTTAGAGAACTGATTTTTGTCCATGCCTTTTTGTTATGAAACCCATTGTGTTTTAAGACATTTATATTAGGTATTGAAAAATATCTGTCATAAAAATTTTGTATAAAATTACCTCAGTGTATTAAATCAGATGTATGGGCATCGTCACAATAGTACAGTCACAACATATTCCTGCAAACTTTTTGTCCATGGATTGCAGTATTCAGTATTTAAATATTCCACTTGTTTTTCATAGCATTTTTCTAAGTTTAATGGAGCATTTAAGGTTTCTAGGTCCAGTTTTTAATCAGTGGGAAGTAGTTCTCTGTGTATTCTAAATGACTTTATAGTGTTCTTAGGCCTAATCATCCCAGTCTGTTAAGTAGTAAAGAAAAGGGAAAATAAAGACTTTTGACCCAGGACAAAGCAGCAGTTTGCATGTGCCCATTGTGAGTTGTGGATTACCAGAGTACAGATCTGTGATTATGTCAAACACAGTGGTGTCTGAAAGCAAGACATTTTGCCTTGATAGAGGCAAAATTTTGCCTTGATATCTCTTGTGATAGAGAATTATTATTCAATCCAAACTTCATGGTAATTTTATCTTCTTTCACAATACAGAGGAAAATAGTAGAAGGAAGTGTGGTGGGGAAAAAGCCTTTTCCAGCCACTAAGAATTTGTTACAACAGAGAAGAAAAGTCAGTGAAAGTCAATGAAGTCAGTTGTGGTTTTTTAATATTAATGGGAGATGAGTGTTCAGTACTTGCTGTAAAATGTTACAGAATGGAAACTGGGCTCACAGTTGTGAGGTGGGTTGTGTGTGGGTTGTGATACAGCTTTTCCTCATTACACCCTTGCTGGACTGGGATACCTGCATTGCCACCCACAAGAGGATCCACCTCAAAATGGAAGGCGGACTGCATTGGAGCTTAGAGGTCGTTGCTGTCCTTGCCCTCTGCTGCCATTACACGTGGTGGTGTAGAAGTCATTAGTCATAGCCAACTCATTTAAATTCTCCCTTTTTTTTTTGGATGTTGGTATGCCTCTTGCCTTCCCAGTTGCACACGCAAACCTGAAAATGAATTGACTTAGTATGGCAATTGCAGCCTGAGTAACCAGGTAATTTGGAAGAGGACCTGTGAAAAGTTATGAATGTTTCAGTTATCTCTGTGGGATTTTAACTGAAATGCCCAGTGAATTTATATGCATTCTTTCAAAGACTGCACTGTGGTATGCTGTGCTAAAGATATTTGATCTTCTGTGTTTCGGATTGCAAAAAACACTTCTGATGTGAGTTTTCTGTTTCAGTCCCATCAGAGTATTGAATAAGATCATTTTACTCAAAGACCAGTTGATTTTTGTTATGTAGAATTATATTGTCAAAAGAACAAGGTTAATTTCTCACAACCACGATACTTAAATTGTTGTCCTCTGTGAAAGTTATGAATCACAGTGGGTTTTATTCTTGCCATACTTCCTCTGCTGAATTTTATTGCTTCATTGTTGAGTGTAATTTTGCTGTATTATTTTCTCCATAAAAATGTTAACCTACATCATCTCATATAGGCAGACATCATGCTTTTCTTTTTTTTTTTTTCCCCCACTTTAAGGCCTTTCCTCCTTGAACTTGTAACTATTTCATCTTTAATACCTTAGTCCTTATTTGTGTGCCAGGAAAATAGAGTGTTTACCTACATGAACAGCCAGGGAATCCTTCGATTTGATTTCTCTGGGATTTCATCTGAGAATATAGAAAAAATACAAACAAAGTTACTGTGTGATCTACTTAATTACATTATTACATTTATCATTTATATGAATATACTTTAAATTCTGCTGCCATATCTATTACTTACACTTTTAACAAATATTGTCAGTTATTAGGGGTTTTCATTTGTTTAATTTCTTGCTGTTTTTAAGTAGCACTTTCAATGAAGTATATTAAAGGTTTATTCCATCAGCTTTGTAACTCATAATATTATTAGACTGCAATTATCTGTGGTATAGTTATCTTAGGTGATATATGTACCTGATAGGGAACATGCCCATTTAAAGTTTAATTTAGAATTTAAAATTTTAAGGAAATGCTACAGCAGTGGTTGCCTTAAATCATTGTTTATTAATTTTTCTAGGTTGGATTTTTAATTTAAGCAACTGCAGAAAATGGAGTATATTTTACTGTGTGAAAAAAATACATAGAAATACAGGATTTTTAAATCCATCAGTTATAAAGTTTTCTATAATGCATATCAAAAGAGAATTTTTGTTAATAAAGTTGGAATTACAGCTAGGAGACTTTAAGGCCTCTGGAATGGAAAAAGGTGCATCGGAATATGCTACCTTGTCTGATTTCTAGGCCAGAAAGGATAAAGTTCTGCTAAGATATGGGGCTGAAAAAAATGTAGCTTACTGTAAATCTAATGATAACAGTCATTAACCGTGAAGATTTCCTTATAAAGAGGGTGATTGTAATTAAAAAAATATATGAAGAATGCAGGTTCTTTATGTATCCTTTCCAGACACTACCAAACTAATTTTAAATAGGAAACAGTTCTCCAAAATTGGTATGCATACACAGAAGAAGCTTTACATTAGTATTCAGTTCAAATCATATTTCTTTTGATACTTTATTTAATTTATTTTCTTTTGTTTTAGCCATGGATGCAGATGTGAAGAAAGAAAACCTTTCATCTGTGCAGAAGCTTGGTGTTGAAATGACAGTCAGGTACATGGTATTAAAATATTTCCCTAGAGTATTTCTAGGATTTGTTTGATTTTCATGGAATGGCTTTAATGATACTTAATCCATCAACTCATTGCTTTATACCATTTAAATCTAAGATAAACTTTAAGAAAATGAATTCTAACTGGAATTGAAAAAGGTATTAGTACGTAATTAAATTATCTTTACAGTTTATGTATGTTATTATCCTCTATTTTTGTGAAGACTAATTGTAACATGCTAGTAAAATTTACCATAAAATTGCATTGTCCTGAATTATGTGTCTTTTTTTCCCTTGCATTACTTCTCTAAATGGTTCTGTTTAGCTAAGCTTAGTTATATGCCATTTAAACATTTTCTTTGGTGAGTAATTTGCAGGGCTGTGATGAAGGAAAAGCTAAGATGTCTGTACTTGCAGAGATTGCTATCTTTAGTATTAATGTTTGAATTCTGATTATAATAATTACATGTACAATATACTTACATCTCATTCTAAATATTGTACGTGAATAAACTGAGTCGTGTGTGTTAGAGTACTTGCTTCTCCCCACCACAGTCTCTAAAACTGAACTAAAGGGAATTTGGGTGAGGATTTGTAACAATGAGCAGCAGATGTTTGTTGTGTAGCCTTTTTAGGTAGAGCATAGAAGGTTTTATTTAATCATTTATGTGTATATTCAGCATAGTTTTAGTGTGAAGAATGTTATGACAGCTTAACTTTTACAGGCTTATTAAATATGAGTTCTTCCTTTTTTGGAATTAAAAAAATATTTAATCTTTAAACAGTTTTGGTTTTTAACTTTTTGAAATAGATATGGAAAACACTTAAATTTGCTAAAAGAAGATGCTGAAAATGGGCTGTGTTTCGTGTTAATGAATTGTGAGGATTTTCTGAAACAACAGCAAAGAACTGTGGTATCTTCACTTTGTATCCTTTCCTGATGGTATAAATTATATAGCCTAAAAATTTCAGTGGAAATTGAACTCTTGGTTTTTACTTTTAATAGAGCTGTAGGTCTGTAATACTTGTGGAAAGAAAAAAAAAATTTCCAAAGCAGCACTTTCACTTTGCAATTTTCTTAAGTTAAATGCATACCCAATGCACTCAAGAAAACGTTCACCCTTTTGTTCCTATTGTTTGTTCGAAGTGCAAATCTCATTCATTTTTATCATCAACTGTTTTGGAGTGGGATCACATCTTTGAATGTGAGAAAGAGCCTGCAGCAATGCACCTTAGAACATTAATGAGTATTTGAGGTACTGCCACAATACCAACCCTGTTAATGATACTGCCCATGTAGTGGTAAGTGTGATAAGTGGATGTAGTCTGATCAACAGGAGTGCTTAGACTTTTGACTCTTTTAGATCTGCTGTGGAACTTCTTGTAAAAAACAAACTACAACCAATAATAGCTTTCCAACAAGCTTTGTTATATTCTTTTCTGTTAGATTTGCATACCACTATTAAATTGTACTTCAGGTCTATTAGTTAGAATGTGCTTAATGTCATTTTTAAGGCTTTTACTTCTTTTACTCATTTCTTTTACTTTTTTCCCCCCATAATCTTAACAACTGTCTTCTTCCTCCACAATTCTCCTTTCTTTATAAGCACACTTGTTTTGGCGCAGGTTTTTTTGCATTTACTTGCCTTCTGTATTCTTTTATTGGTTCAACTTGAGTACATTTGGACTGACAAAAAATAGTAAATGGGGAAAACAACTTAAATTGTTTCTCTTAATTTAGTTTGAGAGACAATTGTGCCTTGATGCTGCCTTCTGTGCAGCTCTGTTCCCCTTGGCCATGTCTAACAACCCAGCTCCTGGCTCTGTGTACATGGGCCTGGGAGGGAGAAGAGTTGTGGTTGCTGCAGGAGTATGAGGAGATCTCTGCCCAAGTTCCTTAACCTTCCCTTTCAGGCTGCTTGCAGGAGCACTATGCTGGATATGACTGGTTTGCATCTTCCATCTTCCTCATAATGTCAGGGGACAGGGAGAAGACACTGATGTTTCTTCAGCAATTTTCACGTCTTCTCGTTTCAGCATTTCTGTGGCTACCAAGACTGCATTTATCTGTAAGAACTTAAAACCTGATTATTTCTGAAATGCTACTTTGAAAGTTTACAAATGAGACTTTATTAATTTCCTTAGTTTGGTTTTTTATTGTTTTTTTTTCTAATACATTACATTTTCCTTAAGGTCCCCTAACTAAATACATGGCTCTAAAAAATTCACTTGGAAAAATGTAGATCTGACATTTGCTCAAATTTTTGTTCAAAATGAGAGAAATAGCAGATAGACTGATAGTGAAAATAATGAATTTTAAAGCTGGCAGTAAAACAAACTTTGTTAGTGGCATTAAATTCTGTGTGAAGGCTGTGATACTGCTGAATGACCTTTTTTTTTTAATTATTAGAGTCCAATAGAGAGTAAGTCCATCCATTTGATTTTTTTTAGTAAAAGCTTTGAAATTTACTTAATACATTAGAGTATACTTAGTAAATTTTAAAAATACTACTTTATGATTGACAAAAAAATTTTATAATTGACAATTTTAAATTGTCAGTATTCTGGATCGAGGTTGTAATATAGGAAACATCATTTCTATCTTTCATTATGGATGTTTAAAATAAAATCCTTTGTACATTGTCATGTTGCTTGAATATTTTGAACATAAACCCTAAGCTGTAGTGTCTACCAGAGGACTCTGGGGTAAAAGAAGCACAGATTAGATTCTGTACTTCTGCTTGCAGGCTTCTGTAGTAATATCGAGTGATCTGTCGTGCCACCAGAAATGATGATGGCATTGGTCCATTCAGCACTGAGTCTGGCCTGAGGTTGTTCCAGCATAGTGAAATTTGTGCTGAAATTTGCTCCATTGTGCACTGCTGAAAAATTTCTGGTTCCAAGGATTCATTAAGTGAGCATTGATATCCAGAACCTTCCATAGTGATAAAGCCTCTGCTCCTTCTGTTGCACAAAATAGAATTTCACTCACATGCTCCACACATACTACAAAGATACCTGCACACAGAAAACAACTTCAACTATCATGGAAGTTCCACACCACCACTAAAAGGGGGGAAAAAATCCAACAGAAATCAGTCTTTTTCCCCCTTCTGTTCTCTGGTTTAATACATAATAACAGTTTGTCCGTCCCTGCTTTGACAATTGAAGCCTATATGCAATAAGGAACTAGACTGCTAATGCACAGAAACAATCAGGGTATATTTATTAACACTTTTCTTTGCTTACCTTTTCTTTTCTTCATGGAAGTACAACCTATTTTTTTTTTAGCCTGTTTCCTGTCTCTAAAATAATCACAATGACTTACCGTACATGCAAAAGTGTGTATTTTTATATATTGTTCTCAGCAAGGCATTACTAAATAACACATTTCTGTAATCTGTGATCCTGCTCCTCAATTTTGTTGTTGATGATGTTGTTGTTGTTGACCAGGTGCACCTGCCTGTTACAATACTAGAATATGGCATCCATCCAGTCTATTTTTGCACTGCTCACCACGTTGAAATGTTGCTGAAAGCTGAGTTGCCCCTTGTCTGTTCAGCTTTCCACATGTCTGGTTTCACTCCATCCCAGGTAACTGATCAATGTGTATTAAAGTATCATCAACCTGTTGACTTAAATCTACAAAATCAAGAACACTGAGGAACTACTGGGCATTTTTTCTAAATGGCACTTGTGTGGTGGTTTTAAAACTGAGGGTAAGAGATATGAATGCATAGTGACTTAGAGCATCTGAAAATAGAAAGCAAGTGACTCATAGAATAACATCAGTGTACTGGAGCTGATGACCTTTTATTACATGTTCATGCAGAAAATCTGATAAAAATAATATCTACTAAATCCTCAGATTTAGTATTAAAACTAAACAGGATATCTTACTCCCTGGAATTATGATCTAGGAAATAGGAGGGAAATGAGTAACTTGCAGTAGTTATATAATAGGAAGCAGTTCCAGTGATATTAGAGCAAAATTAATTTTATATGAGCTGCCATAACTATTACAATCAGGTAATGCACTATTCTTTCATATTGAAGAGGTATTACTACAGAAGAATAGTAATCTATAATCCCAGCTTTCATTTTGCCTACTTAAAACAATTATTTGGTAGTATGGAAAGCTAGGGATGAAACATTGTTAGTAAAGATTGCAATCATGAAGAAGGGTAAGGAGCTCCATGCAGTGAGTTAGATTGCCAATGCAAAGGACATCTCACCAGAGTGAGAAAGCGTATTGATGTGCCAAGGCAAGAAAAACATTTTTCATCTTTTACCTTCAAAATTCCTTTTTGTTGTGAGATTTGTGGCTGAAGAGACTTCTTAATGTGGGCAGATGCCAGTGTGGTACAGATATTGCTTAAAGTAATCAGCTTTGGGTTTGGTCTATGAGGAGAGAAGAGTGGGAGATGAAGGAATTTATCTCAGCATAGGAATAAGGTGCTTATAGTAAGGTTCCTGTTTGGGGATGGGGAAAACACATGGGGACAGTCACTCCTTCAGCTATTCTTGTGCAAGTTACACTATGTGCTTTTTTAAATTGTGTTCACTCAGTAATAACTAGATACTGTTCTAAACTGCTAACAAGGATTTTTTCATTTATTTAACGAGTTACTGAAATGCCACTCGTGGGTGCCACTATATCTTCTGTGTGTGATTTTGCAGTTCTGCTGCAGCACTAAAAACAAACTCTGAACTGTGGAAACAGTTCTGATGTATTTAAGTGATTGTGTGCATCAATAAATACCTCAAAACAGATTTACTGCCAGACTATGGTTGTTGTCATCTAATTAGAATCTTAGTAATTCTGCTGCATATTTTTAAACACTTCAAGGACTGATTAGCAGAAGATTTGTGGTCTAGAACCAAATGAAATGTGCATTGTACATCTCAATACGTTGTAATTTAGAACAGAGAAAAGGAGTCACTGTGTTCATACTCACTTGATTAAATGAAAACACGTCTTAGGGAAGGGCCTAACATTCATTTATAATGCAGAGAACTACTTTAATTGAAAGCAAAACCTACACTGAACATGCCTCCATCACTGTCATTACCCTTTAGGCCACATTTAAAACAAAATCTTGACAAAAATCACCTTTGCTTTCATTGGGCTTTGAGTCTCAACCTCAGGAGATACTGGAATATACTCGTAAGTGAGATGCATGGATACAGGGTATTATGTTTAGTGAAACTTACTGGGAGTCTATTCAAAGGCTGTGCTTTAAAAAATGGTGAATCTTGGCTTCTTTTGTGTTTTATCCCTTTTATTTTCACAGCTAGGGTAAGGTTACAGGGAAAATGCTCTGTAGTATAGAAAAGAGATGAAGCTGATCAATTATGACTAAATATATAGAATGATTTAATTATATGTAATTTCATTCTCATCTAGATCTGTCTGCAATGGATAACTCAGTGTTTCTGGAATTATATGGACTGGAGTGAGATCTGTCACTACATTGCTATATGTATTTTCCTTGGTCCCGATTATCAAATATATATGTGTATTTCTGTGTTCAGACACCTACAGCAAGACATCCTGAAGCACACAGAAGCCCGAGATCTTCAGGTTTTTCTTAAAGTAAGGGTTGCTTTCTTAATTTTTCAACTGCTGAGGAGAAGCAATGCTCTGAATACATTACTTTATCTGAAACTCTTACTGAATTTCACTTAGTGATTTTAAGTGAGTGAAATAATACTTTAATTTTATTCGCTTCCTGGAAGGAAATTGTGTATAGTATTTTCCAGAGAATAGCTTTCCTGCATTTTATACTGAGCAGTTACCTTCATGAGCAAAGAAAATAGCCACGTTAAGTCATGAGAGCATTTGATTCAGTTCTCTCTATGTGGGCCCGATCTCATTGAACGAGGTGCTCTCCAGAAAGGTGGGTTTGCACAGTGGTCTCTTGCTGAAGCTTGTAGAGATGTGGCATGAAGCTGAGCAAGCTGGTATTTTGAAGAGATGCCAATTACTATACAACCAGACTCCCAATTTCATATTCTTTCCCTATTACAAATTATGTTTGGGTTTGGGGTTTTTTGCAGGGTAATGCTGAGCTATAGCTGCATTCATAAGTAGATACAGTCTTACTCTTCTTCAAAGAAACATTTTTGTCTTTTTGTCTAGTCTGTTTTCACCTGTCAAAATTCTTTTGAGAGCTAGATATCTGTATCTTAGTCTGTCCTAAGAATAAATAGTTTTCTGACTGGTTTGCATCTAACTTACATATTCTTAAATATGAAAAATACCTCAGCCCAATCAGTTTCCTTGAAAATGTTTGGAACACAGTCTAAAGAATATATTTTGTTTTCCCTGGTTTTGGACAATGTGGCTTAAAAACTGCATCTTGATGGCATTATTGGATAGTATATGTAAATTATAGAAGAGAGAATTTTGTATGTCACCACATGCATTGTAACAGACTAAAGGTTAAATAATTGAGAAAAAAGGTATATTAATACAATACTGGAGTATCTGCAATTTATGGAGTGATCACTACAGACAAAAAAGGACCATACTTTACTTGTACTCCTGCTTTTGATAAATCTTAATTAATTGAAATTTTTTTTAAAATTGGATTGTAGAATGGTTTGGGTTGGAAGGAACCTTAAACATCATCTAGTTCCAATCCATCTTCCACTGCACCAGGTTGCTTGTAGCCCCATCGAACGTGGCCTTGAACACTTCCAGGGGTGGGGCATCCACGACTTCTTTTCAGTGCCTCACCATCCTCACAATAAAGTTCTCCCTCATACCTAACCTAAACCNTGGAGTGATCACTACAGACAAAAAAGGACCATACTTTACTTGTACTCCTGCTTTTGATAAATCTTAATTAATTGAAATTTTTTTTAAAATTGGATTGTAGAATGGTTTGGGTTGGAAGGAACCTTAAACATCATCTAGTTCCAATCCATCTTCCACTGCACCAGGTTGCTTGTAGCCCCATCGAACCTGGCCTTGAACACTTCCAGGGGTGGGGCATCCACGACTTCTTTTCAGTGCCTCACCATCCTCACAATAAAGTTCTCCCTCATACCTAACCTAAACCTACCCTCTTTGAGTTTGAAGCCGTTCCCTCTTGTCCAGTCACTCCATGCCATTCAATTCCATATGTATGTATGTGTGTGTGTATATATATATATATATATATAATATTCCACCGTAGTCAGCCTTCTCACAGTGCATGAGGAGCATCTTGGAAGGTAAAATCTTACTTTTGCTTTGATTCTATGTGGAGGAGAAGAAATACAAAGACTATTTTGAATTCCTGTTCAGATGCCAAAGTGCAGTTTTTCAAGCCTGAGTGGATGTTCTCAGGAGAATTCTTTTTAGCAGAGATTCACAGTTAATACACCAGAGGTACAACTTGTGTCCACAGAGACTGTCTGGTTCCAGAGAGTTTTTTGCAGCACATGCTGCCAACCGTGGTAGTACTGATTAGTAGATGATGAGTACATAACAGCAACAAAGTAACTCTTTTTACCTAATTGTTCTTCAGGATTCTGTGTTCTGTAGTGCATCCTCCTTATCCCTCTAATATAGGAGCCATGAGAAAGAACTTTATCTGTTGGTTTCATTTTCCTGAGGGCACTTTCTTTTACTCTGTGTGTTAGAATTAGTAAGAATTATTCACTTGTAGTGGACAGTTTATTCTGGTTTTATTTAAGCGCTTTATAAAGATCTTCCTTTATCATTGATTTTAAAAATACATGTCTACTGTTTTTCTTTAGAATCTACTTGGATATAAAAGCCACAGTAATAAACTTATGCCATGTGCTGGTGTAGAAATCTTCTTTCAAAAGAATATCTTAGTACCTGGCTTTCCCTTCTTAAAGCTTACTTTGCTTTTCTTAAAAATTTTCAATGAAATATTCTCCAAAAATTAGGTAAATAATGTCCCCATGAAATAAAATTCTCTGATACCAAGTGTGTAATTAGAAAAAAAAAAACTGTCTGGAAGTAGATATTGCCAAATCCGTATTTCTAAATAAAACATAATAAAATCTATTTTAAACAGCCAGGCTGTGACAATCAGAACAAAATGAGTTATCTTTAGAAGCTTGGAATTAATAAAATTTTAGTTGTACATTTTTTTTTTCTATCTAATAAATGCTTTCTATGTGTATTTGTGCAGGAGGAAGCACTCCATGGTTTTCGAGTGAGTGACTATTTAGACTACATGGAAAGCCTGGAAGAGATCTACAGACCAATGCTGATGAAAGACATGAGGACCATAAGAGCACAGAATACATAGATAAAGCAAACAAGCACTTTATTTTACAGTTTTGGTTACATCTTTAAAAGGATGCTGATTGATTGATTGATTCATTGATTGATTCATCAATCTCACCTAAAATCAGCCAGGCTGTTGAAATGTACATACTGTAAAACAAATAAGAACCATTTTCAGAATATAGTTTTTCTAAAAGACATAACCTAATTTTGATAACCAGATTTTCCCAGACAGGTTATGTGCACAGCCTCATTTTCAGTTAGCAGAAGGCAGCTTCAGAAGCCACCTGTAGGATGCTGAAATGTCTTCTTATAAAGCCTTGAACCTGTTCTCAACTCATTGTCTCTTTGTCTTCTCCTTGTAGCACCATCCTAAAGCCTTCATATTTTTTTCAGCTCTGACAACGGGATTTTTTTTAATATTTAGAAACAACTACTAGTGTGTATTCATGTGCAAGAAAAGTCAACAGATGAAAACCAAATTCTCTGTTTCGACTTTGTGAATAACATTAAGAAAACGGAATGTTTGAATACATGCAATGAAAAAAGACTTGTTATTCCTGTCTTTTTTAAAAATAAGATAAATAATTTAGGTAATAAAGCATTATTATCTCTCATGTCTGAATTAAATAAGAATCTTTAAAAATTATTATTTTCTTAAAGAAGAAGGGAAAATACTATATTTTGTCAACACTGCAATAACATTTTCTTTACAGAATGTCTGAAATCTCAAAATATTTTGATTAGAAATTCATTATATAACGAGTGTTTTGGAAGTCCAACAGAAACCACAAATGTTGAATTTAGATTTATCCAGTATTGTTACCACATTCTTGGGAGGCAAACTAAACACTACTGCAAAGTTCCTGAAAAACAACTTTGCTACATAAAATGAATATATATACATGAATTCAGCACATACTCGGATTCAAATTATAAAACACTTTAGAACCTGTAGTGAAATTTCTGACATTATACGCAACCTAAGAGTGAACACTGACAACGGTTTTCCCACAAATTTCTACTTTTCTGACTGTGGATTTCATACAGTTTACAAGTTGAGCTTTTTTCCCTGTCTAGCAAAGATATGTTTTAAATATTTTTGCACTTTCGTAAACTGTTAGCTCACCCACATGAATAAAAGAGGCTGGCAAGTATGAGGAAGGAATTATGACAAGAATTGATAAAACCAAGTATTTGCCTGACACTGAGGCCAGTGAGTATTGTGACTCCCATAACATCTGTTCTTCTAACCTTGATACCAATCTCTCATTTTTAAATAACCTTATTTTGGCATATATTTGTTGTTTCTTGGTTTGAGATAACAAACATCCAGGTGGTGAATAACACTAGAAGGCTAATATATATGTGTTTCTAGACAGACCATGGCTGATTAAATATCCATTATGAAGTAAGTCATCAGTTCCTTTAGCAGCAGCAGCAGAAATTTTTCGGAAAAATAGGCTCTTGTGATAGGCAGATGAGTTACCCAGGGACTCTTGCCATATAAATAGCTGTCATTTTGTATTCCTTGTCCCGTAACAAAGACACGAGAGGTACTGCAGAGCTGACCCTTAATATTAACAACTTCCATCACTATTGCATCAAATTAATCCAAAGAGGCACAGTACCCAATAACCAGAAAGAAAACTCAAATAAATATAGTAGAAAGCAAACAGCCTGACTACCAAGCATTGCTACTGATAAAAGCAATTTTTGCATTGCTTCCAGCAATTCAATCAACTGCAGTTTCCCCATCTGCAAAACAGCTACATTTTCATACAGTCCATATATACTGAGATTATTAATTAGAGAACATCCATAAAACATTTAGTGCATGAAAATTTTATGTAAATGCTAAATCTTAATACCTGGTAATAATTTAAAATTCCGTTGTGCCTTATGACAGAAACAGGACATTGACACATATTACAAGTAGACTGAAATAAAGCTTGAAGTGATAGGGAAATAATGGCATCTTTAGATCAATGACAATCTGAGAACAAATGACCATTTTAGCAACAGATACCTGAAGACATGCTCACATGCTATATTACCTCCAGTCTGAAGACTCCCTTATCCAGCTTTGCTGGTTTATATATAAATTTCTCCATTCAGCTCCCTATTTTCTTTCAGAGAGCTATTCCACTGAGATATAAGCAGTTTCTGTCTCTAAATCTATTTGTATTTTTCTGGTTGTCTCTTCCAGCTGCTTCTTCCTTGCTTTCCATCTTGACTGTATTTACCTCTCTAAAAATTTTTCTCTCTGTTATTTTCAGCTGTCTCATTGTTCCCAATCCCGAGTGACAGCCCAAGCACTAAAGGATAAGAAGTATTTCTTCCCTTGTACCTAGCATGTGTAACTAAACTTGATTTAAAATAAGCATAATAGTGCAAAACCCGCAAAACAAGACAGAAAATAAATCCCCAGTTTGGAAAAACTGAGAAGCTAGTCGTAGGAAGGAAGAAATTACCCTCCCAAATACGCTGTCAGTAGTCCTGACCCAGGCTCCTACTGGAGGCAACTGAGTGCTGCTGCCTCTGCCTGTCTGTCATATTCCCCTGACCATCAGCTGGGATACCATCCTGGATAGAAATACCAGTATTATTTCTAAAATATACTCAGTTTGCAAACTACCTCCTTCAGCTAGTCTCCGCAGCATGAGTCAGACTTTTGGGATGAAAATCAGTAATATCCAAAAATATTTTTTATCTTTTCATGTCTGCCCAGTTTCCTTTTGCCAAATTATTTTATTTCTGGAAACTTTGAGCACCTTTCTAAAATAATACAGTAAGGCTTTCTTTTTTTTTTTTTTTTTAAATGACGGTTCTGCAGATGGAAACACTTTCTTCATTACTGTGTATAGTGTTCATGCAACAAGAGAAATACTGGCAGTGGAAGCAACTAGAAACTCTAAAACAAAATATTTTAGATGTGGTAGGAAAAAAAATATATCAATGGTAAGTAGTTGCACTCTAAATTCTGTGTTTGGCTGTTTTAATATGTCCAGCACAATCGCTAGGACAACAGATAAAGTGTCAGCTTTTCTAAACCATTTTGTGTTGTCTTAAAGTACTTTTTAGCTAATGTGTAGGACTTGTCCATAGATTCAAGAAGAGATGATAGTGACAACATACATTTTCCCTTTCAAATTATAATATCTACCTATACATCACATTACACTAGAAGTGAAGATACAGTTTTAGCTAGTTTGAGCAGATAAAAATTCAGAGTTTGTTTGAAACATAACAGTGTATTTGTGCCGGAAGAAGCAACTATCATTTATTTCCCATGAGGAAGTCATTTGGAGAGCTGCAGTGTTTGTACTGCATCTGCAGATCAATGGACTATATTTATGACACTTCTTCTGGCCTTTTGTTTATTAACTGATCATACATATGTAGACAAAGATACAGCTCTTCCAAGCTAGATTACTCAAGCTAGTAAATAATTCAAATAATTTAAATGACATTTCCATATACACAGATCCTGTCCTTTCAGAGTTCATTTTTGTCCAACATCTATGCTAAAGAAGAACAATCCTTTACATTTCAGATCGTGAATGAGGTACCAGTTTTATTACTTCACCTAGCAAGAAATGATTCAAAAAGTTTTGTATACTCAGCAATGTATGAGGGAAAAATATCTTTTCTGTTCCTCTAATACCAAAACACCAGTAAATTAAAAAATCCCCACAGCTCCAGAGCATAATGTTGTTTGATTCTGTTGCATCACAAAAAACAAAAGGTCTTAAAGCATAATATACAGAGCAGTGGTGCATAGGGAGATATCAACATGGTTTGAAAAATTAGTTTAGATGGTGTTAAATCAGGAACTGACACCTGACTAATATATTATTTCATAAGGTCAGTTTCCTGTTCAGAAATAGAACAAGACAAGGAGAATACATGAAATTCACTTCAAATGATGAATGAGGAAAGCAGGGTTTTTTGGAGTAGGTTTTTAAGGAAACAAACACCAGAGGAATAAAAACACCAAGGGAAATTAACCATTTACAAGAAATCAGTGTTTACTCTCCCAAAAGATTTCATCTGCTCTTTGTATTTTCTATGCTCTAACTCAAAGCCTGTCATGGCATTAAATTCATCCATGTTGTGGGAATTAACTGATTTAAAATTTGACTCAGCTTTTAAAATGCTGCTTTAGTTTTAATACAGACATTCACAAGCACAACAATCAATTTGAACTTCCCTCTCCTCAAAATTTTTGATGGATTAGATATGGTTAATCTTTTGGAGTTATCCAGGCTACCTACTGCAATACAATTTTCACTTAGAAGGCAAATTACAAGTGTTTTTTTTCTGAACAAGGTTTTCTTGATTTGTAAACCCCACTGTTTTGAACAATACCATAATGTGTATACTATCACAATTTCTGTCATGGATTTTCTAAGTAAAGATTTCTGCTCGAAAAGAACTTATTTCCTATGTTGATTCAGGATGGTGTTTGGTTTTAATGCCCTTTTCCCTCTAGCTCTAAATCAACAGAAAAAAGCCTCCTGTTAGAAAATACGAAACCAAAGTTTGGAACAAATACAATTTTGGCAAGGAATTCCTTCTGAGGGAAATTATAGACCCATGAAGTCAGTTAGACCATCTGTCTAAATCACTTTGGAGTCATTCAGATATTTGTAGGAAATTAATTTTGTACAGAACCTGGAAGTGAGAGGAAGCCATGGTCTCTAGATATCCCAACCCTTTCAGTCTCCCTTGAAAATTAAATTTGATGAATTTTCAGCCAAGTCACTTGGAGCCATGCATCTTTCTCCCTTAGAGAAACTAATTTTATATCCTGAATAATTGCCTTGACCTTCAACATGCAGTAGAGTTGAAGCTTCCAAAACATCCTGAACTGAAGGAGTGGGAGAATCTCAGTGTAGTGTTTAACAACCATTGTTCTGTTTTTAGCCGGAAACACTGCTGCAGCTATCACTCTGGCTATTCTTAGTGCCAGCTGTTTCACGGATCTATGGACAACATCATGCAATAATAACATGCTATGCTGAGGAAAACAACGATATCTTCCACCCAGAATCATCTAGCTCATCCTCTGTGGTGAATAATAATGGGACTGTTTGCCTCAACAAAATCTTGACAACAAATTTCATCAAATATTTTCCAAGAGCACAGTGATTCTTTTCAGAATGGCAAATCCTTTTAAATCTCTCCCATAAAAAATAGTCCCCTTCTACATCAGCAGTGCCCCCCAAAATTGCAAGGAATTTTTTAAAATATGGTACTCATTACAGAAAGAGATTAATAAAGAACTCCTGGAACATGACCTTTTGGGCAGCTAAAACAACAAGCCGCTACCTTCTGTAATCCCTGCCTCTGTGATAAATACCCTCACTGCTTGCACCACCCTGATTCTTACCAGATCCTTCCGCTAGCTGGTTTATATAATTTAAAAGCCGAAGGACATCATCTTATTTTGTGAGGGCTGTTTTCTAGGTGCTCAGGTGGAGTGTGGGAGCCCCATCAGGGTTACTAGGTGAACCTGTAACATGACTAATAGTGTACACATGGAAAAATGTCTCCTCCACTTGTGTCCCAAGCGCTTAAACTGTCATTTGTTACAGTAGAGAAGATGAAAGTGTCAAAATCCTAAAGTAAGAATAGTTTGTTTCCCCCAACATGAACTTATTTCTACTATAAATTTCAGCCACTGAAGAAGTTTGAAAGATTTAAAGAAACTCATTAACATTCTTTATGGTATAACATGGTCTGGATTGTGAGCAGCCAGTTTGACTTGACTTTAAAGAGCAGAGGAGGTAAATGTCAGAACTGGTCTTCCAAATGACCCTTTCAGAAGATAGAAATGGGCAATAAACTAGAAAAAAACCCCGAATGTTATCTCTGATTCTAACTAAGAAAACAAGCTCAGGACCTGCAACAAAACACAAGTTGTCCTTTGGGAAAATCTCAGCTGAGACATCCAGCAAATTTTCTTTGGCACATAGCTTTTATTTCAGTTTGCTTATTGAACCGACCTTTTCCTCCACTGTCTACCACAGCTGCCAGTGTCTATCACTAAGGTCCTTGTATACCCATATCATTTACACCTTTTTAAAAAACAATAACAAAGTTACACAGCAATTGCAATAGTAAAAGATCACAAACTCATCATAAAGTTTGTTATCTTAAGGTGACGGGTGCACTCAAACCAGTAACTCTAAAGGGGTACTTGAACCATTACCAGGTTGATGACAATACAGCCAACTCAGGTTGATTTTGGAGTCTCACCATGTGGTTTTGGGTCAGCCAGGTTTAGCTTTTCTCCAGCCTCTCTGACACTAGCCACAGGCTCTTTGCACAAGGGTTTGTTCAGCCTGCTACTCTTCAACTTAAAAGTATGAGCAGTCTGGAGAACTCCACATCCACAGCTTCAAATGTCTTTTGTCAGGAAAGAGTTGTGCTTAGTTCCTCATTCCACATCCTTCCTCATGGGCAATGACATGCAAATCAAGTTCTCCATGCTTCTGATCCACAACTGTACAACACAGAGAATGTTTGGTCCCCCTCTGCCTTAGCTCATGCAACATCTTCAGGAAAGGGCCTTCTCCTTAGTATTTGTACCAGCAGTTTCTGCTGCCATGTCAAAAAATTTCAGGACATGGGGCAGAACATAGTCAGAATTCCTTGAAATACAGTAGCAGTCTCATGGTTTGTGTTTATGAAAAAGTCGGGTACAAAAAGAATTTGCTTCTTATGAACACCAAGGGACTTAACTGCACTTTATCACTGTAGCAAAACATTCAACTCTGCCATGTAGTAAAGGCCAGTGTTGTTTTATTTAATCCCATGACAATTTCACTAAGATTATATGAAGTTATTTGCAAATTCTACCTCAAAAGTTTCATCTGTGAATAGAGAAAGCAATGCTAAGACTTACTAAACCTTTTTAACAAAATAAAAAGGTAAATTGAGGAATTTAGACTAGATGTGATAGATAAGTTAATATGTAGCTTTAGAGTTATTTAATCTGTCTGAAGAAATTAAATCTTTGTGTGTTCTGCTTGCAAAGAAAATTTTAGCTTTATAAGCCCAGTGCACAAGGCAAGGCACTCAATTTAAAACTATAGCTTGGAAAAGTACATGGCCTCAAACTAACATTATATTAAGATACATCATTACCTATACAAAGAACAGGCTTGGGAGTTTTTTTAGAAATACCTTGCGTTTATTAATTCCAGAGCAACTGACCTAATAAGATCCCAATTTTTCTTCTGATAGAGCTGAATGTTAGGTAAAGTTTCTATCTGGGTGTCAATATGGAGTGTGAGAGCTCATAAAATTCAGCAGAACTTTGAGCAAACATACTTTGATCATTTATGAGGTGACTATGCAGTTTGATAGATTGCAATTATTATCAGTTAAAAGTTCAATTCTTTCCACAAAGTAATCAGCCAACAAAGATTAGCTCATTATGCAAATGCAGGCCGTGAACACTGTGTGCACAGTGGTGTAGCAAAGATGCTGCACTGGCAGCGAGCTACTTAAGGTACAGAGAGAAACCAGAACTTAAAACAGTAAATGTAATAATAAGAAACAATTAGAAGGAGTGTAAAGATTAGGTCTGAGACTAAGAAATTAGAAAAGAAATAACTATCAAATTAGTATGCCAGCATGGAGCTGGAAAGCAAGGCCCTTCATAAAATAATCAGAGCACAACAGAGACCATCTGAATTTAAAATTGCAGTTTCAATGGATATGAAAACATCCTCTGCCTGCAACAACAATCAGCCCCTAGGGGTACATGAGCTCTTACCCTACTGTAGAATGGTGTTTTCTGTGCAATGCCTTGCTATGTTTACATAGCCAAAAATTTCTTGACAGAACCCTTTTTTTTTTTTAAAGTACCAGTCCACTGACCTGAGGCAGCTCTTTTGAAACATCTTACAGTGAAGAGTTCTCTATAAACATGTGGCTGGTATTTTGAAAACCCTGCTTGCCTTACCTGAGATCAAACTCTTTCTGCCCTCCCAGTCTGGCTATTCTGAAAGTGGTGGCAATTATACCAAGACCAAGCTTTCAAGGAAGAGTGATCAACTTCGAACTAACATGTCTTTTCCCATCTTCATATCAGCCTAGCCAGTTCAAATCTCACTGAAAAACTGCAAACTCTGAACACCTTCTTATAAAATGGAAGTGCTCAAATACTTCCAGGTTTTTCAACCAGAGAAAAAAAAGTCTACTGGAAGTCCCAACTCTACACATTTGCTTAGATATAATTATTCTAATAGCACTACAACAGATAGTAATTCTTGGAAACTAGCTCAAAGAAACATACTTGATTCAAAGTTTGACTCACCACTCAACACTTGGCATCCTTATGTAGGCATTCAAATTTCCATATGTACTCAGATCCTTCTGAAGCTATTGTTCGTATCTTTAGAAGGATCAAAGTCTTAAAAAATGTTGTTTGGGTGCTTCACTGCCAACCATGGGTGTGTGCCGTAAGAATTTGCTCAGTTTCTTTACAATATTTTGGTCATTCAGTCATTTCAGATATATATCACTGATAAATTACCATTCAATATCTAGCTGAAAATTGTTCACTGTTTTACAATGTGATCTGCTTCAGGCTTTATCCACAAGCCACCAATAATCTGTATCTCAACTGGTTTTTGCAAAGCAGAAAGCAATAATGGATTTTAATTAGCCACATACAGTAGGCAAGCATTCATTCAGGAGTCTGCTTTCTTTCTCACTCTCTTCAAACTCTGACTAACCCCATCACATTCTGCAAGAGTTATTTATTTCTTTGTGAAGAGAGAATACTCCTAAAGAAAATCTGCTCAGAAATGCAGCAATGCAGCACTCCACCTGGTCTAGAGTTAAAAGGTACAAAAGCTCTTATGGAGAAAAGACTGTTCATCAAAGAGAAGGAGTTCAGACTGGAAAAAAAAAATTACACCCATCATTAACAAAAATGTAGGGATTAAACATATGCACAGTTTCATAGAAAACATATTCCTTGCTGTATGATAGACTGAAAGTGAAAAACAAGTCTTAGAACCTGCTATAGATGAGAAGTTTGCAAAAGAGGAATTATAGAGGAATTAATTACAAAATATTTTGGTTTTTCAAATTTCCAAGTAAACACCAGAAGTTAATTGGAGAAAGAAGGAGTGAAAGAAAAAAAATAGACCAAAAAATCCTCAAATCACCAAAAATAAATAAAAATGGGGATAGACAATGATCTTTTGCTGATTGTCTTTTAATACAACTGAAAAGTTTCACTTCCACACATCTGTCTAATGCCAATAGGATAAAGGTATTTATAATTTATGTTCTTGATGAAATTATAATCCAGGCCACTTCCCGTAACACCAAAAGAATTAAGACCCAACTACTTAAGAATATTTTGACTAATCTGCCTTTGATATTGTGAGATTCACTGTTGTTTTCTGATCTAACTCTGTAGACATTTTAGCCTGTAAAACTTCAGGCAGGGAGATCTCCAAACCAAACCCAAACTCTAAAATTTACACCTGGCTCTTCTATAATTCCTAGATCTATACCGTATAGTACCTAAATCTTGGGTATAATCTCAGCCTGCCTGCCTGTGCACAAAAGAGGTCAGTAAAAGAAATTTATACCAGCTACTACTGCTACATGTATAACATTTCCAAAGAAACTGTCAGGATCTGTTATTTCACAACCTGAGGCCTCTGTGTTTACTAGGAACACTTTTTCAACTTCACCTCTTTTTCTGTACTGCTTGTGCACATGACAGTGATCCTTATTTGTACTACTTCAGTTTCCCTCGAGTCCAGTTTGCCTGTGACACGAGAGCTGCTGTGGATTAAAACTGTAGAGATTAATGAATTACAGGCCAGAGTTCTCCAACATAAGCTTTATAACTAATGACCCACCCCAAATTATATTAGCACTTAGAAAAAACACTTATTTGAGTAGCATTTCTCCTCATTCTCTTTCTGCTTTATCTCTAGGAGCCAGGCAGGAGCACACAGAGCTGCAGGCTGAGTGAGGGCCAGTTTGTCCATGGCTCCATGACCACATATGCCACTTCCAACACAGGTTCAAACCTGCTCTTCCCAGGAGATCATCAGAAACACAGAACTCTTCAGCTTTTTTGATATAATGCCTTTCTGAACCTTTGCCAAAAAATGAGCTTGGTATTTTGCATTCAAAGCTAATTTTTTTAAAAATCAAAAGAGCAGCAAGGCAGGTGCTCCAGCAGCCTAGTGTGGGAACCACACTAAGAACAAAGCAGTAAGGATATTTTGGCCATCCTTTCAGGTGTCTGGATAAATGAACACTACAGTCTCTTTCTGCCTTCTATTTTTCCTCCCCTCTTCTACAGCATATGCTAAAAATTCTTATTTTCTTCCTTTTTTTTTTTTTTTTTCTTTTTGTGTTCCTCCCAACATCCTTTTTGTGCCAGAGTGAAACAGTAGCAATTTGATCTGTCTGGCATCTGGCCAGTGTCAACCCAACACAATCTGGTTTCTTCTGATATTGCTAATCACCTGTTTCCTGCTCTTTAAGAGGAAATCAAATATGTCATTGCTAATTCTTACAGCTTCTCTGCTTTTCTTCCACACAGAAAATGAACAACTATTTCTGGTATTTTCCACATTTTTATAGCACAGGAGTAAATAATGTAACTCTTTGGGTTTTGTTGCTTTTATTTTTTTTAACCAGATAGCATTTACATCATTCCCATCCTTTCAGGTGTTACTTTCCCAGCATATTGATGAACGGTGTCATACAACTTTCACCATTTTCACAGCATCCCCAATGGCCAAGTTCAGCTTAAGGCAATTTAAGAATTCAGCTGTGGAAAATCTCATTTATTCTAACCCACTTGAAAGGATAAACCAAATCGTAATGCGTGATCAGCTGAACAGATAGCAGGATTTGCTACAGTGGCTGTATTAAGAGGGCATTATTTCCAAATGTAGAGAGAAAAGTACATCTATGACAGTGAATACAGACTGAAATTTTGAACCTCTTCCCAAAGTCCTGTTGAATTCATGTTTGATCCCCAGGTTTCAAAGGCCTGTAACTAAAGTAATTGAGCAAAACATAATCAACCAAACTTTAACTGAATCCCTGCGTAGAAGTTTCTTTAGTGATGATGGTGTGTATGTGTCAGTACAGCAGAGAATATCAGACTGATCAATTCTGTATGTTAATTTCTGAAGTATAGAAACAGTGAACTCAGCAATTTGTCTTGCAGACTTGCAAAAACAATCCAAAGACACCTGTATAATGAGTTATAGTCAATTTTCACAGGCTGATGAACAATTCTATTTATGATTAAGCTACCTGAACCTAGCATACAGTACTTGGCAAAAAAATTAACAGACTTTGCTGATTTTCCTTACCATTTTTCACAATATACAAACTCTTCTAGAAGAGATTCCTGTTTTCAACACTCTTCAGGATACACACCTCGGTTCCATTACTGCCTCTGCAGTCAGCACATGTAAGCCAAACAACATTTCTTATTATGCCCTAAAACAAGTTTCTCCCCAGATTGCATCCAGACTGATCAATAAGTACTCATTTGTGCTTATGGTCTCAGGGCCCCTCATGGTCCTGTGCCTATACTTTCAAGGCTTTTGTTACCATCCCAGTATTGTCATTTGACTTCCTTAATGGTTCTGAATTATCTTTGCCCTGAGGTGCAAACTCAGAAGACCTTACTTCTGACTGGTACGCACGTTTATTGCAGGTCAGCTGAGAATTTCTTCTTTATAGCTGTGATTCACTAAGAGAATCTATCAGTACAAAGCATGCATTTATTATCATTTATTTTGTCATGGAAAAATATAGATTCCCAAAGACAAAAACTTTGCCAGCCCATGAGCAGTTAATGACTTTCAGCAACATTTGATGTCCCTGACTAAAAAACTACCTGGAAAGGAGATGTGCCATTGGTATTTCTGTTTCACAAAACCCCCAGCAAAACACCCTATCCTTTTCTTGACCCAAAAGGTTTTCATTATATTTCTTCTCACCTGTCCAGCTGAGGGGAGGAGTTATAAAGAAGTTTTGGTGGGCACACCAATTATTTAAAGGTATTTTACTGGTATTTTACTGCTTTGAAGGTATTTTACTGGTGCAAATTCTTCTGTCTTAAGCAAAGCAATAACGGGTACACCACAGCAGACCTGAATGCTGTCTAAAAAGAGCCCCAGGGGAGCCATTACCACCATCCATGGCCATAGGCCAGAGATTGCAGTTCAGGAGGATTCTTTCCCTGTTGATGCATCATGCCAGGTATTGAAATAAGACTGAGCAGAAGCAAATTGAGCTATATGTCAGCATGGGGGGAATTTTAATGAGAACAGAAGCTCATTTTGCATTAGTAGTATTCTCAGAAAATTTTCTCTTTTTCCATGGATATCAGAGCAGTAGACAAACTTCCCCAGTTATATTCTTCAATAGAAACAGATAGACTCTTCTTTTAGACCTCATAAGGAGTCTACCATCGTCCATTAAGCACTACATTTCTTCTTCCCCCTTAGAAAAAGAAAATTCAGAAGGTTTCAGTTCCTTCCTTTTTAATTCTGCTCTCCCCTCCCCACTGTCTCCACACAAATAGCAAATGAGTGGGATACATCCACTGGAGCAGCCCCTACCCGAGCTCATTACCCTTCCATCATTACCTGAGCTGTGACTGCAAGTTACAGGCAAGTGAAGGGGCACTGGTGAGAGCCTGAGGTGTAGCAGCCAGCCAACCATGCTTTCAGTACCTTCTGCCAGAGCTGAACTTTCAGCCACTTAAAAGAGTTCATTCTAAGTTCACACTGGCCTCTGATGAATTCAGGGTAATTTCCCCATCTACTTCTACAGCATCGATAACAAACTTCTTGTTCTTCCACCTTTATTTGTATGTAAAAGGGAAGATTTGGTGGCAAATCTTTCACATACTCAGCAGTACTTGCTATGGGAAAAGCACTGAGAAAATTACAAAAAGGAACAATCATCTTACTGTTATCACCTTGCTGTTTTAGCAGCATGCTAAGAGGTACACATGTAAAAAGATTACAGAGAGTATTGCAAAGCTCTAACATTTGATTTGCTTCAAAATATCCAAGCAACCTTTACTAATTGCATTGATGGTTACAAAAATGCTATCACTAAATTAACAATGGATTATTACCAACATTTTTTCACCTTTCCAAGAAAAGCAAAGCAGTTGTTCCAAAAGATTTAATTAAAGGTGCATTAAGCCAGAAGCATCAGAAAGAAATACTTACGCTATTAACATTCCAGTTCCACTTTAATGGTACTGGCTTTAGCAGCAGGTCAGTAACAAACTCAAATTTTTCATTACAAGGTAATAATAAAGAAACCCAGCCAGTCATTCATTCCTTCCTTACTTAGCACAATTTTCTTTTACTCTATTTGTATGTCACTGTTTGTTCTCTCTGTTCTGCAATTCTGTCTGCAGTGATTAGCTCTAATTCAGTCCTAAGCTCTGAACCAGACATTAACATGCCATACCTGCACCTGGGACAAGGTCAGCTCTGCCAGCAGTTGGATTTCTGAAGGTCCCAGGTGATTAGCTCATTCCAGGCTTTTTAATGTCATCCTACCTAAGTTTTCTAAATCACCACGATATGGCATAAAATGGTCCATTTTTTTTTTCTGTGAGGATGCCTGGTAATCTAATAGCAGCTGTGAGAAAGAAGGGAGACTTCATGAGCAGGTATCAATTTTGTGTGTGCAGTGTGTCAGGGAAAACTGACATTTGGTTCTTGTTGATGAAGAATTGATTGCTCTTTAGCTCACAGTGGGTGACTTGGTGTCTGAGCCTCTTTGAAGTATTTAGGATCATCCTCTGGGCTATGAGAAATATCAGAAACATAATCCCTTTTAGGAAAGTAACAGCCACCCGTCAGAAGTTCATACTTTGAGAAAGGAGGGAAATAGAATATGCCCATTTTGCCTGGCACTGTGGTCTTGAGCAATAGCTTTCTTTGATAGGCAGTGAGACACTTCTTGCAGAATGCCATTGCTGATGAATTGATGCAAAACTGACACAGACAGCTAAAAAGGCAGACGAGGAAAATGAGGAACTGTTCATATTTTTTGCCCTGTCCATGGAAGAACTGATGCCATACTTTCAGGACCGTTCCTTTACAAGTTGTCTCTTATTTGCTGTGACCATAACTGACACTCATTTGATTAACCCTCCTTATCCTCACTCAGAATCAAATTGGTCTTTGCCAAATATGTGGAAAGATTACATTTCTGTAAATAGAACTTATGATTTGTGATCAGTGCATGTGGAAATCATTACAATACATGGATAAAGGTATTAAAAATTTTTTAAAAATCCACCCTCCTCAATTCTAACAGAAGTTGCAAGGGAAAGTTTCTAAATATTTTTTTTATATTTTAATTAGAATGAGAAATCATACCTCTTTCCACTATTTTTAAGTTCTGATTTTTTTTTCATAACAATGACGCCTAATTATGTCTTCATGTTTATCTCATTACAAGATCTGAATCAGTGCAAAACTATAAAAGACACCCAGACACTTAAAAAATTTATGAATCACCATTTAAGGATCCAAATTTCATAGCTGAGACATTTCCTGACTTTTCAGCAATGCTCACATCAGCTTATGCAATAGTGATATTCCACAGTAACACAGCATTAAGAGGTGACTGTGGGTTTCAAATGTTAGATTGTTGTACTCTGAAAAACTAGTCAGAAGTATAAATGGACCAAATGGAAAAAGGCCCCAGCCAATGCTTCTTCCAAGAAACCACGCGGATTTCTACATACTAACTTTTGTGATGCTCTAACTAAGGTATATAAAACTGTTTCTCTTCCACATTTTGTTATTTATTTATTCCTGCATGCATCCCAACTCACAGTGTTGATCCCCTCACTATTCATTCACCAGAGACTGGAGAGTGACACATGTATAAGGTCCTCTCAAAGACCTGTGCTGGGAAGATATTTCCTTTCAATTTTTTCTTTCCTTTCTTTAGCTTCAGTAAAATCAAGAGAAACCCTCAAAACAGAGCCTACTGGGTAACCTGGAGTCCACTTAAAAGCCTTCCCTGAGGCTGTTTAAGTTGTTGCTTCCTGCTGTAGGCATTAGAGTATGAGGACACCTTCAAGAGCTCCTTTTAGCAAATGTTACTATACCAAAACTTCTCCTACTTCCTCAGATAAGTATGAAAAAATAAAAAAGAAAGAAAAGAAACTTTTGGTTCACAGATCTCCAAGTATCACAACTTTTCATAAAGCACAAAGCACTAAGTTCTATTTCAACAGAGTCTTTTGGGACAATGTAATTTCTATTCTACAGCAGCACACAAGGAATGATGTGTCTATGTTGTCTCCTGGCAGTGCTGATTATACTACGTCTTTTAAACCTGTTATCAGCTCAGACTGAATACTGATGCCTTTCTGTACAGGCTGGCACAATTTGATGAGAAAATCACCCTTTCCTGACTTTAATTCAACTTTACTGGCATTTTCTAATGCACTGAGCTCTCACTGTTCCCTCAGAGGCACATTTGTGGGCAGAATATAGGTGGCAGACAGGTCTAAGTGCAACTCCTCCCCACAGTTCCCTCCCCCACGGCAGTACCTGCAGGCTGGACATGTACAAACTCTTACAGGTGCCACCTTTGCGTGAGAAAGACCTTTCCTGAAAGAAGCAATATATGAGATTGCACTGCAAAGAATTCCCATTTTGTCTGCCTGTTATGGCCAAATATCTTACCTCTTATACCCTTATACCATTGTCTCCCCGTGTCCTCCTCCCGCCAAAATCAATCCTACAATGATTTACAGTTGCAGAGGATATTGTCTTTTTCCTATAACTCCATTTTTCCTTCAAGAAGAGATGAGAAAACTCCCAGCAGGATGAATGGAATATTAAACCTGAGCAGAGACAATGCTCTCTTGACAAAGTGGTCAGTACTTCATCGAAATATCTGGCAACTAAAAAAAATTAACACATATGAGAATCTGCTACTAAGACTGCAAAATGAGGATTAAATTTGAACAGTGGTTTTAGTAATAAGAAATGTGAAGATACATAAACAAATAAATGCCATGGTACTCTAATAAAAAATGTGAAGCCTTAAGTAAAAAATAAAAAACAACAACAACAAAAAAAAACCAAACCAAAACAAAACAAAAAAAAACAAACAAAAAAAACCACCAAAGCAGAACAGATATTTCATCTGCCTTTCCTTGAAACACAGATACATGGAGTTTCTGGCTATCACAATGCAGGAGTGGAGTAAAAGCACAAGTGCTAGATAAAAGCTGAAATAGGCTGCAACTTGAAAAACATCTGAAACAGGTATTTTTAAAGCCCATTAAGAAGAATAGACTATTCAAAAAATCCTGAAGTGCTGTAATGCACCTTCGTAAAAGTTCAGACTTCACATTTCAGTCCCAGAAATGAGTAGCAAAAAGAGCAAAGGGCTTATCTTTTCTGTTCTTAGCCTCACTACAAGCTTTGTCAGTAGAAGCCTAGTCTCCATTCTAGAATCACAAATTGAATTCAGCTGAAAAGATGTAATGCATTTGGCCTCTAGTTCCCTTGCACTCAATAAATAGACACTTTATGTGCTACATAAGTTGTTTCAGGCCACATCTAGAAAGCACAGCCCACACCACAAATGATATTTCATTATAAAAGCAAGTGATTTTCTCCAGTTTTTAGGGGAAGCAATGTCATGCCTTCAGAGTTACATGGCATTTCTGATTTAGCTAACAAGGGCACTACAAACCCAAATGTTGCTAGCATTGCAAGGAAGTGAAGCTGACTTACTCATTGCTTCTGGTTTCCTTTGGAAATGCTAATCCACCTTGGGATGTGTAATGAACAGATCTGCAAGACATCTTACTAGACTGTTTTGTTCTCACCACTTCAAAAATCATTCTCGCCTGCTGGGTTTTCTGTCAGAAACAAAGTGAGTAACTTTCTTCTATTTGAAGTGCAGTTAAAAGATTTTCACCTTGGAATGAAAACCAACAAAACCTCATCATTTGGGAGCCAAGTTAAATGATGATAGAGACCATGCTAGATGAAATTAAATGACGATAGAGAATTTTGACTGTCGCTAAGTCTGTGACCTACCAGGCCCACAATGACTCCATCAATGGCCAGACACATACCAACTGTGTACAAGTATGTGGCAATGTCCTTGCTAAGTTGGAACACTCGATACCGGATGTTAAACAAACCCACTTCCACAGAAAACTTCGTCTGCAATCATCTTTTTTATTGTTGTAGTTAAGTAATAAATATATCAGTCAAAGAACATGGTTTTGTCCTGTTTAGTCACTGACGAACAGACTGTATCATCTGTACGGACAAAACGTGGCACAGGAGGACAAATCTCCTGTGTTAGCATTGCTTGTCAGTCCATATGCTCTGCATAGTGATTACAGAGGGATCACCATCCACAAAGCTGCCATTCTTTTCCATGTTGCTAGCAAAGAGATGGACTATGATGCATGTGGCCAGCAAGCATGCATAGTAAGAAGAGATCTACTTACTGCTATCCAACATCCAAATAGCAGATATGACATCAAACATCTGCTCAGGGTAAATGCACTGCTTCTGTACATCCAGGCAACTCTTGTCTCCTTACCGCTCTGTGAGGGCCCTTCCTTGTTTCTGCCCCAAAACCCAAACCACCCCATAGTCAGAGCCATGCAATTTGATCCCAAATCCATATCAGCTCCAGGCAGTGATGCACTGATTACAGTCGTACCTTCAAAACTGCCAAGGAGATGGATGGATGATTTTGAGGGAATTAGAATGTAAGTATTCAGGCGTTCCTAAAATGACAACATAAATTCTCTGAACAAACCTAGCTGTAGGTAAATTGAGGATTAAGGATGCCAACTACTTTGGCAGTATGGATTAAAGCACCAGTAAGAACACAGTTTTTACTAAAAAGCCACAAATCTTCAGGCTAAGCAAGTGATTTGTGATCAAGTACTTGACCCTACCACAGGCCACACACCTCACCCAATTATTCAACCTTGCTCTATTTCATCTATAAATCCTAACATGAGACTCAAGCGTTAAAGGGTTGTCATCTTGATGGCCAAATTTAATTGCCTGCCTTAAGAAAACTGAAAAGCAGCAGTGTGTTCCTTGTTATGGAAATACATCTGCTTGGACTCTGCCTTTCTTTAGCAGTTTACATTTTTCTGCTACTTTAATAAGCTACTTACTTTCAGAAATCACAGTTGCTAAGTACCTCTGTATGGCAATTGATTTACCTTTTAAGTTGCTTCAAATTAAAATAAACACTTAATTGACTGGGTTGCTTAGATCTCTCACTGAAGTGGAAAAACTTTAGGGATTTCTTTCTTATTGATGAGTTTTTCTTTTTTTTTTTTCTCTTTCTCTAAGAGCTAAAATTTTCTGATTTCTTTATTAAACCAAGTTTTCCATGTGCTCCGTTATGGACATTAACTTCTTCATTGACAGATCCCTGCTCTTGCACCCACAGACCATGTCTGTTCTAGCACAGGAGGGAGCCAAGAGTTCACAGTGGACTGATAACTTACCACGACTTATTCTCATCTGCAGATGCATTTTGCAGAATTAACCTGAGGGTTTTTTTGGGTTTTTAAAAATTTATTTATAAGTACAAGAAATTCCAAGAGGAGAGCTTCAACATGCAATTGTTAAGTGTAATAGCATAAAATGGAAATCATTGCCCAAACTTAAACCCTTTTTTTAACCCCAACACTAACAGAACTCTCCTTAAGAAGAGCACTCATTTTACACATATCTTTTTCTTATTCTTACTCATGCATCAGAAAGTTTGGACTATATTCCTAGGTTTTTAATTTTTCTTTTCTTTTTTCTTTTTTTAAAATTGTCTTTTTTTTCATGAAAAGAAAACTTGTACATGAATGATCACTGGTTTTAATTAGTCATAGGATTCCTGCTATGGCAAACATCTTGTTTGGTTGTTCTAAAGGACAAAAATATAATCTTCCTCCTTTGAACCTGCAGAGTGAAGTAAAATGCCCCACTGGATACTTATTTTTCATAATTTCATCTACTACTTATGAGATGACAAACCTGCCCATCAGTATACCTGTCTCCATGATCCCTGGGGCCAGTATGGTGTGTGAGAACAGGCACAACAGATGAAGAGAAAAGAATATGTTCATCAATCTTGCATCATGGTGACTCTGCAGTGACTCCATTTATGCCCTGACAGAAGTTACTTAATGGCTACAATCTAGCCCACTTCTCCTGTCCATGACAGAAGGCTAACACTCTTCTGCTTTATAAGAGTGCTATGATACTCAGGTAAGGTAAACACTTTTCTGGAAAGTGCAAGGGTATAATTTCCAGGAAAAAAAAAAAAAAAAAA
>VZRO01007445.1:614764-666016 GCA_013397915.1 Daphoenositta chrysoptera
CATACTTGTTATCTGACATGGCAGATGACCATATACATTTGTTTTCATACAAAAATAAATTTATTTTCCCAGCAGCTTACCAGAAAGAGTCATTTTATGTAGTACAGTCAAAGAACTTTTCTTGTGACAAAACCTTCTGCAGTAAACATTCCTCCCTAAGATTTTGGTCTGTTAAAATACATACTGAAAATACATATTGAAATTCTCCCTAGAACATTTCTTGCACCAAAGAAAGAGAAGTAATAGCTAATATTTCACTTCTCTGAGTAAAAAACAGACTCTCCCCCACATTTACAAGAGGTGTAACAGATGAAATGCTAGTTGGATGAAAACAGATGAATAGCTAGTTGGATTGAAGAAATAAAACATGAGGAGATGAGTATTTTTTAATATTTACTTACCAGAGTCTTGGTCTTCCTGCACAGTAGTTCCGAAGTTATATTCCACTGTAAGAGGTAAATCCAAGACTTTATTACAAAACATACTACCTGCATTCAAATGAAATATAAATGACTGTGTTCTGATTCATTCTGCATTCTTGCACAGTTATTGGGAAAGGCCTGAAAGAGAAGATAAAATGAAAGTCATAACCTTTCTTTTGTATTCAAATGGTATCCTACATAGATTAAAGGTACCCTTTTTAATGTTGATGACTTTCCAACCTACAAAACTGAATTAGATCTGAGATTCTTTGAAAACCCATCAAGGTTTCTGCAGGACCCAATCTGACTATCTCACATCATTAGTATATGAACTCACTCTGACATGTTTTCTGAGTAGTATTTTAATTAATTCCCATTTCTTTCATCCCTAGGATCCCTAATAAAAACTTCTTACTAAAACTCAATACTCTTGAACAGGACATAGGAATTACTTAGACAGAACCTGCCTTATTTTATAGGCTGTCTCATGTCATTTAGATGAACACCTGTGTACTGAAAGAGTTTTTGCATTTCCAACCCAAGAAGGGGTCAGCTAATTTTTTTTTTTTTTTTTTTTTTGGTATCATTCTCTGCCCTCAGATTTTGCTGGTTAGGGTGTAAATCTTTAGGGATGGGGATAAAGTAGTTCCATATGTCAGTTCAAATCTGCATAGCCTATACTGAAATGACATCTCTTCCATGGACCTGTAAAAATGAAGTTGATTTTATCATCCAAGCATTTTTCACAGTCCCTGAATTTATAGACCACTGGCTGTATGAACAGTGTCCAGTCTGTCCCTCACTTTCCAGAGGAATGGCTACAGAATGTTTTATTTTAGTGGGGACTGGATTTGGGTTTTCCTTAGTGAGCGGTGCTGCTCATTACCAGTTCAGAATATTCCTGCACTGACCTAGAGCCAGTGAGCTCTTTCTTCCTCCTCTACTCTCCTGGAGAAACCTTTGTTTTACTTGAGCCAACTTCTGGGACAAGGTTTCCACCTTGAAACTCCAGGTATCACAGAATGGCTATGAAAACAGAGTCTGGACAGTGCTGAATCCCCAGCTTTGTCTTGACATTCTCTGGGAAGCCAATAAGCACATTAAAAAGCTGGTCTGATGTGCTCTTTGAGGGCTAACTCCTTCACAAACATACAAGCTATTACCTCAGCTGGTATTCCTGTGGATGGGAAGAGGTGGGGGCAGCTGCAAGTGACTCAAGACAAAAAACCATTAAATGTTACTTTACAACATCTGCAAAGCCACAAATGTGTCTGCTACCAGATTCAATTACAGAAATCATCCTGCAACATCCCATACTGGAAAAACTAAACACACCATCTCTCCTGTTTGAATGACGCAGGGAAGAGAGATATGCTGCTGTCACTGTGCCTGTTGTCTATCCAGCCTTTTCATAAGTAATTTATCAAGAGCATTTTATGTGTCCTAGGATAAGGGCCAAGCACTATGAATGTCAGTGTCTACTGACAAGGTAGATAATGCAATACCTTTTTTAGGGCCAACAAATAATATATTATGCTTTAGCTTTCAGGTCAAAAAAGCTCTGTCTTTTGGATGTTAGTATTTCTAGAGTATGGCATTTAAATAAGGCAACTGATTTAAGGCATTTCAGCTGTCCAACATCAATCATATCTTAGGGGTACATCAAAAATAAAAGCCTTCTAGGAGAAAAAGGCAGGCAAGATGTCTGTAAGCCCTATTTCCTCTTTTAGAGAACCTGTCCTGATATTTCTAACCTACAATTATTCTATGCTTTTATTCACAGGTATTACAGAGCCTGTATATAAATCACCAAAATAAGAATCGGGTGTTGAGATACACAAGGAGAAATTACACTGCCTAATTAATTTGAAAGTGGCCCAGAAAACCTGAAAAAGAAGCAGGAGATTCTTAGAACTTCTGATCAAACGGATATTGAGAGAAACAAAACAAACGGGAAGGCGCATTAGAGCCCCATTTAATTTAATATAAACTAAGCTAGCTAGAGGAAACTAGAAAATTTCATCAGGAAAGACAAAAAATAAAAACAGACAAAACTTCCTGTAGGCCTGGTCTAAGCAGTTACATGAGTAACATATCAAATTTCTTATACATAACTAGCTTTTTGGTGAAAGTGCATGGAAGACCAATTCACATTGTCAGTAAAGATTCAAGGATGGGAAATGCAAGAGTAAAATTTTAAAATTTCCAAAATGGTGCTAAAAGTATCTTGCTTGCTGCCTTTGATTGAAACGTTCAAAACTATAATCATCACAAGTGTAGATGAAGTTTTTACCTCTCTTATTCAGACGAGTAATATAAAACACTGAATTGTCTCCTGAAGTAGTATAAACGGTCAAGAAGCAGAGCTGGGGAAAGAAGTCTAGACAAAATCCTGACAAGGCCCTCTCTGTAACCGCTCAGCAAAACTGCAGCTGGCCAGGGAAACTAGTGCAAGGGCATACATCCCTCCTTTGTCTGAAATCCCTCAGCTAGCGAGTAAATAGGTTTCCTTAGGAAAGGATTGCTCTTAGGCCTTCAGCTAGAAAAATGTCTCAGGCTGTTTTTCCAGATATTTTCTTTCACTCATGCATCTCTGGGGAGATAGGGCACAATTTCATTAACTCCTGATGCTACGTGTGAAAATAATAGATTATTCTCATCCTACTTTATAGTGACCAGTAAGTCTCATACATAGTTTCCACCGCTTTATGACCCGTTTAATGCTTTTACTCCTCTTCCAGAATTGTCCCCAAATCCCTTCCTCTTCTAACAAGACTTAATTTAACTGCGTACTCCAAGATGATGACAAATCACTGTACTTTTAAATGTTTTTTTTAATGGCAAATTAATCAAACTCTCAATGCTAAAAGATAGCAGTAAGCATTCTTTAAACAAGCTTCTTTAGTTCCCAGTGTAATGGAAGAATTACAGCTACCAATAGTAAGTAGCTTTAAAACAATCATGTAAGGACACTGGGTCAGCAGCACCTTGGTTTAAATGATTTATGGAACCCTCAAAACCAGGAAACTGCTTAACCTATGCTATACAAATGGCAATTTTATACCTTGAATGCACAAGAACATTCTGTTTCTTTACAATGAAAGCAGGAGATGTAGTTGAATAAAATATTAGCCTCAAAAACCTGTCACTAAATTAAAAAAGATTAGGAAATTTAATGGACCTGACCAATAGTCAGCACCTCGGTTTTTATAATTTGTAGATTAAACTTTTCTATTATTTGAAATAATTTACAAAGTCCTTTCCAACTAGTGAAGTAGCAGACATTTTTTCTTATTTTCTTATAATATTCCCTTTGGTATTACCTAAACATTTTCTAATGTATTACTCATGATGTTAAAGTATTGATAACAATCAGCAAAGCAGCATTGTAAACAGTACTGAGTTATTTGCTTTGGTGTTCGGTTGTTTTTTTTTCCCCCCAGAGGTTCTCAATCATTTAAAAGACATGATAGGAACAAATCATAATCTGATAAAAATGGAAATCTCAAAAGAAGAAAAAAACCCAACATCTTCAGGTTAGACACTCAACCAGAGTTCAAATCAAACAGCTGACTCTTTGGGGGAATTGGATGGTCCCAATGATTTTGGTAAGGTTGCCCTTGATCTATCTGAGAATCTGCCCCACTTTTTTAGCACTGGGTAAAACATCAGGACATGTAATATCCTGTTATGACTAGAGGCAAAATGTTTTAGTCCACATGAAAAAGGTGTATCTACATTAAAAGACGAAGGATTTCCAATGTTGTCTCTTCTAAAGACAGCATAAAAACATTTCTAAACTTCTTCATAAAACAACATGATTATGTACTTGCACAGGGGTTCAGTGCCAGAATTTAGGATCCAGTTTTGATCCTCTACAAAGATACTCTACACCCCTGTAGACCCAGCTCTCAAAATTTCTCATCCTCATCCAAATATCCAACTCTCTTTTTTCTAGGGGTGACTTTTAGAAAGATCACCCTTTATTTCCTCAGCACTCTGAGCATTCAGTGTTGATATAATCTTGAAGAACATACCAAAGTATTCCAGTTTAGAAGTAAGCATCTTCTAAATCAGACATGGATAGAACTTGAAACAAGCTAACCAAATATGTGGCAAATGCTGATTTCTTAACATTTTCACATCAATATTTTATGCCTTCTTGAACAGGCATGCCTATCAAATACTGATTATGGACTTCAGTGAATTTCTGTCAGTCAGTGACCTGTGAAATACAAATGAACAGACGGAATCCTGTCATCTGATGTTACACACCATGAATCTCATTATCAATTATGTTTCTAGTCCAAACTTTAGATGTTTGCAAAAGTGGGTTTAAGGCTTACCTTCAGGATCTGTGTTTGAACCTTTTTCTGTATACATAAAAATATCAACTGTATTTAGTTGCCCTTCCTGGAAGTCTAACTTTTCTTTTATTGTTAACAGTGAAGCACTGAAGTTTTGGAAAGAGCAGAGACAAAACCAATGTGACAGTCCTCAAGGAACAATAGACTTTTGCACCAAATGCTGTATTTGCTTCAATTCAAGCCCATTATACTTTGGAAAATAAAGGCTTTCCTATTAAGTAGTTTAGATTAGGATTATACCAGTCTTTAAAATTCAATAAATGTTACTATTTCCTGGTAATTTTTACAACAGTTTCCACCTGCTCCAGTTATGAAGATAAAGTGGTAAAAGTTTGCATTTCTTAAGATAAATTTTACAAATACTCAACTTCACTGAAAGCTTTATCTGTCATAAAAGCAACACAGAGTTTTCTACAAGATATTTGACAGATTATTAAAATTACTTAAACTCCCCTTGAAGACATAAATATTTTTACTTTCACATGACTGCTCAGTCCGTGCTAGTAAAACACTTGAGAAAGGAAAAAATAATAGATGTTCCAGTCTGCTGAGGGGCTTCAGATTAGGCTGATGACCTGATCTCAGACCTTCTAGCACTGTCTTCTTCTGAACAGTCCTTCCCTGCTTTATGATGAAGTTGTATTCTTTCACACAGAGATTCAAAAGGTCGTCCAAAATTACTTTTGCCTGCACAATACTCCAAATCCTCTGTCTGTCCCATGTGCCTGCCACTTACTCTTCTGAACTTTACTTAATTTAGCACCTGGTGAACACAAAAATCTGTTTGGTGAAAGTAGAGACACAGTTCCTTGACCTTCATGAATGTGCGAGAGCACCTTTCAAGACAATACAACACAGCTCACTTGACAGACTTCAGAGTTTTAGTACTCACATTAAAAAGTGGTTCAGTTTCCACATCTTCAAAGAGCAAACAGATGCTTCCAGTCTGAACAAAATTAAGTTTACATTAAGAGAAACATTTAACAAGAGTGAAGATTCCAGCGTTTACCCAATTCCTCTTGTGACAGTGCAGGGATGCTGAAAAGAGAGAGGAGAGAGGGAAACACTCTGCCCTGTGGTATCTGCTGTGCCACTTGGTCCTTCCTGAGACATGGAAGGCTTTCCAATGTTTTAGACATATAGTTGTAAATAAAGCTGTCTCTCTTAGGCAGCTAAGTATCCTACCTGAGAGGAGTCTGGAGATCATTCATCCATGCAAAGTTCATAAAAACAATTGGGGGTGCCATGTGTTTCAGGACTCCATTTGTTAATACTGAGAATAAGAAGAAAACCAAAATAGCTGTAGAAAATATTTATCTGCTTAATTAATAAGCTGTATTTCCACAGAGAAGATTTCTGGTTGTCTAAACCAATAGACTAACCAGGTTTTTCTCCTGTAGATACTCTAAGTAAAGCAACACACATAACAAGTTCACTTCGTTGTTTTAAATTAAGGCTATTTGAAAAGTCAGAAGATGCACACATTTCAGAAACGTTCCTCTAAACAGCGCTGTAGTCACAACTCTCAGAGCACAGTAACTCTTCTTAAAGTAGCACTCTACATGTTGTAGCAACATGTTAAAAATAATTAATATTAACAAATTGAATATACAAATGTAATATTTACTGATGTTTGCCTTATATATATATACAAATACTGTATCTTAGGTCTTATCTGTTATGTATATTTCTGTATTCTCTCTCTCATAAATTATGTTGAGTTCATATTCTCAATGTTAAGTATCATTCAATGCAAAAAGTGCATTAAGTGGAACAATGCAAAGGCAATAAAATCACCGAAGAGGAAATAAAAAGAGAATAAGCATGCCTGGAAGTTTTCTGCCTGCTTCAGACACAGCTGTTTACTGTTAAATGTCCTCGGCAGAAATGTGGGTGTTTTTCAGCTGTGATATAAAAGCAAAGTCTTGATTACATTGCTCTACTGGTAACAAATGCAAAGTGCAATAATTACTAAATTTAACTGAAATTTTCTGCTGCTTGACTACCCAGTGAGCAGGTCAACAAGTTAACTATGTTTGGAAAAATATTGTGCTATAAATACCCAGAAATACATATTTTAACTGTTGCATGCCTATGTAAACAGATGTACTGCTGGATAATTTTTCTGTTTCTGTAATTTAAATGGTTTCTGCTCTGGTTTGTTGTTATTTTGTTTTTTTTAACCTTAATATTTTTCTGAGATTAAAAGCTTTACATATATTTGGTATTCTGTTAGGAGCTTTAGGACCAGAGAAAAGTTGGCTGCAGGTATCAAATTTCTTCAAAGATGCAACCAATAATCAATTTGAGCAAAGGCTGAGAGGCTTGTGAATTATTATGCAGAAGCTCATAAGAATTGTACATTTGCAGATGCTACTCAGTAGTACTGTACATTAAACAAAATTGATTTTTTTTTTAAATATTATATGGAAAACTGATCTTTCTTTGAATCTACTGTGTAAGATATCACAAGAGAAATTTGGACTCTTAGCTGAAGGAAATGTCTTCCCTTAATTATAACATGCAGAAATTTAAAATTGTTTAGATTGTCTTGTTTTTACACTACAAATAAAGATTACACATTTATGTATAGCACAAGCACTTTTAAATTGTCTTTTAAAAAGATTAATAATATTAATTTTCACCTGTGGAGCCAGCAGTAAATCTTCCACCTAGAGAACCATGACCCAAGAAACATAAATGCACAGATCCATTCTAGCCAAAGAAGAGACCACTCCAATTCCCCATTCTGCCATTTTCAAAGGGAAAATTTAAACTATTTAAACTTCTTGTGGCTAAAAAGTAAATTCAAACATAAAATAAAATCCAAAGAGTTGATTCTGTAGCATGATGAATTATTACCATGTTTAACATGCAAACATCCTTTATATGAAAGTATTTTACACATATAAAGTGGTTACAAAATGTGTGACAAAATAATAATTTACTTATTTTAAATTATGACAATCACACTGGAACTATATAAACATATAATGTTTATAAACATATAATAATGTTACATTAGCCAGCCGAGTAATTTTTATTAGTTAACAGTTATGGGAGCTCACTGATATTAGATTACCTCGAGGGAAATAAACTCTTTTTCCATGACTTCAATAGAAACAGATAAAGAATTGCAAGGGAATAGTAATAAGGATGCTGAATATTGATGCTTACACATTTTAAAGCCAGTACTTTCACTAGTTTTTTCCCTTAACCAGATTTTTAGATGTCCCAGAGATTTATTATGAGACACCTTGTACTTCTCACAAACAGAGGAAATGAAGGTTAAGAAGTCAGCTGTATAAACACATTCTGCATAAAAGATATAAACTAGGTTTCTAAAAGAGAAGCTAAAAGATTTCATCTACCTGTTAATATTGTCTGGATAGCACTGCAGTTTTCCTTACAAATAACCTGTTAACAATTACCTTGAAGGTAAATATCAAAATTCACATTGACTTAAGGAAAAGTTGAAAAATAAGAAATCATTTTTCGATTTGGCTTAGAATTATCATCAAGACATTGAATATATGCATAGAAATGAAAGAGGGTTAAAAAATGCTTTGAGTTATAGGACAATATAAGGTGGCAGCAGCTAATTCAAACCAAAATCACAATGTCTTAAAAATCTACTAATAATGGAGAAAGTCGATGAAAGTGAGACTTTGATTCATCTGGAAAGTAAAAGGAAATAGGCACCTTTTCCAATCTGTGCCCAGGATTTCACAGCATATTTTTAAGCGGCAGTGCTAACAATAGTAACAATACTGAACACTTAAAATACAACAGGGATACTTTTTGTGTTTTCTTATACTGCTATTAGTTTCTGACACTGTAAGACATCTTTTAAAACATCCAAGTAGAATATTAATGAGCATAGGAGACTTTTATTTCAAAATAAACACTTAGAATTGGTGAGTCAACAACTGGAGTGGTATCATAGTCACCAGCTCGGTTGTAGGTCCTTCCTTCCCTGTTAAGCCTTCTGATAAGGGAAAAAAACAAGCTATTAAAATTCACTACCACATCAGAACATCATCACCACCAAAAGTAAAAGCTTAAAATCTTTGTCTTCTACCAAGTGCTGAAAGAAAATATGGTTTCTATTCTTTAATCACACACAGTCCTAAATCTTAAAATCGCAGTCTATATTTTTGTCTGAGAGTGGCATCCAAGTCAAAATTTCTTCCTATGTCTCTGCTTCCAGAGTCTGGAATATCTCCTGCTCAGGAATTTCACTCTCATGACTTAAATTTCCAATCTCATTTGTATCTATCTCTGACAGGAGTTTGTCAGAAACACAAAATTTCATATCCCATCCATCTTGAAGTTTTAAAATCTTAACTTCCCATCTGAGCACTGTCATCAGAGATTGCATCAGCAAATGAGGTTCAAGAGAATTTAAAATTTCATCATTGTTTTAAATTACTTCCTTCTTCAACACTAATGAGCATATTTTAAATCCATGTGTAGGATTGCTTTTCTTCCCTCAGTTTTGAAATACATATTAAAAAGAGGATTTCTTTCACACACTCGTATAAACAATGATGCCTGAATGTAAATGAAGGTCTTTTGTACATAACTTCTTTAATCTTCCAAATCATACTTGCCTTCTGCAAAGCAACAGATCGTGCTGATTCCTTTTCAAACAAAACTTTGTGACAAAATATCTCATACACCTGCTAGAGTAATAAAGGAGGTTTTTTGTTAAACAAAAACAGAACTCTCCCCTCCTCCCTCAGCATTATCACTGTTAATTGCTGCATTGTTTCAAGAAACAAAAATTCACAGAGAAAATAGCAACTGCATATACAGCACTGTGTATCTACAAATTGTCAGAAGCTAATTGCAAGGAGCTTAAGCCAGTTGTTCCAGCACTTGTATTTCACTCTGCAAAGGCTTCAGGAAAATGAATTCTTTCATCTTTCTGGCTTTTGAATTCTTGATTTTCTTATCAGTTTACTTCACATGCAGCCACTTGATTTTAAGTAACTACTGCAGCATAAACTGTTATTTGAATTAGAAGAGTCACTGATTCAGGCAGAAATAAATTTCTTGAAGAAACCAGAGTTTCTTCAATATCCACATCCCTGTGGCTTCACACCAGGTGTGCTGTCAGACTCCAGGTGCAGTAGTTTTGCTCCTATCCCTTCCTTGAGAACATAACCCTCTTTCTTGTGATTTTTGTAAGCAACTGAAATAAGGTTCTGTTCATTTATGATTAAATCCATCAGGGTAAAGGTGGGGCATGACAAAATATGGGATGAGAAAACGTCAGATGACCACAGCAAAAAAGCCAAAAAGAAGCCCTGAAGTTAATGTTCTGGGGAACCACACTCATTAGCAGGAAGGCAGAATGTTAGAATATTTTTGATCTGTAAATAATGTTGTTGCTGCAGATTAAGAATAATTCCTATAAAAAATGGAATACCACTGTAGTTTTATGACCTGCTTAATTTAAAATCCTGTGTTTTCAAATAAAAAAAAAAAAATAGAACTGAACTGTGAATTAAAAATAACTCCTTCAGGTCAAAGACATCTCTAGTTTGTCAATGTAACAGAAAAAGGGATTTTATGGGGTTTTAGTAAAACAGACTAATCATCAGTGCTGCCCCACCAACCTGAACTAGGAATCATTGCCAAGAATCACACAACCCTAACATGAAGACCTCACAGAAGCCCTACCTGTTCCACAAGAAATCCTTCCTATGAAAATATCTGTGGTAAAGTCCTGTCAACTTGAACAGGCCCAAAACCTCATTCACAGATCCATTTTCAAACAGTACCCCAACTATGTCTTCCAAATTCAGAACTTCGCTTTGGTCTTAACTGCAACAGATTTGTTACACGAATCTTTCTGGATCAAGCCTACAGAGATGAGGTTGAGCAGATTTTTTTTTTTTTTTTTAATGTTATTTTAAAAAACAAACAACAGCTTATAAATGGCTCTGGATACATATGTGTGACTAAATATTAGTGTCTGAATCATTCAACACAGGCAACTTTTTGAGTCAGAAGTGAGCAAGTCAGAGTTAATTCTGTCTCAAAGCAAATGTTCAGCAACATTAAAATCAGCTGAATTGAAAGTCCTCTTAAGGCATCCAATACTCTCAATTTGATAAAGAACAGAAAACTTATACCATGAGCTAGAATTTTACCTTAGGAATTCTTAACCCATATTTAAAGTAAATCAATGTCCTCAAAGCTGCATTTCAAAACCAGGTTCCATCTCAACTTTTCATAGAGCATATCAAATTTAATGAGCTTTCTTAAAAAATAAAAATCAAGTGATTATACTTTCATTGTTCTCTCAATGGGTTTATTTCATTCAAATTTGAAAACAGACAAGTTTTTAAGGATATTAAAATATTCTTCCACCCCATTAGAAATTTACTTCTAGGGAGAAGAAAGACACTATTTAACCATTTAGTAATGAAAAATCAGAAAGAGCTCAGTCCAAATCTTTTCCAAGAGGTAGGAGGCAACATGAAGGAAGAAAAATAGAAATCCTTTATTCTTTAAGAAGGTGCACAGCTCCAGACAAGCTACACTCCTGCTGTGGTGGTTTCATGACAAAATATACAAATGTATGCTGGTGTGCAAGGACTAGTGACAATAGGAAAGCAAGTTTCATTAGTTCTGCTACCAATGAAACAGTTTGTTTTAGCTTATAAATGTTCCAGAAAAATTTAACGGCTATTAGAACCTTTGAAGATTACATTTGATCATTAAAGTGTGAAATAGAGAAATTTATGTCTGTTTTAATTGAAAAGCTTAATGCAACCTTTATGGCAGAGTTACCTCCTGATATATCTGCAAATGTCCGCAGAAGCTTTTTCTGCTGTGCATATTTTACATATGCCAGGAGATTTTAACTAGGGAAATTAGATTGTGAGGACAGAGACAATTTAATGGAGATTCAATTAAGATGTTCATAATTAACACTTGAGAGTGATCACTTTGTCCTTTCTACCTTTTCTAGTTGTATAAAACAAGGGGGGAAAAATGGTGCAATCCTGAAGAGGTCATTTTATTACTTCTCAGGGGAATAACTCTCCACATAACATCTACTCAAAGTGCAGACTCAATGGTGTGTAGGTCAACCCCTCAAAACTTCACCTGCAGGACTCTAAACAGAATTCTTCTATTGCAACTAGTCAAGTTTGTACTTACGTGAGATAAAACAAAGCTCATGAAGCTGAAAATCCTTAAGCATCAGAAAGACAACCCGGCTCTTTGATGCATCTCAGGTTGTATAAACTTTGTGCACAAACCACCTTGTCCCTGGAGACTGTCAGTTGTAGGGTCAACGTAAGAGCTTAAAACTGTTGTCCCTTGTCCTGTCACTCCATCACACTGAGACCCTGCACAACTCACTGGGAGCATAATGTGACTCAGACAGTTCCCTCAACGTTTGCATGGGAGAATTTGTATTCCTTCCTCCTCAGATTCAAGGTGTAGTCAGGAGCACTCTTGCCTTGAGTTTGATGGCACAACTTGATCAGAAAGCCATCAATTACTGGCTTTATTTAGATAAAAAAATGTTTGAAAGAAATAACATAGGAAACCTCTGTTCACTACGAAATATGTTTGCACCATCTAATGGCTAATTTCTAGCTACATTACTGAAGTCTGTGAGCTCTTTACTCCATCTGGAATACTTTGAATACTCTGTCAGAATAGATGTGGTGCATTCAACTTGCTAGGTGAGGTCAGAACAAATGCAGCAGCAAAAATCCCTCTTCAGTATCTGATACCTTTTCCACAGCTTATGTAAAACAAGCTGAGGGAGGTGAATGCTGAATGGGACCTTAGACAGACGATTCAATAGATAAAAGAGAAATAGCTGTTGGCTGGCATATAGTCACAACTTCATTTAAACTGGCAGTTTGAGACCAGGAAATACAATTTGTATCCTGTACAGCATGGAAAAATGTCATGGCAGCCAGTATACAAAAAGATGCTAGAGGAAAAGCAAATTCTGAAGAAAGAATTTCAATAATTAATAAAACGCCTATGACTGAGGCCACCTGTGCATGGGAGAGAAAAATTCCATCTTTCAGAAGTTCATAGAAAATAATATTCCTATAATTCTCTACAGAGGATTCAGACCTCTAACATTTTTATAAGATGCTCAATTTTGCAAATACTAAATACTACTGGTGACCGTTGATTAATGTGACAGTGGGACAATAAGCTTTCTTTTACATTTAAGGGCATCACTACAGAACTCTATTTAAAGTATGGGTTTTGTTGTTTTGGTTTTTTTTGTTTTTTTTGTTTTTTTAAAGACAGTTTCATGAAATTATCCTTCAAGGCTAGTTACCTAGCAGTTCTAGGATTTCCATCTTATTTAGATAGCAGGAAGCAAAGCAGTGTGGGACCAATCAGACTGCAAAGAAAACCTCTTCTCAATGATACAGCATCCCTGTTTTATCTTTATAATTTCAAACATCACTATTCTTGGATTACCTGTCTTCCATGACTTTTCCTTTTATCATAATATTTCTTCTTGCCTCAGTTATCTGGGGATTCTCTTGCACATATTTCAAAACCTAAAATTTTTATACAAAGTTAATTTATTCATCCACAAGATAAAAAAAATTAAATAGTATTATCAAGAATCAAGAATATTATTAGAATTGGGAAATACTTTGAATTTTTTTGATGGAAAATTAAATTTATGAAATTTATCTTGCAGTCAAATTTTCTGTGAAACCATTTACTATTTTATAATTACAATAACACACTTGAACTGAAAAGTGGATTGAAAATTTAAAGCAGACACTTTGTGTCTTCTGGCATTCTCAGAATAGCTTGATCTTATAACAAAAATAGTCTCCCTCCTTATGCATTATGATTTTAAAAATAAAATTTATTTCAGAAATGTATTGGGATAAAATGGAATAATTTCCCATCAGAAACATGTTGAATACTTAATGCATTTTAAATTATCATGCATTTTTTGTATGCAAGATTTTTTTAGGATTTTTGTGCATTTTTGGATAGCTTGTCTGCTCTGTTCATAATTTACACCAATTCACTTCCTCTGTTTTGAAGTCAGCTATTAAAGATTCTACATAGCGAAGTAGTGACTCCCAGTATGTGAAACCCAGACAAGTGCTTTTCCAGACTTTTGATTCTGAGAACAGAAAAATGCATCTCTGTTTAGTGATTTTTTAAAATGGTTTTAGTGACAGTTAAGGTCTTATAAGTCATGTAGAAACCCGTGCAAAAGTCAGACCTTCTGCTAGGTAGAATTCAAATAACTATTGAAAGAACCTTTTTCTCAAAGAGCCTGAAACCTAGGACAATCTGCTTCTATTTGGTCAGACTTCACTCCTTTTTGAGCACTGTTGAATTGATTCTTGAACAATTTATGCCTCCAAGGTTTCTGTCAGGGCATTCTGTAGAAAGCCAAATGCAGGGTTAAATGTCTAACACAGAGAGATCTCATAGAAGTTAGAAATTTAAACAAATGGGAAAATCAGGGTCTTTCTTGTCAGTAAAATACAATCTAGACAGCAGTGCAGATCATATGTGGGTCAAACCACCCTCTTAAGATGCCTGGTCTGTTGAGGGGCATCCAGTAGGCATACCCTGAGGCATAATTCTGGGATTACCCTAGTACAGTTTGTATCAGAAAGTCACAGAAGTATGTTGAAGGGAGAGAGCTACTTTAGAAGCACATGTGTAAAAGAAAAATATCTTAGGCAAGTGCCCTAACCAATTAACTAGAGTGAGGCATCGAGCTGTTGCTGCTTTTCTCACTTCCAGGATGCTCTACATTTTTTGCATTGTGATCAAGTGCTGGTAAATATGGTCTATAATTTATACAAATGCAACCAGGTTGTAATACTGATGCTTCTTAGCCAAGCATTTTCAAGTCCATATAGTCGAACGAAAGGTTCTTGTTGAATCTAGGCTAATTATATTATAGGTGATCATACACCAGGTGATCATATGCAGTACTTTGTTTTTCCAAATCCAGAATATATACATAAGAGTAAAGCAAGTTAGATTGTTTTAAATATGAGGATATAGATGGTAGTTTACAGGTGTGGGTATCTGCATTCAGGCTCAAGCCATTATTTATGAACCTATCATTAACTAAACCTATACTAATACTTAGGAGACAACGAAATAATACATTCTTCCACAGGAAATAATATATTTGAAGACCAATTTTCTCTATGTTATTCTTTTCTCTCTGACCAAAAGCTACATTGGAGTCATTAAGATGAAGAATTGTCCCTTTTAAATCAATGAAGGTTTCAATTCTGATTTCAGTTTGACAGTGGTGACAGCTGGTGAATTACAGGTTCCTGTACACTTTGTCTGACTCAGATTTATCAGCAAGGTCAGACATGGCAGTGCAGGAATAGCATTGTAAATACAAAGGGGATTGTTCTGCTAGGTGTAAATTGTCCCAGCAGTGCGCAGTGAAGCCTTTATTTTATGTGTAAATTAATTGCAACAACCATCAAACTACAGCTGGTAAGGCAGCCAGCTGGGCATAAATGGGAATTCCAGACTGTCAGAGTCTTCCTGCTGGAATAACAGCATCTTCACAACATGAGTCTTCAGCTGTTTAAAGTGACAAACTGGAAAGGGAAAACCCCACCTCAAGAACCTCACTTGAAAGTGAACATCTGAATAGCTGATAACCTAGATAAAGCCAAAAGCAGAACACAAAAAAATCCTTCAAGGCTAGTTATATGATACAGCACAAGAGCTAATGTTTGAGGTTTCGTAGGTTTTTTGCAAATTAGACTTGAAGTACATTGCCTCTAAATAGAACTGCTAGTTTCTAGCTAGTTTCTAGCTTTTATACCTGAAAAGTTACAACTTCAGCCACTTACTTCTGCTTTTACATGCAGGGATGAACACCAATTAAAAGAAAACAACTGTACCACAGGGTGGTAGCCCCATGATACAAGGTCTCCAGAAACAGTAACAGGAATTTTGAGCTTGTTCCCCTTCATACATACTCTTGCATCTTAGCGACACAACCATCCTTTGAACTGGTTCACTGAAAACCAGTGTGTGAAAAAAAGTGTGTGTGAAAAAGTGAGTGAAAATAAATCCTGAGAACAAAAGTTATTATAGTCAAAATATGAAGCTAAGGACCTCGAGCAAACATCCATCTTTCCCAGAAAGCTAATAACATGTAATTCTACTACGGTGTCAAAAATATATTTTAATTTTATGGTCTTATTGAGTTTCAAAATTGTATTTTTACTGCAGCCATTGACTGAACACTTAGTGTTCAGAAAGAAATCAAAAAGGCCAGTTATGGAAATGATGAATAATTATAAAAAATATCTCTTCAGCTTCAGAAAAAAAAAAAAAAAAAAGTTAAAAAAAAATCAGAGTCCTAGGTTTAATTTACTTCTACACAACACAAACAGCGGACCTACTTCTTTTGCTGTGGTTTAGGAAGTTCCTCATTCCAGTGGAGCTGAAATGGGGACGTATAAACATCTAAATCTGTGCATAGACCACAATTGTGGATGGATTCAGAGCTTAAATGGAGGTGAAACATAGAGCAGAAACCAGTGAGTTCATCTATGTCCTGTGAAGGTGTGCTTGCCAAGAAGGGGTTTGTTCCTGGTTGAAAACACACTGATGAGAACATCTGTGCTGGACACTTGTCTCCCTTTCCCTTTTCTTTTAAAGCCTGAAAGTTCATTTGTAGGGGCTCTGGTTGCAGAGAAAGCTGATTTGGAAAAGGATTTTCTAAGCTATGCTGATCATCCAAGGTATAAATAACAGATTGAGAATAACCTTTCCTAGAATAAAGCTTTCATCAATCAAAACAAGGAGGAAACACATCCACTCATTTACAAACACAGAGCACATAATCTATTTTTGTTCTTTGCACCTGCTCACTTGACAATCTGTCATCAAACAGGGAAGAATGCAGTTGTGATTAGAAATTAAAGTACAGATCTCATACTGTTGAAATTCCCCAATGGGCTTGTCCACTTCTAAAAAAAATTGCATTAATTAAGAAAACTGATGTCAATATGTCTGACACAGATTGTGCTTGTCTGTGTCAGCTGTTCATATACCAAGCCCAGTGATCACTAATTTAAGTTTTCAGGACCATATTTAAACATGCCCACAAGCCTAGCTGTAATAACACAATTACAACAAAAACAGCCTCTAGAATTTCTAGTAGGACCATATTTTCAAGATAAAATCCCTACCCTCAGAAAAAAAGAGAAGGTGATCTCTTCAAGTAACTTATTAAAGAAAAAAAATAAGGGAAAAGAAAATAAAGGAGCCAGCGCCAGGAGAGACTGGTGAAGGATTAGAGGCCCTGGAGCCTGAAAAAGAAGGCCTATGAATTCAAATTGCTGGTAATTCACAACTTTAGTTTCCTAAGGCTTTCTATTTTGTGTTATTTTAGATAGATGACCAGAAGTAATTTTTTATGCCTGGATTAAAAATGTTTCCAAAATATCTGCCCTTTTTTCTTAACACTGAATATTCATTTTGACCATAGAGAGAGAGCATATTGTTTAGGAAAGTTCAATGACAAACATTAAAAAAAAAAAAAAAAAAAAAAAAAAAAAAAAAAATCAAACAAAGAAAAACCCCTAAGTAAAATAAAAATGTTTATCCAGAATACACTCGGTGTTTCATATGCCCCTCTAAGCTCAATTAGATCTCTCAAGATGCATTCCTCATTTACAAGATTCAATGCAATGGAATATATCCTTGGGAGATTTTAATCACTTAAGTTGTTCCATGGACAGAAGACAACAGGCCTGAAATTGTTCATTTTATCAAAATACCCCTTTTTCCATTACGATCAGTTTTGGCAGAAGGTGATTGGTTATCCAAAATTAAAAAACAGAAGTGCGAAGTAATACTTATTTGTGCATTGAAACATCACAAAACAACCTCTTGTTAAGCCTTCCTGATATATAAATCCTTGAGCTAAAAATATAAACAAGGTTCAAATATGATCCCAACAAAAGTGTCACTTTAGGTACTGTTTTCTACCTCGCCACTCACATTTGCATCCTCCCTTCCTTTACCTAGTAGAAAGTATTTCATAAAACATTCATCTGAAAAAAACTATTTTCTTGGATTTTGTCTCTTTTTAAAAAATACACTTAGCTATTCTTAAACAACTACTCATGTTCTGATACCAAAACTTAACCTCATCAAGACCTCTTGATGAAAGACTAATGATTGATCAAATTAATCATACTACCAACCATTTTATCCAAAATTTTGGAGGAGTAGGGCAGCCATTTTAAAGAGGAAAGAGAGCTGAAGTCAACTTGCAGATGGCCTTGTTCCCTTTAATCAAAGGGCTATTGAGGATGGTTTGAACAAACTGCTGTACTACAGAGAGGAGTCCCAAAGAGGGCTACAGGCTGTGTTCAACTTTGTAAGAAAGTTGCTTGGAAGAACTGTAAGACAAAGAGCTGATGTGACAGTGACATCTGTAGACTGATGCTCTGGCATGTGTTCTTTTTCAATCCAATAACACTTGACAATCTAATTTCTTTTTTTGAGATTGTCTCAGGATTAAGATTGATTAAATCAACTTTGTTCATTCCAAATGAAGCAGGAGAAAGATTTATTGTCATGGGAAGGGATAGAGTGGTGTCTTTGAAAATCTTTTGGTAGATGACAATTTCTTACTAAATTAGTTCAGAGGCACTGCAGGCCTTTGGGCTTTGAAAAAAAGGGTTTGGATTCTCAAAGAACAGCACAGACTTGAACCACTTATTTCTCATGAGTGATCTGAGAGAAAAAGTAATGAGCTTTCTACGTTGTATTTGACCAGATCACTTAAGCATGCAAGAATTGCCTTACCCCACAGTGGACAACACTGAGCTAGTAAGAGTGAGCACAATCATTCCTACTACAAGCAGATTTCTTAATGCAAACTTCTGGTAGGCATTTGGGTCCAAATGTACCGAACAAGAGCTTTCCACAGGCAACATTTTGTCTTACTATCTGGTTTACAGCACTATAATATCCATAGGAAACAGCTGTGTTAATATTTACAGATAAAGTAAGTCACCTGGGAATTGAAAATGCATGAAACCATTTTCAGAAGCATAGTTATGCTTTAGTAAGCCAAGTTTGCAACTGTAGACTGGTTGTTCTCTCTTTTCTTTTTCTTGTGAATATTTAGATCAAATGTGACCTCTTGAGAAAACAAAACAAAAAAATTCAAGGTGATATTTAGACCTAAACAGTATGCATTTCCTCATGCAGCAGCAGCAGTTCAGCATTTTCTATCAGTCATGCAGAGCTTTGCTTACAGAACCTGTGTGGCAACAATTTCACACAGTGCTTTGAAAAACCTAAAAGCTAACACTGAATTCTGTACATGCAAACTATTATTCTGTATTTATTTCATCCTTTTTTTTCCCCTACAGATACTGTGTTCCTCTCCATCTATCTGATTCAAAAACTACTTTGAAATGCCTGCCTCATGAAATCTCAAGAAGGAAAGAAATTTTTAAGAAACAAGCCAGCAACAGAATAAAATCTGAATGGAAGACACAGCTTTTCTCTTCGGGCGTTTCAAAGAGTAAGAACCCCAGGGGAGGAGATCACATGATAAAAGTCAATCCTATGAAAGGAGGATGATCCTCTTAAGATGTTATTTATTAATAAGATGACCATCTCTTATACAGGATATCCTGTTTAACACTCAGCAGGTATTTGAAGGCATGGAACACATTTTATTCTGCTGTGTCTAGTCAGACAACTGAATGATTAAATATGTACTTGTCCCCAAACACCTCAAAAGATCATAAAACAGCTCCATAATGTATTATCATCCAGCATCCCTGAGGCAAGAAAAATGAGAAAAACAAATATTCATTGCTCATTCTATATGTTGAAAAATGGGCTGCCACATTAAGAAAGTCCTCTTTTATCCAGTAGAGACATGAGTTTTCAAGAAAAACCATGAAAGATTTCATTTGCCTGCTTTTCATCAATAAAATCAAATACATTTTTGTTTGTAATGATTTCTGAAAGTTAGTTCTAGATTTAGATTAAAAAAACCCCAGATCATTAACGAACAAAAATGAAAACCCTCTCCCTGTCCTCAAAAACTCTGAAGAATATAATTTTAGGTTTCAGATTAAGGGTATGAATCTTAATGAAGAACTCTAGGGACAGGTCATCTTCTAACAGCTACCCTGGGGGAAGTGGGAGACAGTATTGAAGAGAGACCAGTCTCCATGCATTTGAAGAAAGAAGACTTTTAAGCTCCCCATTTCATTCTTGATAAAGCTCAAGCATTCTTGCATTAGCTACCACGCAAAAATACACACTCTTTTCTGCTTATTCTGACCACATTAGCATCCTGTCAATTGTTTAAGAGGAGAGTCTTTTTCATTGTAAATTCTCTTTTACTGCCCCCCGCCCCTGCTTCCCTTCGAGGGCCTTTAATTGTACAGACTACAGACATTTGACAAGCATGACATCTACTTTGATTTAATGCCACAAGATTATTTATGTGCTGCCTTAATTTTAAAGAGCAAACCTTATTAAAACCAAAACCTCAGGTTCCAGGATTCGATAAATAAGCTGCAGAAGCAGCAGCACAAAATGGACATTTCCAGCAAAGGACTGTTTTACTTAGACATTTCAAAGAAAAATGACAATAAATCTTTGCCTATATCTATAAAAAATATGCATACACACTCTCTAGTCATAAAGTAAGATCTTCTCAAAGTCTGGAGCCCTGAAATGCACATGTTCAATATAGTCAAGAGAAAAGAAATAATTTCATCTAAAAGAAACCTTCTGTCTGCTCTACACCTGTGCCTAATTTATACTGCAATGATTATGCAGGTAAGGCAATTAAATTTCAAACTGAAATCACAGTATTTTGCTGTTGTTTTGACTGTAATTATATGCCTATCAGAACACAATCTCAAAAAAGATAAATTCTTGGGGTAATTTAACAGAGGTTGTTATTTTACAGCAGTGAGAATGAAAAAACACTATTGCGAGGAGTTAGGGAAAGAAGGTTTCTTTCAGTGATTACTGCAGTCTTGTTTTATTTCCATAATGCTGTTTTTGAAGAGTACAAGCACTTGACTTGAAGCCTGTGACCATGAAGTCCCTCATCTTCTTTACTGAGTTTGAACACAAAATAGTAGTTATTAACTCTTGAGTAGTCAGTTCTGAACACCTGAAGAAGAGGCAATGTAGAGGTGAGTTTTACACTACTTTTAGGGCTCCAAAATGTTTTATGAGTACATGTAAATTATTACAGTACCACAAAGCCACACAGACACATCTTAGAGGAAGAAAAGCAATTAGTTAATACCTCACTGCACTTCAGTACGTTTGCTTAGGTCATAAAAAATAGTTGAATTAAAATAAAAAAAAAATAGGAAATTATGAAAGGATTGATAATAATTTTAACTGAAAACTGCTTGAGAATCCTGTTAACCTTGATGATGCTTTAGGCAGTGAATCAACACCTGACCAGCAGCCCTGCTAGGATGGGTGTAAGAAGTTGGTCTCTCCAGGCATGAAGGAGCAGAACAGCCCAGAGCTGTGAGGGAGGGAACCCTGATCACCCAGTCAGGGACATGAGTCCTTGCCCTGGGTGCCTTAGGACATCCCAGGAGGGTTTCAGCCGCAAGGACTAGGAGTGACACCCATCTCTGACTCATCAGGATACCCTGTCCGAGATCACCTACAGACTACAGGGTCACTGCTGGGGGATATGCATATATTTGCCAGCAATGAACTTTTATCCTGGTCAGCCAGGCAGGGGAATAGGATGGGGCCATCAGTGCTGTTTGTGTGAGTGTTGAGTGTCTCTGTCTGCACTGATCCACGTGGCTGGCTGTATGTGTGTGCAAACACGTGTGTGTGTGTGTGTGTGTGTGTGTGCATCTACTGGAGGCACATGTTCAGCCTCCCTACAGGCTGCATCTGGGATATGGAGCTAGGGCAACATTGCAGCATTGGCTCTACGTGCTGCCTCCAAGGCCAAAACCCCAGCCAGCACTTAGGAGCACTTTTCACGTGCACCAAGGTTTGTTTATAGAAATTTCCAAATTATTTTTGGCCAGGTAGAAAGTAAACCATACTCCCCAGTGTGTGGGTAACACAAAATCAGATTCCTCTTCCTTATTCTTGAAGCAGTTCCTAGTCTGTGTTCCTACTCTCATGCACTCCACTTGTCTAGGAGGTGACAAAATTAAAATGTGGTGAAATCTAGAATGCAAATGTTCTAAAAATGGAAATAAACTATCCCTCAAAAATCAGTCGGTAACAGGGCAGTTTTGTTTCTGTAAATGCACACACACAAAAAATATGTATACACATACATACACTCTATATGTTTCTATATAAAGAAATTAATACAAAGGCAATGCTGGCTTCAAATCTTCATGATGGACAAGGAGTTTTCAGGTTTTGGATCAAGGACAATTTGCTATAAGAAAGGAGCCCATCACTGAGAACAAAACAAAGAAAATTAGCATAAACTATATTCTATTTTTAGTTGCTTAGCACATTTGTATTTTTCAGTCTGAAAAGGGTTTCAGTGTGTCAGGCCATATCATCTCCCAGCATGATGTGACCTTCCTTCAGGCTGGTCACTCAAGCGAAGTCACAAAGTTTCTAGGACACTTCATTTTAACTGCAGTAGTTTGAGGCTATTTTAGACCCACATTAGCAACTTTTTCTGATATGGGTTGCATAAGCATTTCCTATCGTGTTGTTCTCTTGAGTTTACTATAAGTCAAAGTTCCATGCATATAATAAAGGACAATCGAACACGCTCAACTGTGAATCACAGCAAATCAGTACAATAGAGAAAAACAAATGTAAAGGACTTGTATATGAGCCCCCAGGTATTAATTTAATTAAAGTCCTTGTTTTCTTTCTTCCTGAGCCATGCATAGTCTGTTCACTTCTCTATTCAAATTTCAGTTGCATGAAATAGTTGAAGCCTCACCTAGAACTCAACAGGATTTGAATCAGTTACTGAAGTTAAGGTGAAATCTTGCTTGGATTCCCACTGAACTAGGGAGGTAAGAGGGATCCTGATCTTTCAGTCAGGATCAATGGCCATCAGTGGAAACAGTGGCCCACTACATCTAGTGAAGCACGTAGCAGAGTCAATGAGCACCTGGCCTGGTAAATGTGGCATGCCTACTCATCCATGCTCTGCACCAGCCCAGTTCTAGATCTTCATCTGGGGAAAGGTTCTTCCTGGAAACTTCATTATCAGTGGAGCATTAACACAAAAAAATCATGTAAATCCTTTCCACATATGCATTTGCTCAGCTACAAGTGGAGTTTATCTTAGATGTTTAATGTCTCTAATTTCTGAGAGGGACAGGGACTTCTCAAAAACTGAGCACATGCATGCATTATTTTCTGCCTCTGAGAATGAGAGCTTTCATCCTCGCAGTCTGACCATGATGACAAATGCTGAGATTTAAAGCAAGCAGTAAATAAAACTAGCTAATACCAATTAAATGAATGACCCCCATCATTTTTTAAGGCAGCCTTGTTTTCTTCAATCAGAAGGGATTCAAATAAACTGAGCACTATTTAAAAGGCAAACAAAGGAGTTATGTCTAAACTAGAGCACAGGGAAGAAATGAGGCATGTCATTCCCATTAAGTTATGTTCAGCATACACAAACAAGGAGAGTACTGGCTACATTTTTTAGCAAATGCTCTCCATTGCCTTTACTTGTATATGCTGTACAGACTTACCTATATTTACATTTACTTTCTCTCTTCTCCTTGCATGAAATATTACAATTTATCTTAAACTTGTCTTTTACATAAGAACAGGTCTGAACAATAGGAATCCTGAATCCCCTATAAATTTATATGATTAAGAATAATATAAAAGATAATAATCACCTGATAGGTAAAAATCCCACCTGCAATACAACTCCTTTTTCTGCAACACAACTTGCACTTGTCTAAAAGGCCTTTTGTGGCAGTTTTAAAAAAAATCTCTTCATGTCCCTGCTATCCTACCTTCCCACAATACCTATAGATACACTACAACACAATCAGTATGTGTAGCTACTGAAGTTATCAAGAACATAGTCAGCAATTTTTTTACCTTTACATAACAAGCACTTTTGCTTTCAGGTGGAGTCTTTAATTAAAATCACCACTTAATTAAGACAACTTAGTATGTCTGATCACTCCACTTTTCTGTACTAAAGTGTATCCTTAAAATGCCCATTAAAAGTTTTCTGAACTTCAATGTGAAATTCTTTGCATAATTTCTTTAAGAATGACTGAAAAAATGAATCTGATTTATTTAGAAAAGATAAATCTATTCTGCACAAAGTTTCAACAAATTTATAAACTACCACTACTCTTAGATGGAATCTGGTTAAAGTATCAGAAGAAAAGAGTTTTATTAGAGGCCCTAATAGACATCAGGAACTCAGCTCTCAATTCACAGCTACTGAACTTGCCAATAAAAATAGGCAATTCTACCTCTACAATTAAATTTCTTTATCAATAAGCAAATGATAATTCATTTCAGATAGTACTCAGAGAACAATGCTGAAAGGTGCTAAATTATGCAATTATTAAAGTAACATTAAACAGCAGATTTGCCACCAAGGTTCATTTTCATTCACAAAACAAATCCACTGTTTCAGAGAAAGCCTTCTGCACAAAGCCCCACTACTTCAAAGCAAAGGCACGAGAATCACAGACTATTCAGAGGTGGCAGCAACCCACAAGGATCATCGAGTCCAGCCCCTGAGCAAATGGCCTGTGCAGGGATCAAAGCCATCACCTTGGTGTTTTTAGCACCATGCTCTGACCAACTGCTCTAATCAAAGTCCAACAGCCTTGGGCATCACCTTAGTTCAGTCCTCATCCTGAAAACAAGCCAGTAAACACTGATGATGATTCTCCATGAAAGCAACAATACTTCCTCTCCCCTACTCTTCTCACTCACAAAAGCTGTTTCTAGAGGATAACATTAGGCAAATTTCACCCTTTTCTTCACCTGGCAATTGCTCAGGCACAAAGTTCTCAATTCTAAGTGCCCTCTGCGAGCCGTACTTTCACAGCTCCACCTCAGATGGAGCACTTGGCTTTCACTTTCTCCCAACCCTAGCATTTCTGTCCTAACTTTTCTCAATATAATTAAACCAAATAGTATTTTATGAGGCTACTTCTAAATTTTGGAGACTAGAGGTCAGTAGTAACTGGTAGGCAAATTAAGAGGATGATACTTCCTGAACCACAATGCATTTGAACAAAAGGCAAAGCCAAAAGCCTTTTACAAATCTATCTTATGTGCCATAGTGAAGGCTTAAAAGAGTGCTTTTGGGCTTCCAAAAAGCAATTAAAATGACATATCTGGCAATAATAGGTTTTTAACTAGTTCTGAGTCCCAGCCCATTAAGCGCCAAATTATTCGGAGGTGTTTTACTGCTTCAGCTCATGAAATTTTTAATTTGTGCAAAACAAGGAGAAAGGGGTGCATATGTTTTATTCATATGGACACACACAGGAAAATGAAACATTGACTGCCTTTTTCTCCTCTAAACCCACTGTTTATTTAGACTTCTAGCTGGTCTTTCCTCTCAATTTCATCTAATTTTTACTGGAGTTAGCAAGTATTAATTATCAAACATATTAATATAAATAATATTAATGAAAATGAAAAGACCCCATATATATATATATATATATATAAAAGATTTTTAAGCTATTGGTGAATAGCTGATCTTGTTATATTTTAAGTTTCCAAATAAAATTTTAAGAGCGAGAAAATTTTTTTGCAAGACTGAAAACCCCAAACAACTATATACTACTGCAAAAGAGGAATACATAGGTGGCACAAGCAGGTCTAGGCAGACTCAGACAGTGATAGGCTTAAAAAAAAAAAAAAAAAAAAGAAGAAAAAAAAAAGGGAATCTCCACAATTTGACACGTGGCCTGGCAATGAGGCGTGTGATGTAAGATGTTTTCTAAGCAGCCTTGTAGTGGAGTTCCAACAAGACTGACATGCCAAGACTTTTGGCCTTTGAATAAGTTGTTACAGAAAATTGTTCGCAGTTAATTGGTAAAACTGTGTCAGGAGGAAGACAGTCAAGAAAAGGACAAGCTCAAGCAGTAGTCCTTGATATACTAGGGAGGAAGAATCTTCAGCAGTTTGTTCACATCTGCCAGAAGAACAGTAGCTGCTTCCTAATGACTGCAGTCATTGGCCTTTCAGAATAAGGGCCAGGTAATTTCCATGAGCAAAATGTATCTGTGGACAACACAAATTAAAAACAACTTGGACAGCTTTTCAGGATCCAGATAGATCTGAAATGGAATAGACAGTGAATTCACCCATGAATAGTTAAGACTAGCAGGTAGAAGGCAAATATAACGACAAAAATGCAAACCCACTATATTTCATAACTGTTCTGAATCTGATTTGACAATTCTTTAGAAGGAGTAAATATGAGAGTTCATGGGACCATTTGTACTGCAATATTTTCAAAGCTAGAATTACACACAAAAGATTTGGCAGACAACAAGTGCTGAATCCACCTTCCGAATAACTGAACACAGGTCAGAAGTGACTCTTCCCTTTACTTCAGACTGACTGCCTGGCACATCTGAGCATCTTCTTTTCATACCACCACTATAAAAGAGGCCAAAGAGCCAGGAAAGGAAGGGAGGACTTTTTGTTGTACAGTCACAACAGAAGCAGATTTCTCTTGTATCTTTCATAGGGAGAGGGGTCCTGTGACATAACCTTATTGAATGGTCCAGGTGGGATGTGGTTCCATTGTTCTCAGCAACATCACCACAGCATTCACCTGCATTGGTTTTTGCTCTACATACTGTCCTGTCTCATTGCAGGGAATCACAGTTCAGCAATGCAAGGAACTTCCTGTTATCTTCAGGAGGAACTGGCAAAAACAGGATGATGGAGTTGTTTGTATCATTTTCAGATTTGTGCAATTAAACAATGTTGATCAGACAGAATAAGAAGAAACATAAAGTAAGCCTCAGCTGACCTCACACTCTTCAGTGTTTGGTGAATAGCAGAAAGATCTCTGTTTGGGATTTCCTGAAGGTGAATCAAATGGAAAGGAAGGAAAATCTTTATGGTTTCTAGCAGACCCCAGCATAATTCAAATATGGTTTTCTGTATCCTAACAGACTTTCCATATGTTATTTGTTAGATTTTGAAATAATAACAGATACCAGACTCCTACAAGAACAATGAAAATCCCCAGATAAATGAAAGAACTGAAGTCTACAAACAGATTAAAAGTATTTTATTCCAAAGATTTTAGTGAGATTACCATTTGGAGTATATGCGTACCAAAAAGCCACCAAGATACTTACCTACTTATTATTGCCTTTGTCAAAATTTTTCTCCTCTGTTTTTACAGGTCTTCCTTTTCTCCATTTCCCATATTCACATTACTTGAGTTCCTTCCTTTTCCCAGGAAAACCACTGATAAAGAAGGTAAGGCACATAAAACTACAAACCAACCCTGCCTTTACATGCTATCATTAACTATTCATAACTTGGCTCCCAATGTGGCAGGAACTGCCTGTTCTTTTTCCATAATTTAGGATTATGCACAGTCTCACAGTGAGGAAGAAGGATAATTTCAACTCTAAAACCATATGTTTCTAGATATATGTGTCTCTCTCTCTAAGGATAGGTTACTGTTTGCACATTCAGTCATCATTCTTCAAACATCTTGGTGAATATATCAGAATCATTTTACTGTTTAGAGGTATTTACAAGCAGCTGGCAGCAAAAAATATTAGAACACATAGCTGTGAGGTAAGGCTAGTATGTTCCTTTCTGGGTTTTGAGGAAAAAAATCTGGTATCCAGTGATAAGATAAACATGAGGATTTACTGAATATATCTATTTGGTGCTTGTTTAAAGTGCGGTGATGAACAGAGGGACAGAATACAGTAGCGTTATTTAGTTGGAAGGAACCTGTGAAAACCACTTAGTCCAACAAAATTCTAAAATCTGTATGGTCTAAACATAATCTACCCCAAAAGGAACAGTACAAATGTATTTCCTCTACTCTAAAAAAAAAGAAAAAAACAACAAAAAATCTCCAAAAACCAAACCAAAACAAAAGAATTAAAACCCCACCCCATCATCCACACAACATGCACGTAGATCCTAATGTGTAGACTCTCTCTGCATCCAGCACTATCTATTCTGTTTCAGGTCACAGAATGGTTGGGGTTGGTAGGGACTTCAAAGATCATCTAGTTCCCATCCCGTCACCACAAGCAGGGACACTTTCCACTAGACCAGGCTGCTCAAGGCTCTATCCAACCTGGCCTTGAACACTCTCAGGGTGGGGTATCCACAACTTCTCTGCAAACCAAAAGTGTGGTGTTAAATATCATCACAAGCCTAAAACCTGGCCCATCTTCATCTTTTACATCTCATAACGATTTTGATGACGTCCTGTGGACTTTTCTCTGCTGAGAAAAGCTCATATCTAGGGGGCTGCCGTTCTCAGTGCTGTGGTCAATATCACTTCTACATACTATTTTTAGAAGTGATTTGTGGCTGTGTGCTTGAAAATCCAAACGGTGTCTTAGACAAGTCCTTTAACCATTCTGTACCCCAGCATCCATACACAGGAGAAAGTGGTGCAATCTCAAAATTAATGGGCACTCTGCCTCAGTCCTCATTTGCCAAGCTGATCCTTAAAACACAGGTCTGTTTCCCCAAGCATAGCCCAAAGACTCTATGAATATGTGTTAGTCAAAATACTTATAAATTACAAAACCAGATAAAACTTACATGACCCCACAGGGAAAAAAAAAAATCCATCAAACCACTGAAGCATAGAAAATGCAGCGTTTGCTGCTCCTCTCATTTGTAAGTGTACCAGCAATCAGAACACTGCTGTGTACAGGGCATCATGTTTCCTCTCTATTCCTGGGGCAAAACTCAGATTTTTTTTCTCAGCGAGATGTCAGGTTCGGGAAACAGTGTTACTCAAGCTGCCAGCCTCAAGGACAAGAAGTTAAACAAGAGCATAAATGTCACACAACAGGGATCCTGTGTGTTTTCCAAGCTGGAATTAAAACTGAAAGGCTGTAGGAAGAAGACCTCCATAAAGACCAAAGATTAAACTATAATCACTCCCATACGTGTTCTGAGTATAATATTGCAGTAATGGTCTGGCATGAATTTACCTCTAAAATGAGATTTCTCAATTAGTGAAATAGCTTTTCCTGGCAAGCTAAGCATTACTGTATACTTTCAGAAGCTTTTCTCTCAGTATAAACAAAATGATAGATTATCAAAGTAAATTCTTTATTCATTAACTCCAAACAGAAAACTCACTCATAGTGCAGCTTTTCAGAGGACTATATGACAGATTATGCAACAGAAATCCACTGCTTCAGAATTGTGTCAGATGAGCAGCCTGTGAACAAGGTTAAGTTATTGATAGACAAGGGACTACAGGCACAATCTGAAACACAGGAAATTCCATCTGAACAGGAGGAAAAGCTTCTTGACCGTGTGGGTGACAGAGTGCTGGAACAGGATGCACAGAGAGGCTGTGGAGCCTCCTTCTCTGGAGATATTCAAGACCTGCCAGGATGTGAATATGTGCAGCCTACTCCAAGTGAACCTGCTTTAGCAGGGTGTTGGACTAGATAGTTTCCAAAGGTCTCTTCTGACCCCAAACATTCTGTGAGCACTAAAATCCTTCACAGACTCCAACACTTATCTCCAGCCAAAAATCAAGAAATCACATCTATGTGGGATGTGTAATTTCAGCAATAATGAGCTTTTCCCACACTGAAAGGAGATCTTCCTGACCTCCTTCACCTTTAGCCCTAGTCTCCAAAAACTGGCATGCTCAAGTTTCCTCAGCTACTCTAAAGTTCTCCCATAAAGATCAACTCCCATTATCTGGTAATGATTTGCATCACCTTTTTGTGAAAGAGCTCTCTTTGCTCACCCTTCATTTCCATTTTCTTACTTGCTTCCTTCTAATGAAGCCTCCTCTATGCTCAGTGTCAGCCCATTCACATCCTCTGAATTCCCCTCACACATCTCTTTCTGCTCCCTTAATTCCTCACAGCATATTTTTTTTGAGACTACTCTTCATCATGAATATTTCAGCAGACTTTTTTGTCTGTGTTACTTTGTGATGCATTAGTTGAACTATTCCATTTTCATTAGTTTATTGTTTACTATACCATTCTTTTCCTATGTTTTCTAGGGAAATATTTTCTACCCCTCCCTGTATATTGGACTTAAAACACAAGAAAAGAGCAGAGGCCAGAGAGACTGTCACATTAATTTCTTTTGATACCATTTTCCATTTTACCAGGAAAACCCGCATCACACCAGCAATACAACAAAAGAATCTGATTTTATTCATGTATTATTTAAAACTTGAAGTGATATATCACAAAATAAGGCAGGATGGAAATGTGTAAGTGGGTCCTCATAGACTCCTGGGGCAAAGCTGACTAAGCTTCAGCACAGCAAATAGAAAACACTGAAGTTGTTTTGCTGCTGGCCCCTGTGGATAGCAGCAGCTCCTCTGTGCAAATCCACTGGCTTGGTAAAGGGGTTAGTCTGTGCTGCACAGGCTTCAATCTTACTGCTGTGCAGGAGTTATAGTTTAGAGATGGGGAACTCTCCTTCCTCATTTCCTCAGCCATTTGCTCACCTGGTTCCATGTCTGCCACTGTGCTTTCCTGCTTGATACAATTGAAATTTCCCCACTTGATTCAGAAAATCTAACAGCTGCAATTCAGAAACCAGGCTCACCTTAAGGAAGCATCTGAACTAAGCAGAACTGTGAGCAGGTGTTCATTTCAATCTTACCATCACCCTCAGTGCACTCATCTTCTCATTTTCTCTCTCAGAAGGAAGGAGAAAGATCCCTATTTTCACAATGTTTTTGTTTATGTTATCATAATGAATCTTCCAGAAGGGTAAATACTGTATTGATGGATTTGAAAGTAGCCGATTATGATGATCTGCTTTTGCGAAAAAAGGTGACATCTTTCAAATATGAATAAAAATGCACTGGTGAAGGGAAGGTAGGAAAGGAATAGTTCTGTACTTCCAACTTTCAAAAGCTAATAGGAAAAAGGATTATATAACCTCAAAGCTATGCTTGACCCAATTGCCTCAGCCAAAAGGCCCATGGTTTCTTAATTGGCACTCACACATGGTCACCCCACTGACTGCAAGGCAAAAGGTCAGGGATATTTCTGCAGAGACTCAACTGTTGAGCTCAATTACTCTGATCCCAGGAGGTTCCTGAGGAACAGGACGTGTCAATAACCTAGCGGAGCCTGAATGCCAGCATCCTGCTGCGTGTGTGCTGGACAGAGGTGCAGAGTGTAACAGTGGCCAAAGCAAGAGAAGAGTGATAAAGGGCTGATTTCTTCCTATTTCAGTACCAGAATGAGCTCATCATCTTTCTCAACTTAGCAGCATTTCCTGCTGTGCAAGTGGCAAAGAGACCAAACAAGTGCGTGTTCATTATTTCAGAGCCAGTTTTCATTAGTGAAATAAAAACAAAATCAAAATATTCTGAAACTAACAACTGCTACTGACATAAAATGGAAATGTTGATGTCTTAAAAGGCTTAACAGGACCTTCCTTGGCCTTTTTATTTTTTTATATTTTTTCAGTTGGGGAATAAGGAAATGGATGTAATTCAAGGATCAAGTGAACAGGCTTTCCTACTATCTATTTTGTAGGTGGGGCACTGTAAGAGAACACTGAAGTTTCTTGTCCACGGTGAGATACTACTGATATCAGTAATGGAATCTGGACTTCTTGGCATTTTGTTGCCATCCTTCCACCCTCCAAGTAAACACCCAGCCTGAGGAGGAATAAATGTGCTGCCAACAGCAACCAAGACATAGAAATCCCACAAGGATTTGCCACAGAGAAAGGGAGAGGATCTTCTTCACCATGCATTTTTAAGTCTGTTACATTATGCACGTTGTCCAGATGGCTTGTCAGCAGCACTTTGCTTCATCTCCTTTGCAATTAGAAATCCTGAGAGCTGGTAAAGCTGACAGACCACAGATATTTCACAGGAATCAATTTATCTTAGGAAGCTCACAATTTGCTTTTGTTTTCAGAGACCTCTCAGATGAAATAGTTATTTTTGAATGCTTGGTAATAAACCATGAATACCATATTTCTGTTACAAGTCAGAAAGCAAAAGTCAAGAGAGCTGCTGTCTTCTAAACTCCTGACAAGTGTGACTTTTTGTATTTTTACGTGTTATCTATTCCCTTGTCTTCCTCCCCTCACTTAATCCCTGTTAACAAATTCCAGCTTAATTAACTGCACATGCTTCCTTATTGATGTTTAAAGATTACCTACCTGAGATCCCATCAGTAGGGAACAGCAGAGAAAACCTAGGTCACCTCTCAGAAGACAAGGATGAGCTGAAAAAGAAGATTTTTACACTGCCTGTAGAGTAAGATTGGTGTAATAGTGAAGCTAAACCTCTTGACAGTTTATCTTAAAACGTTCAAGACTCTTGTTGCAAAAAGGGAAGCTCATATTGCTGCAGAAATACTAAACTAATAAGAGTAAGAAAAACCTCTAATTTTCTCTTCAAAAGGCTTACAGATACACAGACAGAGCCAACATATTTCTCACCTGAATCCCAGAAATTTTAAGGTTGCATGAGACCTCTGGAGATCATCTTGTTCTAACCCTTGCTCAGAAAAACATAATCCAGAAAGTCATTGTACAATATTTAGTCAGGATTTGAATACCTTCAGGGATGGAGACTCCTTAACCTATCTTGTCAACTTGTCCTAAAGTCAGATCACTGTAATCACTGTAAAATAAATGAATTTTTTTTGTATTTCAGTTTGAACGTACTGCCTCTTGTTCTTTGACTGTGTACTGCTGAGAAGAATCTGGCTTTGTCTGGTCAACACCAGAACCCTACCTATTCTATTCCTCAAAGCTGCTTTGTAGTCTAGCTGGAAAACCTTGGATCACCACAGACTTATTCATTTTTCCCATATGTCCTTTTCCTCACTTTTTTATATCACCTGGGTTTTTGAAATACCCACTCCGAAATAAGAAGCTGATTATCTTCCTCTCACCAGCCTTTGCAGTTATGTGTCATTCCTAGTCAACTGCTAATCAGAGCCATATTATGTAACAGAGTTTATTCTTTAGGTATCCATTATCTCAAGATATTAATCAGGACTCTTGTTTTTATATATTTTTGAGAAGCTTGAGAACTCATTGCCAAGTCCCCATCTTAAGAAGACGTCTCACACACCACTGCACACAGCAGGGTTATATTATGGGATACATAGTGTGCTTTTGGAAGCACACACATATCTTGCCTTCTTTCCTCTCCCAGCCATGAAAACTCCAGTACGTATTTTTGTACAGATGTTTTCCCACAAGCAATTATATCAAGAACTTCCACATCTAATAACATGGTACAGAACAGAAAAAAAAAAAAATCCCTGGAAGCATAAAAAATAATTACATTCTTAGCTGAAAACAAGCTTCTCCATCTTGTGTATTTTTTTTAGCAGGTCTGGAGACACTCATGATGATTGTGTACAGTTCAACTATTCCCTCTTTGCTATGAGAACCTTTGGGATAATTCTATTACCATCCATTCTTCATTGACCCAGAATCTCGTGGCTTCAGTTTTAGTTCCATGATATCACCTGTACCTTCCAGGGAAAAAATCCACACACCTTTATTGGTCTTTGCAATTTTAGAGAAAAAATTATATCTACGAAAGGGTCTCAAGTCCACAGAAATGTGAAATGTAGCCTGGAATTTGATTAATAACATAAAAAAGGTGGCTTTCTTGACAACACAGCAGTGGACCCCACAAATAAAGCAGGGCTACATTATTATATGCATTGTAGTCTGAAAAAACCAGCATATTAGACACTAGTAGCAGAGATGAAAAACAAGACATCAGAAATTTCATTGCAGGTGGCAGAATTATTTACTGCCCCTGGGTCATGTTAATCCTACATTCCTTAAATTCATACTGAGGGAATATACTTTTCTGGCTTTAAAAGAGGAAAGAAAATTACTCCAAAGGAAGTATGTTAGAAATGCCTACAGGGTGTGGGGTAAGGTAAAAATTTTGCCCACTGTTCAAATGCAGTGCAAATAGGAGATAGTGAGACAATAATTTCACAAGACAAACTTACTTATTACATGTTTATTTAAATAATTTAGTCTGTTATTTCTTTTAAAATGTTGAATTTGACCTCCCTTCCAAGAAAACCTCATTTCCATTTAAGTCCTATAAATAGTAATTTCTTTTTCCTCAACACTTAATTTTTCTCTGCACTCAATGCAGGATGAATTTCCTTTCTTTGAGCTTATTACTAAGTTCCCCATGTTTTACATGAGACACTTGATACCAAGAGTTCTGTGGCAAGTTTATGCTGAAGGAAGAAGAAGTTAGGGAACTTATGTAACCTTCAATTCTTCTACATGGATCCCCACATTTGTGTGGAAAAAGACCCCAGCAGAAGTGTTTTAAAAACAGTGCCTAAGCCAGGGAAACATACCTTATTGCTAAATACAAAATATAAAACACAAGCATGAGTCTATAGGGTACCAACAACTTGAAATCAGCCCTTCAGAATTTAGCTTGAGAAGTTACTTTCCACACAGTAAATTAGCCTACAAGTTTACCTTAAAAAAATACAAAGAAGGATGATTTTCTGGAAGAGTCAGGTGCTTTTCTATTTGTGATATAGTTGCTCTGCTGATTTATGTTGTCTGTAGTACATATGGAAGTTGAAGTTCAGACAGATAGAAGAACTTTTCAGGGTATATCTGACATGAAAATTACTTTTGTAAGAAGTATCTGTGCACAATTACAAGGTTAAAAAGAGTAAAATAGTCAAATATTTTTGGTAACTATAGAAGTCTACAGAATAAACAACTTAACTGCAGTGAAAAAGGCAAGGGAGACACCAGGGAATTGAGATCAGCCCTAGCTTTCCCTTCCATCCTAGCTCAGAATTGTTATATTGTTGTATAAAGATCCTTTTGTTGACAGCTGAAGTAAAAATGAAGAGTCAAAAGAATAGAAAACAACATCTATCTAGTTAAAGTACTGGACTTCTTCAGGTACAAAGGAGTAATTTATGATGCAGGTCAGCATTCAAATTGCAGTGTTGGCAGCAAGAGGACAGAATTTGATGAAGTCTTTGCTGCTTCATGCTCAAAGCAGGATTACAGGAGGGACTAAAACCTTCCCACAGAGATTACAGGATTTCAGTGCTGCAAATGTAATCAGCCCAAAACAGTATTTTGTTTTAATTTCTTAATTTAAATATCTTCAACTTTGAAATGGAGGATATTTTTTGTTTGGTTGTTGTTTTTGTTTTTTTTTTTTTTTTTTTAAGTGCAAAACCTTTTAAAGTTTGTGGTACTTAACGGTCTTTAGCAAAACAATTATTATGTTATTCATATAATATCAATTTCTGTGGAAAATTCAACAGCCCTTCCTAAGATATCTTCAAACTGTAAAGCTTTTGGGTTCTTACCTACTTTTAATAAAAAGAAAATTATGTAGCTATACATCTAAGATCTTACAAAAAACATTTGTTTCTCAGTTTTGAATCCTCCCTCCAAAAAGCAACTCTCCACAGGGAATCACCAATTAGAGGGCAGCACCCACAGGAAGTGCTAATAAGTCCATTAACATTTCATATTTTTATGAGGTATCTGTAGAGAATTATAAAACCTCTAAAAATTTGTGAAGCATAAAGAGTGGTGAAACAGTAAATAGTTATGATAAAAGGCTAGTCAAAATATGAAATATGGTGAGTGTCATGGTACTTTGCAGGTCAGGTGGGAGCCCAGACCTACTCACTGTCCCTCATTAGGCTTCTGTAATTAGTGCTTGGGACATGCTGATGTAATTAAACTACATAGTGCAAACTCAGCTAGTACAAGCAACAGCTTGTCAATGCTGTATGCATACACAACCTTTGTTTTAAAGAGTTCCAGTCTCTCAAAAAGGGATTTTATTGCTGACAAACTTGAAACAACCCTTAGAAAAATTATACCCCAGCTGTACAATCCAAGGGCTGCTGTGGAGCAGAGAGTGTCACACAAAGATTTAAACCATTCATCATGACAGGACTCCCAGCCCAGTGCTGATCTTTCTGAGTGTCAGGGGGCCTAAGAAATTTTGGGATGTGTAAAGAGAAACAAAGACAGCAAATGTAGGGAGGCAGCTGTCCTGCTGTCTGCAATGCTGGTTGTATGGGGCTTACCTGTCAAGGATTGGGTGGCACAGGGCTTCAAGGGAGAATATTCCAGGAGAGTGGTGAATCCTGTGTCCTTCTGGATATATATGTAGGCTGGGGCATTTTCTGATAAAGATACTTCAGTCATATCTACCATATGCTTCAGTCAAACCAAAGCTGTCAGCCTCAATGGGAAGAAGTTTAAGGGTTACATTGAAACATCAGTTTAAACAGTACAGTAGCCACTCCTGATTTTAAAATAACTTATAAGTGCCAAAGCAGAGTAGATTAATACTAGGCAGAGCCGAAGAGCTTAGAAACTTTACACATCCCTGTGAAAGACCTTCTGCAAAATGCTTCTCATTGGCAAGATGAAGAAAATTCACAACATTTCTATGATGTCCAGATATATATAAAAGAAATCAATGCTAAATTTAGTGTAAGCCTCTGCAGAATATGTATAAAATATAAAAATTCTGGGATTGACAATTTTTTTTGAGCCAAACATTAAAAATTACATTAATATTTCTCTCTCTCAAAGTTTATAGGTGAGGGAGAATACAGGAAGGAAATTACTCTCAGTGGGAGAAAAGTATTTGAATTTTGCTGGGTTGAAAGGAATCAGGAGTGCTGCATGAATTAAGTATAATATAATTCTACAGCCTGAAAGAAACACCATAATAATAAGTTTACAAGTTAAAAAGGCAGTTAAGGGTTAAGAAGGTCAAGACCTAAACAAGCAGCAGTAGTGAGATTTGTTTGTTTCAACATAATCGACAAGCAAACCCAAAATCATCAGAGAAATTTCAAGGCTGCTTTTGAGGAAGTCAAAGGGAATTATGCCATGCTACTCAGAATGATCTTTTTTTTTTTCTGAACACCCTCCCCACTATTTTTCCATGTGCAATTCAATAGTTCAACTCACCATGTTCCTGAACAACGTTAATATTTCTGTAACTGAGGTTGTCCATTATGTAATAGAATAACCTTCACCACAAGTCTTTTGCATACTGTTCACCAAATTTCTAAGCTGTAACCTTGCAACTGGTTTAGTGGTGAACAGTGAATTTAACCTGCAAGGTAACCCAGGTGTATGAAAGGAAGAGCTGGAATTGGCTGGCGTAATCCTGGGTTAAAGTTTTGCAATTATATGCTTCAAACAGGGATTTACACAAACAGGGCTGTATAGCTGTATAAAATTTAACACCATCCCTAAAGCTGAACAGAGTTATTTTCCTACTATTAGTTACATATAGAGAAGGAATTCATTACAGAGAAAAAGGAGAGTCAGGAAGAGATTTCATCTTCTGGTGTTCAATACCAACTGTAACTACAGACATCCTAGGAAAAAAAGTGAAACGTGGCATTAATTCTGAAAGGGCAGTAAGAAAGCATGAAAAAGCAGAGCATCTCAGAAATTTAAGGGAAAGTGCAACCAGGTCTCTGTTGAAACCAGCTGCTCCTTTCTCAGTATCTCCTTCAATTTTCTTTTTTTTTAAACTGGTCACAAGAGAAAACAAGCTTTGTTATCTGAAGCTCACTCCTATTCTCAAGTATTAAAAGGTGTACAATAACTTTATAGCTGCATATATTCATGTTTATTTTTTAAGCACCAGTCAGCTGATACTTTTTTTCCTATTCGGAATCCAAACCTGTTTAGAAACTCTGTTTACTGTTAATCAACCCTCTTTCTCACTGGCCACACCCTGTCCTTTACACTTGGTTCTGGTAAAAACCTGCATCTCCTCAAGATATTTGATCTTTTAGAGATATCTGGAGAGAGTACTACTTTCACATAGCCAAAATGCCCAAAAGCCTTCACATCAGAAAATATACAAGATAATGTTCTGGGTGTATGAAAAATGAGCCTTGGGAGACACTGTGATTATCTGATGTATAAACATTAGTTTGAAGACTTTTGCTGAAGTGCAATGCAGGAATAATTCTGTAGGAAGCAGTGCAAAAAAACCCCCAACTTTTGCTGAAACTACCAAGGGCAGGCAGAAATTGGAGGTAGGAGAGGGCAGGAGAATTCCCAGTCAGTAGACATTTATCTGTTTAGCCTTTGCTTCCACAGTTGTAAAAGAGTGAGAGTCTGAGAACCACATGGTAGAGTAGAAAAGCTAGAATAGCACTGGTGAACAACTGTCTTAAAAAAAAACAAAACAAAACCAAAAAAACCCCTAAAATAATCGACAGCAATTATGGTTCAAACAGATGACTTTTCCACTGATTGACTGTAACTCATGAGGAGAACATAATACATGAGAATAGAGGAATTATGTGACAGTACACATCTCTTTGCCCATTCACATGCACTTAAGGGAGCAGAAGCACAAAACCTCCAAATTCCAATCTTTTAAAAACTTATACTTCTATAAAGAAGTATCTCCCACATCGATATTACTGCTCTCTCTCCCAAGCTCATGTCCTATTCCCTTTTTTGCTACTGGGTTTTCAGTTCAGGCTCACCAGGCATGGATGTGCAAGCATTGCTTGCTAAAGGCATCTAGAAGCAGGAGGGCATTCTCAGAATTTAGGAATTTAATCAATAGCTTTTGCTACTGGAGAATCCACCCTGAACTCTCTCTGAGTCAGATCTGTTGGTTGCTGACAATGCCCTGAAGAAAGACATGATAATCTAAAAAATACCAACAGCTAAAAAATTTGACAAGGGGAAAAGACAGCACTTACCAGAAAAATAAAACTACCAGCACAAGTAATGATTATTATTAAAATAAAAATAATCTTGCATGAATCACATTAGAGAATATTGCTGCTAAAATAATGAATGTACCTATGCTCACAAACATTGCCATCCATCTGCAGGTAAATGCCATTTTTTTTCCCTTAAAATCTAATTCCATATTTATTGCAAGTTTTATTTTGTAAAAGAAAGTTCACAGATGTACTTTGCTGATAACTCCATTAAAGCATACTCAAACAGAATAATTAACAGCCTCTCTGGTCTCCCTCAACTGTATTAGCAATCATTGTTGATAAAATATCTGTTCCCATCAAAGAGATAACAGACTTTTCCCCCGAGAGAATTCCATTAATGCCCAGCAACTGTTGATTGTATTGTAAGGAATGATGTCCTTGAAAAGAGTGAATGCACATCTGCTGTGGAAAACTTTTGATATTGTTAAAAAAAAGCTGTTCATAAAAGTAAATATTCAGTAAAACACTAAAAAGATGTTGTTGAGCTTTCTCCATTTCCTCCAAATAAGAAAGGAAGTTTTCAAGCAAGCAGTAAACCATGTCCACTGCAAACTACTCTTATCCCTCTTGCATCCTCTATCTACATACAAAAATAGGTAAAATTAGTTATAACTCACATCTGCAGTAAGTAGAATAGAAATCACTTTTGTGTATCAAAGCAAGCTAGCTGTCTGTAGCCCACAACCTGGTTCCCACCATTTTTTATTAAAAAATAAAATTAAATACTACTGCCATTAGCAAGAATTAAAACATCTGATATTAAATCATATTTTATTGGTAGCTGAAATATTTTCCTCTGAAGAAGCTTTTCAAATCTACTTGATTATAGGAAATACAATGATATTTTAGCCATTTAACCTTCCTAATACAAACCATCCCTTTGAAGGAGAAAGCGGGGAGAGGGGAGCTGCTTATTAGATAACTCTGTCCACTGGTGATCTTGGAGGAAAAAAAAAGGAGCTTGTCTTCTCAAAACAAACAAAAAGTATAAACCTTGTGGAGATAACCTTTGAATATGAAGAAATTCAAACCTCTTCTAAGAAACAGAGAGCAGGTTAGTTCATCAGTTTTCAAAGGCACGTCTGTATTTATGTCAGATCAATCAGGTCAATAATATCCTTGCACAAGTCATTTTTTTTTCAAACCTGACCATATAATTTAGGAGTTTTTGTCACCAGCATTTTCTGAAGAGGGCAGAAGTGCTAATGAGCAGTGACAGCTGCACAAAATATGCTCCTCTAGTTATTGGAGCCATGGCACGGGCTGTACAGGAAATCCATTCTGCATCCTCACACAGGGCCACAGGGGAGTGACTTCTTCAGCCCCTGTACCTGTCTCCTCAAAGCCCAGGGAAAGGGCCAGCCAAGCTGCTGCTGTGGCAGCAGGCACACAGGAGACTGGCTAATCTTCCTTGCCAACAGGGTTGGGAAACTGAGGCGATGTCAAGAGAGGGCAAACAACAACTTAATCAGTCAAACCAACCCCTTCATCACAAACACCTGGAGAACGCCTATCAGGTTATTTGGCTGCCCCAGCCTTGTAGAAACCATCTCATCCACTTTACTCTTGGCTTGTGCTGGGAGACAGGTCATGCTCTGACCACAGAGCCCAGAGCCAGCCCTCTCCTGCCAGCCAAAGCTTCTGCAAGGTCTGTGCAGCACAGGCACCTTGGCAAACAGAAAGGCTCAGCTTCCAGAAATTACAGTGGAATCAGAGAGCCAAGAGATTTATGTTGAGGACGGGAAATTACATTTAAATCGGTGTAAAAAAATAAGAGAAAGGAACAATTTGAGGAGAAGAAAGATAATTTTCTTTGTCTACTTTATTCAGGGAATACCAGTGTGAGTCAGTGATGGTGCTAAATAACTGCAAAACCCAGTATTTTATCCTGTTATTGCTATAGCAATACAAAGGACATGCCAGTGTCACAAGAGATAATAGCATTTAAATAGCATAGTAAGTGCTGTTATAAAATACTCCGAGCAAGTGCAAGGTTGTGTCAGTCCCTCAGAGAATACTTTCTTCACGTAGGTTTCCATGCTTCGGGAGAGTTTTAAATGTTTCAAAAAAATCTACTTCCAACTCATTCTCTATAACTATTCCTGACATACTCTGATAATAGCTGTGATGGGTTTGCACCTGAAGACTTAACAGCCTACATTCTTTCCTTAGTGAAACTTGTGCTGAATTTGTAATGATCCTAAATATCTTATACCACAGTTTCCTCTGCAACAGACGAATGTCTCAAACATGTGATGGCCTAACGGAAGGACTGGGCAGAAGGAAAAGTTGGGTAAAAAATAGAAATTGCCTTTTGTTGCACAGCAGTTGCGTAAAAGTAGAGGAATGCAAAGTGACAGACAGTATTGTGGGTACTTTCCCCCTTCCTTTGCCAGACTGCCATCAATTGATATCACAGTCATTCCACCAGCAGCAAACATGAGCTAAGAAATCATAACTGTATGATTAAGGCTGAACAGGCCACTCCAAGGCTCCATATTCCAAACCAGAAGGAACAGATTTCTTCCATGGAGAGCACAGCCTCGACTTCATCCTGTAGAATCAATTCATCTCACTTTAAACCTAAACATTAAGAAATACTTCCTGCTATTGCAGACAAACTAAATGCATGTCAGTGATCTGCTGGAAGTCTATCTAACTCTCAACCAAAGAATTCTGTCTTCTCTTTAAGTGCAGAAGTCAAACAATAGGATATTATATGCACTCAGTTGTTTAAAAGACAGAGATAAGAACAAATGCTCTGTTAACTAAGCTTTTTTTTTGTCTTATTCTGAAGCATTTTTAATGATCACACAATTCAGCTAATCTTTTGAATTTAGCATTTTATTATCCCACTGAAGGATTCAGCACTGCTATTGACCGTACCTCTCAGCTGGGTTTGCCAAAACAGCTCTTTGATGTCTTCAACTGTGCCTGCTGAAGGAGATTAATGCCATCACTGAAGCTTTAACTCAGAGCACAATAAATGGTTCAATAAATGCATACTCAGTTGAAAGCAAACATGCATTAAAGGGGTGATTTTTAGGATATTCTGCTTTAAAATTAAGATTGTTAAATATTGTGCCTCTGCCCTTTTTTGGGGGGTAAAACAATACCGAGAACCAAGTCACTACACATACACATGAAGTTTTTCCTGTGTTTTCATTTCACCTATTCTCTACTGATTTCCACTGTAGCATGCTACAGAAATAAAATTTATTCTTTTTGCATAACAAGTAATAACGAAAAAACATTTTTCTTGGAGGATGCATTTATGGGGTGGTGAGAGAGAAGTGAGTTCTCATTGGGCATCATTATCATGAGATATATGCCCATTAACGCAGAATTGATCAGCCCAAAAAAAAGCCCTAATTCATTCTCCCATTTTAAAATATTTTACAACTTAAAGAAAATGTGAAAACAAATGTAAGGTGTTCAAGGCAAGCATCTGGACAACTAAATGTTCAGTTCTTAAAAAAATCTTTAGAAAACCGCAACTTTAATCACAAAGTATTTACAATGGTAAATCTGCAACTTGACAATGTCATCAAGAAATGCAGAATGATATGCATTGTAAATTATGCAGAAATAATCTGAATTACTAATAAGGTGCATGGTTGGAGAATTTTTAGCTTTAACACAAAATATTTGTGCACAGCAGAAGTTCTTTAACACCATACATCAAATCAGACAACAATGTGACTAGATATAAAAATTAGCAATATACTAAAAATGGAGCAATTCAGGGGGGAATCTAGCAGCAAACAGCTTCAAAATTAAATTATTCCTTCTCTTATTATTATTACCATTCTCCATTTCATTGCTTTATACTCACAGAACAAATTTTGAGGTTTTAATTTTTACTGATTTTCCAGTCACTCTGTGCTTTCCATTTTAATTCTTTTATAAGATGTGAACACAAGATTGCAAAAATTACTTTTTTCTTACTAAAGGTTCATTAAGTATCCAGAGCTCTTACTTCATTTCGAACTAAGAAATTTAAGCAGTGATATATGTCTAAAATTAAGACCTTGTACATGTACAGATGATGCAATAGTTTGACAATTATAAAAGCATTCTTGCAAGAGTAACCATATTTCAGCTGAAGGGTCAGGGAGAGGAGTAGAAAAAAGGTTTTTTACTATCATTACAGTTCATAGTAGTGACAAAATAAAATAAAATAATAAAAATCAAAACAGCTGCCCTGTAACTTTGAAGCTGTACTTGAAAAACAGATGTATTGTTTCCACTGCATACCTAGTTACATATTTCAGGAAATATTAAGAGTCATTTAGTCTAAAAAGGGTAAAACATTTTATTCTGATGAAAGGAACAGCATTGCTCGGACACACTGTAGGATTTGGACAGCAAAAGCCACTTTCCAGAGGGCCACAAGGAGACGAAGTCAAGAGATAAATACTCCCAGGCCCACAGGAGTATTTTGTAGTAGCTCTGTTTAATTAAAATATAAACTCCCCCATTACTAACACCAAAAGCACCCAAAGTAGTTAGCAAGGCTCTCAACAAAACAAGAAGCACAAAAAAGAAAAATAAAAACCAATTGCAAGAAGTCTGGAAGCAGACACTGCTCTAAATAGAGGATTACAGTTGTTTGATTTAGATGTGTACACAAAATGTTGTAAGTGAAAAAGAAAAACAAGAAAGCTGACCCTGGAAAAGCAATCTCACTCTTTCTTTCCAAGCTCTTAGATTTCTTACCAAAAACAAAGGAAGATTTCTCTACTTGAGAAACAAAGATCACTGATCCTTTGAGTTGGGGCTGTGTGTTTTTTGTTTGTTGTTTTGTGCTTTCTAAAGTTTGCCGGGGAACAGTATTCCACTCAGAAAAGCAAGATTTAAGAGCAAATTAGCAACCATGGGAAAATGGCTGAATTTAGAGGAACTAAGAAAGGTTTTTGAAGCCTTAAAACATTCACAGTCACACTGAAAGTTTCCCTCCGTGTGCACACAGGTTGTTGAAAATATTGTTTGCCACTAGATGTCTGATAATGGCATTTTGACGTGTCTTTCTGCTTGGAATGAGTGTTCTCCAACAGCCAGTCAGACTTTGGTTCCTGCCCTGACCTTCAGCCAAATCATTCCCAACCCCTAGTCTAAGGTCAAAATTGTCATCTCAATATTTAATAGTTATGGGCCTCGTTGATCCAAGGCTAGAAACTTTAATAACACCCACGATAAGAATAATGCTTAATAATATCATACGTAGAAGGAAAATTCATAATTTCTCAGATTTTTAATACACCAGACAGCTTCAAATCAATAGATTTCATAGTTTTATGTGTCAGTTCTGATTTGCTAAGCCCAAGACAGTTAGAATACAATTATTTGCTAAAACAAAACCAGAATTTTTCTTGAAGCTTAACAGCAGAACACTTTGGAGTTTACTGGAGGCAACAGTATTACTACTACCCTGTGCTTTCCCCCAACCTAACAACATAGTTCTGCCTTCTCCAGAGCTCCCAAATCATCAAAATACAGGAAGTGTAGCTACTTTCATAGCCTCTGAAGATCACTGGAAGTCAAGAGAAAAATCTCAAGAGAAAATCCTTTATTCTGAGAGTTCTGAGTCAGATTTCTTGATCAAAGAGACTGGGATATAAAAGCTCAAGTGATCTCCCAAACCTTTTGAGTTTCACATGTCAGTTTTCCTGGAAACTCACAAACACCATTCTCTGCTTCATCAACAGCATGGCAAAACTCAGACTGGCTCAATGGTTTGAACCTGCATTGTCCCCTCTATATAATTATTCCTTGTCAGGATGTCTGAAGAAAATAAACCATAAAAAAACAAACCAGCCACTGTGGAACTCTTGAAATTTTTCTCAGCTTTCTATTTTTATAGAGAGGTCCAACTGAACAATATGTTAAGTCACAAAAATTTATTTTAGCTGATGTAAGAAGAATCCCACTTCATTAGTGTACACTGGCTTTTATGTGGCTGTCTGTGGCCTGCTTATAGCTGTCCCATTCCAGCTCGCAGCAACAGGACAAGGTTCATACCCAACAAAAATACACCTATTCCATTGTTCAAGTGTGAGGCTGCCCCATGTGGTACAGCTGTAAAACTGTGCATGCCAAACTAATGTGCATGTGGAAGTGTGAGAAAAGAAGGGAAGGGAAAAGATGAAAAACACCTTAGGGAGGACTATTTTCTCCATAACCAATGGAAAACAGTTCTTATGATGAGCTAACCTGAATGCCATTCTATGCGGCATCCATTGAATTACACAATTCAACATTACACAAAAGGTGACCTTTTCAGTATGCTTTATGCGAGCTTCAGTATTCTTTATGCGAGTTCCCTGGATGTTCAGACCCTTTCCCCAAAGGTTAGTCTGGTTATAATCAGGAAGGAAAAAAGACAGCAAGCTATTCTACAAAAGTTAAAGTGTTCAGCTCTATTCAGTGTCTTTTTAGTTATTCCTTAAATTTTGTTTCAGAAGAAGGCCTGTTTCCAAGAAGCGGCAAATGCTCTGGGGTATTTTTTTTTTGGATAAAGCTCTGCCTAGAAGAATTCACATCAGCCTGATATGCATTTAATTATGTTCTGTTGAGAGCAAGAACTGAAGTTTGCAACAGGTCAGGCAAACTACTCTGGGCACAGTGTGCCACAAGCTTCTGGATAAACTACTCGAGAAGTTCTGTAATCAGCAGAACTAAAATCCATACTGTGCGTGGCTGTGTCTCATGGTATCATGACTAGACATCTAATAATGTACAATTTTCCAATTCCTAGGAGGTAACTGAGGAATTCTGGCATGTCTAAGGGCTAAGCACACATTTATTTGCAACAACGGATGAAATACTGAGGGGAGAATTGAGAACAAACAATCACAATAAGTCTCCTTTCTGAAGGCCTAACAACACGTTTAGCTAGATATCATGTTTGCAGACAGCTAAAACGAAAATACTATTTTTAAATTAAAATGCTCTTTGAAATCTCAGTTTTTGAATTGGTCTCTCAAACAGAAAAAAACCCAATCAAAACAACAACAAAAAAAACCAACCCTGTCTCCAAAACAATCCTTTCTTCTGTGTTTCTTCACAACAAAAACTAAAACTAATTTCTGTTTTTTCTTTTTTATTGAAGCTCACTCCTGGTTCATTTTGATTTTCTGCATGCTCCAGTTTCTTTCATCAGGATTTATATTTATATGCTCAACAGTTGATCTTTCAGCTGTATATAATGTTAAAATTACACAAATTTACTTTTACTAGACCCTTTAGACTCACGCATTTCCAAAATGTGAGCAAGCCATAACACAATCTGGAGAAGACACATCAAAGTGCTATAAACCTTTTAGTTCTGGGTATTTTATATACTTCTCCCTTCCTTCTAGCTTTCCTCCCTTCCCAAATGAAATATATATTATTCTCACAGGTGTTTGTCAGCAACCTGAACACATCTATCAATTTAACACTTGAGAAAAATTCATATCTACCATTTCCAGCAATTCCCAGTCTACAGATCGAGGTCTTTTCCAAAGGGTTGAACTGAATTTCTAGATAAATACAAAAAGAACCCAAGGGGGCTCTTTTAATCAACTTTTTTTTTTTTTTTTCCAAAGGTGATCTTTGTTTTCCTTAATTTCTCTGTTTTTACAGTTGTGCTTCCAAGTGAAGAGTACTTTAAATCTCTAGGAGATATTTCATTTGCCATATGCTAAACACCCTCCCAAACAATTTCTTCTTGGACTTCAGTTGCTACAAGTCCTGCTTAGCATTCCTTATTTACCTAAACATTATAGATAACCATCATTAATTCAGTAAAATTTTTGCCTACTTTTTTCTCACAGCATAACAGGCAAAATATTCCAAATTACGTTTGTTAGCTCTGAAGTTGAAGATGAGGCACGCATGGTGTGACTCTTGGGGATGGCCTGTGCAGGGCTAAGAGTTTGGCTCAATGATCCCTCTGGGTCCCTTCCAACTCAAAATATTCTGCAGTTCTGTGAACTTGCAGCCTGTCTAAACTCTTACCTTTCCCAGTTTCTTCTACTTAGTAGTAGCTGGGTATAGCTTATGACACAAAATTAAATTTACAATTTTACCTTAAAACATGCATCAATTAAAATTATTGTTCCTCCACACACAGAAATACAAGAACTGAGGCTCATTCATACATACAGAAAGAGATGCAGACCTCATTTTTCGGCTGTATATTAAACATAAAATCAGTGGAGTTTAATACTATTTGTAACCAGTTTATACTAACATGAGAGAGCATTCAGACCCTCATAATCCCACGCTTTCTGTCGTCCCCTCCCCCACCTCATCCCACAACTAAAAATGCATAAAAAATTTGCATCTTCACTAGCTACCTAAGAAACCAAATAACAAATTTCACAAAAGTAATGCATTTTTTTAACCTGGAGCAAAGCTATACTGTGAGCTGATCTCTTAAAACAAGAAAAGCAACAGCTTTTAATACATACCCTCACACAACCTTTGCTGCAGTACATCTTTGCATCCCCCTCACAGACAATGGTGCATTAGAGAGAGCTCTCACCCATTTCCTCATATTTTACCTCCTCTCATTCAGGATTATTTGCAGGAAGAGTACTTATGAATGACATTAATTACATCATTGCCCTGAGGTCAATCAACATTTAATAGCCCCAGGTGATGACACTGTCACCACAGGTGAGTATTATTAGTATTTCAAACATCCTGTGTAAGGCTGGTGAACTGGGATCTCCCTTTAAACACATACTCTATTTTCCCATCCAGTTCTAAAATTCTTTTCAGTATGACACATTAACTAGTAGGAAGACTGAATATAAAGATTAATGTACCTAGCAGCATCCCATCTGCCTTACTTTAGCAGCATCTCACCTGTCTTACCTTTAAGACTTTAAGAGAATATATTTTCAGATGTTTATAATGAACTGTTATGAAGTTCGAGTTTTCTTGCTTAGGCAAATAGCAAATATTAATTATGGTAACTTTCAGTGACCGCTAGATAGCCACTACCTTGTGAATGCAGAAAAAACTTGGCCTGTTTAGCTGCAAATTAAAAGTTACTTGTAATCACAATCTGAAATAGAACACTGGTCAAAAAAGAGAGATGAGATTGCTATAACTTCATAAAGAGCAATGCTGTCCACTGACATCACCCAATCTTGGAATATTAAACAGCCTGTGTTTGCATAACAGAAATTATTTTGAGACTAATAACTAAATGTTGTTTTTCTAGCCACGGTTTGTAGCTCTCTGGTGAAAACCACAACTGTAGGCATATTAAACAACAAATATAAGATATTGTTGATATAAAAAATATTAAAAGGATTAAGAAGGGATAGATGAAGAATTGAATTATAAACAAATAAATAAACCCACCTACGACTGTTAGACATAATGATGCAGATAAAAACTTCCATTTCAAATGTCTTCTCCTAAGAGGAAATGCTGAAATATCTCATCATATTCCCAGCTAATACCTACAGTTTAGCAGTATATCAAGTCTGTTGCATTTCTGCTGCTTCTGAGTATTCTTCCTGGCCTGCTTCTTAGAGGCAGTCAATGAATTGGTTCCAAGAGAAAAATGAAGCTGCTTTCCCTCCCACAGATTCTTAACGCGCTTTATATCAGTACGGCAAAAGACACACTCACTCAAGAGAAGTACAGTACTGAGAAATCTGTTTATCATCCCAAGAATGTTACGTACCTCAAGGACCAGAAGCAGCAACACAAAGTTAGACAGGAGCTAAATGAGGAGAGAAAAGCACATGCACGACAGCACGGTTTCTTTTACCTGTTTGCAATCCTGAGGACATGCTTAGACGGCAAGAAGTAACAATGAGGGACAATTAATTCCCTCTTCAGCTTCAGGAAAGAGCTGTCAATTACATTCAGCAATTAAACCTGGTTCTATATCACCTATTGTAGCATGAATGTAGAGGAAAATTAGCAGCTGTATTTGCATCATAATGTACTGTGCTACCAGACTGGCAGAATTCCAAACAGACATTTACTGAATTATTTTATTAGCTTTGTGTCTGAAGTACTTACAGTGAAAGTGTAAAGCCTTTACGGTGATAAACTACCATTTCAAACTTGTCCACTTTAGACCTAAGCTATTCAATTTAGCCTGGAGGACAACTAGTACTGAATGCCAGCAGACCTTTTGAAGATACCTAGGTATTTATGGAAATTTATAAAAAGGGGCTTCATGCTTAATGCAGGCTCATGTCTCCTTTTTTTTCTTTCTTTTTTTTTTTTTAAGCAATGAATTGAGGAAGACTACAGGATTTAAATTATGGAAAATGATTGATAAAAAGTTTTCATCTTTTGAGATAAGGAGCACACTTCACATACTGGAGGTCATAAGCTTCAGAATAAATATTCCTGGGATTTCAGTTTATAAAGTTCTAAATTAGAAAAAAAGGCAAGAAATAAGATTAACTGAAGCATGACAACATCATTACCACCAGCAATCACTCAGCACTTGCTTGCTACTTAGTAAGAAAGAAGAGGTAACCAAGAGAAAAAGTTACTATACTGCAGGCAATATTTAAGTACTTTTATAGTAGTTACTGTTTATTTGCACATTTTGCTCCATCGCTCAAATTGTTCATTATGACAGCATTTCTTTTTCAGTTCCACATGTTCCTTCAAAGCCTGAGGTCATTTGCGGGGAGTGTGAGGGGTGGTGGTTCATTTTGTAGGTTGGCAAACAATCCCTAAATATACTAAGCAATATCTCTTTCATTATTAAGGTGACACACTAAATAGCCAGCACCTACAAATTACTTTAGAAGTATACAAAAATAAGCTTTTTTTTTTTTTTTTTGTTAGAAAGAAAACAAATTTAAAATTATATTAATTTGTACAGTTTAAGAGAAAAAAAACCCTACAAACAAACAAACCAAAACCCCCTAATATTTATTTAGATTTACTTTACATCGTGTAATCTGGATTTAGTCCAGAGAGTTTACATCTAGATTCCCACCTTCTCTCCTCACAGGTAAAGATTTCACAAGGCCTGCTTCCAGCTGAGGGCCAAAAAGTGTTTAGAATTGGAAATGCAGAAAGACTGCAAGGTACTGGCATAGAACAAAGAGAAGGAGGCTGTGGGCAGAGTGCTGGAAGCAGCACAACAGGAGATGAGCAGTAGTTCTGCAGATGTGCAGTGTCAGTTGTCAGGCTTATATCTACAGTTTACTGCATCAAAGAAAAAAGTTTTGTACCCAGCAGAGTGGCAAATAAGATGGGAAACCAGTCTACAAACAATCCTGGGCTTTTAAGGTGCAGTTTTGCTTTGAGCAAAGTGAAAATAAGAAATGCTTTTTCTTTCTCCCTCAAGATCAAAATAAAGATTTTAATTGCTGAAGTTGATTCTAAAATATTTCTGACCTTTACCACTGCCGTCTAATCTGAAATAAATAGCTCTAAGGACAACTGGTGAAAGCATGCTGAAGTTCATGCACTTTACATACACTTTACGTACATACCCACTGATTTTTTCCCCTTAGCAGTTGCTGGTTGTTTAATCAAGACATAATACTAAGTGTCAGAAGTAAGCATGCTCATACCAATAACCACACTACATGACTGTCTGGGGGTTATGTTTGTTTTGTTTGTTTCCTTTTGTTTGTTTGCTTGTTCATTTCAGATATAACCCACTGCCGGTGTGATTTTTCATTGAATACACAGGTACTCTCCAAGTTCAAATTTTCATTCAAATTCAGTCTCATGAACTGCTACATAAGATGATGATGGTACTTGTCACTGCACTCAGCCTCTGGAACAGTTCTGCGGGGCAAAAGCACATGGCAGCCATTCAGAGAACTAAGTTTTTTAAAGATTAAAATTATTGAGTCTGTTTGAAAGGATATCTGAAAGCAGAGGTAGCAGGTGCTTGGCAGGTGAAGGCAAGAAAAATCTTCCTCTACTATAGGTCCAAACATGGTCAAGAAGAGAGGGTTGAGGAGGGGATGCAAGTATTAACAAAAAATTTAAAAATAACCAAAAAAATTTTAAATCTAGGTAGGCTAGTTTTCATAACTACAGACATGAAAACAAAGCCAAACATCTCCACTTGCATCCGTTCCAATGGGAGAAATACCAAGTCAGCCTAGCTGATAGTACAATACTTGCATGCTGGCTCACATAAAAGAGGCCCATGAGGAGACAGCAAGTGCTACTGCATGTCACAACCCTCACAGCTCCCTGAGACATGGGATTCCTTCACGACACAGAGGCTGCACGGAGCAGCACAGCTCAACTCACCCCTGGTGTCTGACATGTTCAGTCACTCCAAATGGCTTGCACTGATCTCCTGGTGACCTGAATCTCCTCAGTGCAGGAACCTTAAAGCCCAAATGAAGGTAAAACCTATGTGTGGAATTGAACATGTCCTATATTAGTGTTGGTGGTTTTTTTGTTTGGTTATGTTTGGTTTTTGTTTTGTTTTGGTTTGGTTTGTTTGGTTTTTTTTTTCTTTTTTTTTTT
>VZRO01007445.1:666022-775018 GCA_013397915.1 Daphoenositta chrysoptera
TTTTTTTTTTTTTTTTTTTTTTTCTTTCAATTCATTCCCTTTCTCAAGTCATTGGGCAAGAAATTAGAGAAAATCACTTTCAGTTAATCTATACTGATGTTTGTGTATCAGAGGATGTTCTACTGTGCTTGAAGGGACCAAAAGAAAATATTTTTCTTGCAAGAAATTAGGTGAGAGTCACAGAAAAGTCCTCTTATCTCTGCTCAGCTCCATTATGGGTACAAACCCATGATCAGTTGTTACAATTTTGTTCTTCATTATGTGGAGAGAGGCAGCACAGAAAAAATAGAAAGAGATGCAAGAACATGCAGTGAGTGCTGATGAAACAAGGAGAACATAAAAAATGGAACAATACCCGCTCAGAGCTAGAGGCCAGTTAATACTTACATGCTGCACAGTCTTTTGTTCACAACTGGAACTCCCCAGGTAAATGGAATCTCACACTGTAGTTAACTGTAGTTAATGTAATTAACTGTAGTTAATGCAGTTTTATCATCCTTAAAATGTGGGAGTCCCCAGATAAATAAAAACATCTGTTTGGTCTTTGGAAGCTTTTTTCAAACACCTCCAAAAGTTATATTAATGTATTTCTCCAGCAAATCTCCAGGGCAAACTCAAACACCTACTGAAACTCAAGAAGGATTGCACTTTACTGATAAAATTAAAAAATAGTTCAGACATCACATTCTTGCCCTCTAAGTTTTCACTTTGACAGCTTGTAACATCAAGGAGATGAGAACAGGGATGCAGGTTTCAAGAAAGATGTGTTGGCCTGAAAGTAAACACTTCAATTGCACACATGACACTTGTCATAAGAGATAGGAACTCCTTCAAATATTAGAGAGGTCACTATACTTCAATGAAAGAACAGCATTAAATCAGTTTCTATGCTGGCTAAATTCCAGTTCTGATAATTGCATTCTTAAAACTTTGATTCCATTGTCATTTTTACTGACTGTAATATATGTTATGTTCATATATTTTAGTATAATCTACCTAAACACCTTCTAAATGTCCTTAAATTTTTCCTGTGAAGACACAGGTTCTCCTTGGAGGCATCAGCTGTTGTCTTGCTCACTGGAATGGGACTTGAGAGAGGAACTCCAAGATATGGTAGTAGAGCTATTGCCCACATTTAAACAAACTCCAGCGATCATTCTCTGATAAGAGACATTATAATTACTAGGTTAGGTTGATTTGGGACATACATGCTCCTAGGTCTCTAAATAAATTTGTGATTAAAGCTTCTGCTTTCTTCATTAAGTGACGAAAGATAAAAACAACATGAAAAGTTTTTTACCTGGTGTTAGCCTTGGTTTCACATCTGCAACCAACAGACAGCAGAAGGCTCAGGGCCCCTGCATGTAATTTTTCTTAGGGCGTATATTATGGCTATAAGATGTCTGAAGTTTGTATGAGGTCTCCCAGGTTTTGGTAGCAGGGGAGCTACAGGGGAGGTTTTTGTGTGAAGCTGCCAGAAGCTTCCTCCATGTTCAGCAGAGCCAATGCCACACAGCTCCAAGGGGGGTGTGTCACTGGCCAAGGCTGGGCCCGTCAGAATGGTGTCGTGGTATGTTTATTCTAAAAGAATTATATAAGCTCAGAAGCAGCATCCCTGTGATCACATAGTGTTGCACTGGTGCTCCTTTTTCTGCTTCCATATCACAGTATGTGTCATTTCACTCTGAATCAAATGCTGTGGGTCATCATTAATTCAGAAATCAAGATTTGTTTTCTTTAGCTAGACTGTTGGCTGCAATGGAAAAATGATTGCTTCTAGTCTTTGCATCGGGTTTCGATTAGGGTTTGATTTTGTTTTGTTTCGGCACAGAGAAACAGACTGGAAAATTGCAAATAATAAATGACATTCAATCATTATTGTGCTATTTTCCCATTCAACACAGGTTTGAGGTCTTCAGTGTAAGATATCAAGTTCCTTTCGATCCTTGGTCTCATCAAATATTCAGTAGTGTTTAAGACTCCACAGATAAACTTACTCTGCTCTGCCTAGACATTTCTTGCATTGTTAAAAATAAAGTGTGTCCATCAGAAGAGTTAATGGAGTTCTGATCAAAAATGCATGGAAACCACCATACTGGGAACAGCAGAAAATGCAGAAACCCAAGAATAAAGTTATCTGACACAACTAGTAGAGGAGGAGAGCTTTAAAGTCCCATTCATTGGAGTTTGATTTGTGCCCTAAAGCATGATCACTGGTCTTATTTTTGAAAAGAGAGACTCTTTAAAAAATATTTTATACAGATAACAATATTCGCAGCTTCATAAAACTGTTTCTGTAATGATGTTATTACAGTGAGTTTTGTGGTTTAATTATGCACCGATGTAAAGTAGTTCCTTTCAAATGTAAAGCCTTTCAGTGAATGTTTCCATGTGATTTTGTTATAAAAGGATGCAAAGAGTAATCTTTTAGACACTTTACCCCCAAAAAATCTTTACTTGTGGAAAAAAAGGAGACCATCTATGGAATTTTTTAGGTTTGGGGTTTTTTAAAAATTATTATTTTGGTTTTTATTTTCATTGTGTTGCAAGCTCCAATTCCTGCTTTAAATCAAGCAAGTTTTAATCTTTTCTTTATTATTCCCTTCTTATATGGATGTCACTCCCCATCTATCATTTTCCTTATCTCTGTACAACCTAGATGGACTTTTTTTCCTGCTTGGTATGTGGAAGTGGCAGAGAACCCTGACAGAAGAAAAGTAGGCATTACTTCATCATATACTATTTGTATAGCACTTAATTCTAGTATTTCTTGTTTTCTATAAGGATTCAGTTTAAAAACCACACATATGTGTAGCTATAAACTGGCATGGCTGTAGGCTGGCCAAGAACAGTTTAATTTCTATTATCATCTGTATTTCAAATGATAGCTGAAGATTTTAGTGGGCAGGAGGAGGAAAAAAGTAAGGGAAAGAAAGAGAGGGTAAGGAAGTGATTTCTGTTCCCCCTGGCCCACTGCTAGAACAGGACTAATGCAGTGTAAGAACTAAAAGCAGTATCTTGTCGAAAACATCTTGTGATAATACCTTACCAACAAAAGCTCTTGTGCTCAAGCCAAGCACAAAGACTACTTGTCCAACTTTGAAGTAAAATACCTCTTCACTTCTCGACCTCTCCCCTTCAGAAAGGGTTCAGAAGTTCTGAGGAAAGTAATGTCCAAATGCAACTCAGTTAAAATGCAATTCTATCACATACAAACAATTCAGCTCTTTCTTTGTTTTTTAATCTATTCTTAAGTCTGCATGGAGCCCATAAGGATTAAGACACAGTGAATAAGTACTATGTATGTTTCAGGGAGAAAAATAGACCAGGACGTAGGGGACCTGAGTTCCCCTTCAGCCTCAAAATATGCCCTTGCATAACAAGTTTGCTGTGGGATCTAAAATCAGTCTCAATACTGTCTTTGAGCAATCCCAACCAATCTAGAAGTGTAATATTTTTAAAGAAATTTTTTTTTCTGTTAGTACTAAGGCTTTGTTTCTTTTCTAACTATTGTAGCCATACACAATGGGTATAATATGGAAATATTGAACAGGACTTGTTCCTAGGGAACTTGCTTCTTCTTGCCTGCCGACACACTTGGGTTGAGAGGTCCAAAATACCCAATATATACCCACAATAAATAGGGATTCTCAATAACTATCAATTTGCTGTATAATACATGTACAGGATTTGTAATATAGTATGGGTGTAATACAGTAAATCTGACAGTGAAGACAATTATTTCCATCTCTACTGAGATAACATCAAGAAAATAGGAGCAAACAGTCTGTAATTGATAGTCTACAGAGAAGAAAATTAATAAAATAAAAAGTATTCTTTCTTTTTTAAATCTTAAAAATGACCATAGGAGAGGGACAGCTTTTTATAGGCTCATGTTTTATGTGTCATTTGAGCCATCTGGCTTGCAGTCAGAGCAACTAAACTGTCATTCCCTTCATCTCCACAAGAGAGGAATATAACCTGATTTTCCTACCATAATGTGTACTGATGGAACAAGACATAAAAGCTTTTACCTGGAACAGAGCCTGGGAAGACCCCAGTGACAGCTTTTATGGCATTTCAACTCAGTTTCTGAGCAGGAGCAGTTGGCCAGCCCAGAGCCGGTGACAGCTCTTTGCTGCTTGTCAGAGAGGGACCTGACATGCAAGGGCAGATGAGAAGGTTCAGCTACAACCTTTTTACTGAACCTAAGCCAAGATTTCTGAACTGTGACATGATGCTTTATCTGGTCAGAACAGTCAGTTCAAGATTTCAGCCTATGCAACACTGCAGAACAAAATTTATGTTCATCATCCCTGCTTCTCCATCAGCAGGATTATGCTCCCATACAGATACCTGGGAAAGGTTATCCCTCTCCCTTAAATACCCTTATAAGTAGGCAACAGTCCCTGACATGCTCATTCCTTAAGACTGTGATTTGTCCTATACAGAAAATATTTACCTGGAGAATACTGAGCAACAGGTTTTCCAAACAGTGGGGCTACAGTCTTTTCTTCAGTGTTTTCTGTGTTGCACAGGTTTTCCAGCAAATCTAATTTAACTCTTGAGATAATTCTCTTCCTTTCCTCTTTTTTCCTGACCATGAATTGCAGTTATAGGTTGCAGACACTGTGTAGTGAAGATTCAGAGTGGTGTTGACCACCAGTGGGTTTATTTCAACCACTGGGTTGTAATCCAGACTCATGTCTAAGAAATGACCTGTTTTAACCTTCAGGTCTTTGCCATGACATTTATAGAAACTATGAATCTCTGTCCAAACCATCTATTTCATTTCTGTAGATGTTAGGGTAAATATCACCACAGAAACACACACACTGAGGTGCTTCTTGCATTTTGAATGGGAATCCTTACTGTGAGAAAGGTGGGATTTCAATCCCATCATCAGCACACCTTGAACATTGTTTCCTGAGATCACACACTGCAAGTCGGGGCCAGGACTGAGGGAGAAGATCATGTTTCAAAAAGGTGTGTCTCTGTTGACATAGATAGAAAAGTGATATGTGTGGAACTGTCTGTGATGAGCCTCTGAAATGATTTAAATACAGAAATGTGGCTTTCATCTCAAGGTGAAAGGATATTACCTCTACAGCAGCTTTTACACATATACTCCTTGCACTGTTGTACTAAATATCATCTGCCCAGCCTGTTCTAGTCAGCAAATCTCTCTTTTCCTCTTCAGAGTGGTGGATCACAGGTATCTGCACACAGCAGCTCCCAATGCTGACCACATTTTGTGGCTAGCTTAGAAGGACAGTGACCTCACATTTATCCCTTTCCATATGTTTTCACTTTTGCAGAGGGCTTCTCCAGCTTCAGACAGAGGAAGACACAGCTGTCTCCAAAGCACCTTCCCACCAACAGTTGTGTCTAATTTTGATTATTCAGAAATGTAAAGAAAACTATAGTAAATATCTTATACCACTGACTAGTTTATATTTTCAAGTCCATCCTTGAAAAAAAAAAAAAAAAAAACCAACAAAAAAAAAAAAAAAACCCTATCTCTGCCTATGACATTGCAGCTCTCACAGGAAAAGGGATTCTCTATTCATTAGTCCCCCATGCCCTCCTCCTGGAAGGTTCTCGTCAGCAAAACGTTATATCAACATTTCTTTTCAAGGAGGAACAAGAGAATGCAGAATGTAATCTCCTTTATTTGAAATTCTGCCATCTTATATACTGGCTACACAAAACCTGGTTTGAAAGGCAGCACTGGGAACAATTACTGATGCTTGCAGGTGTGAAATCAAATATTTCAGACTGATGAATACCAACACCACATGGGCAGTGTACCCTGACTTGCTGTATATAGAATTCGGTTTTCTTAATATATTCAGTATTGTGCATTTGCACCCTCAGCACCAAGGGTTTGTAAAAATCTTAGGGTAGCTTTAAATCAAAATGAGAGAATATTCACAGTCTAAAGATAGAGACTGCATAAGAAAGGAGCCTTCTTTTGTTAATTCTTTCCTTTTTATCTACTGCCTTTACCCTGCTATCCAAGATCCCTGAGTCCTTATGTTCACTTCAGGCTCACTTGCATCTTCACTTCCCGGGTGCAATTAGTTTTGAACATCAATCCCCAAATTGGTGGCTAAGCAACACGTATTTTAGTTGTGTGTGAGACATAGGTCATTTATGTCTTAGTCATCTAATCAATGCACATATGACAATAGGAATATTGCCAAAACCAAAACTATATTACTTTAATCCACATGAAATCTAATTAATTGGTGGAATACTTATAAGTTACCTGTGCTAAAGAAATATTCAACATTTAAAGCACAAAGTATCAAGAAAACCCAAAGTATATCCAGTTATATTAACAGATCAACTTTTTTTTGAATGAGATTGTCTGTCGATTTAGCAAGTCTAAAGAGTTGTTATTTTTGTCAGAGAAAAACCCCAAAGTTTCCTTAAAGTAAGACATCTCTATACTGCATATTTTTATAGATTAACTTGAATTAGGTGGAAATACAATAGTAACCCCTTAGTTACTATTTTTAGTAGTTTTTTAGTCCACTGTTGAACACCTATAATATATTTGCATAGTTTCTGCCACTATATGCTTTTCTTGACTATTTGAAATGAAATTAATAACACATAATGAAAGCCTTACCTCACAGTTCTATTTCCATAGGCAAGTCCATTATAAAACTCCAGCCTTGTCAAAGACATAGTTCTATTAGAAGCTGAGTGACTGGAACACAATAACAGCACCTCCATCACAACTCCGCCACAGCTTTTATGTTGCTGTCCACTGAACCTCTTCATCAATGTCAGTCTCCTCCAACAAAGAATCTTTCCAGTCCTTTAGCATGAGAAATAATCAGGATCATCTTCTAGTAACCCTCAGTAATAATCACCACCTAGCCCAGCTCTGACTCTATGAACACTCAGCAGTCTTGGGCCCTTGATGCCCAGGCAGCTTTTAGATTTCGACCCTGTTATAGCCTATCTTTATGGGAAAGCTGAAGATATCATTTCTGTCTCCTGAATAAGATGAGATGCAACTGCATCTTCAGTTTCTGGTTGCCACTTACTTAATTCAATCTGGCAGATTACAGAGTATTTTGTGAAGCATGTTTCTGAGTCAAGATGATTCATTTGTATTAATGATGCTGAGTATGATAATTGCCAAATGTTCTGAAATACTTATTAACTATTTCCTCACAGAATATATACTGTGTTTCCCAGGTAATTTCCATGGAAGTTCTATGTTTTACTAATATGTGTCTATGCAATGCTCCTGTAAACAGAAAAGAAGGTTACATGTACATTAGCTAGAAATTATCAATAAAAAATTGTGCACAGACCCCAAATTGCTTTATAGATTTCAATATACCATTTAACCTTCTTTTACTGGTAGAATTAACTACTTCAGTTTCAAAGAGAAAAGAGGCTGGCTTAACAGGCAGTTCTGAGATATTGGAATATTTCTCACAATCACATTAGTAACTATAAAAGGAAAGACTAAGAAATATTTTAAAACCTTGGGAACAAAGTTCATATCATCAAAACTTGGACTGTATTAAATGGGCAAATTTACAGAGGCAGTCTTAATCACTGAAGGCAAGGAATATTCCTCAGAGGACTTAAAAAGACTTTAATTGGATTCTTCCCAGTACTGCCTACAGAGAGGAAAAGTCAGAGCCTGTGAGAGATGCTCACTGAGGAGAAGGCCTGAATCATTATAGCTATGAAAAGAAGAAAACATATATTAAAAATAATTAAAATTTAAAAAAAATATGAGAAACATAGAAAAAGGGTTAGCAGTTATACATGGAATGGGAAAGATAGTTTTGCTTACTGTTCAAAATGTACAGAATTTTGATTGCATTTAAATTGAGGTGCAAAAAAAATCCTCAGATTTAAAACTCTCTATGAAAGCATGCAGAGCTACCAACAGTAGTGTCACAGTCCTGAAGCCCACAGCATCATCACAGTCCTGAAGCCTACAACCTGAAGGCAGCATTCCTGCTGCCTGCTCAGAAAAGGACTCTGGAATTAGGAGCCTAAACAAGGACCAGCAAAAGAAACCACATTCCTGCCAGGAAAGATGATTTATTGCAGGAAACCTGTCTGGTACTCACTGAACAGCTGAAATTGGAATCAAATAGTTTAATGGAAATTTTTCAAACAACTACAACGCACTTTCCCCACCACTATCTCTAACCATATTTCTGGCACTGCACTAAGAAATAATATTAATTAGGTATACAAGTTTTCAACAGGACAAATAATAAATCTGAAGACTATAATATCCTAGTAACATATGGCTAGTAAAGTGGAACATATCCATGACTCTTGGGTTTCCTACTGTTGCACCATGGTCCCTCCAGGAACAGCTAGGATTTGATAGATGGTGTAAGAGAAGTTACCCAACAAGTTTACAGAAATTCACTCCTTGCCTGCATCAGAGGGCACTTCTGGCTTTCAGCCTCTCTCCCTTGTTTTCCCAATCCCTCTTGTTTGCGGTGTGCTGAAACCTGAGACAGGGGGTCGTGGTGGTGAACAACAAAGGATGATGGTAATGGAGAATTACCAGGCCTTACAGAGTACTCAGTGAGGACGTATTTCTCTTCAGCCTGACTCTCATTTAATTTACCTATTTTCTGAGCTCATCCTTCCTGTATCAGCAATGTAAAAATCCACATGATGCAGAAATCACCACATTAACTTTACTGTTAATATTTTTTTAAGAAAGCAGAGGAGAACTTTTACAGCACATTCTGGCTGTGTGTATTTAATCTCTTGAGATTGTCCCACTTCTACTCCAGGAACTCTTGAAGACTATTGTATGAAGAACTTCTTTGTACCTCTTGGTTTCTTTAATAGACTGTTCCTGAAGCCTCAAACCTCTGGTTTATGTCTTACCCTTTGAGAGAAAGACACAGTTGAATTGAGCACAGATCTTGCAGTCAAATATCTGGATCAGATGTGTGCTTTATTAATAGGCAGCACAGGACTGTAAGACATTTTTCAGAGAAAGAGTTTCTACGCAGATATAACGTTCCAGATTCAGCACACAACACTGTTTGCTTTTACAGAAATGAACTCCTTGTTTCTGCCCATATTTGGCAATTAACTCCTACTTTCCCCTCGTCATACATCAAAAGCACAGTGGTAGTTAGGATCCGAGGAAGAAAGACAGCAGACAGCTCAGTAGGGACAGATGGACTCCAAAATGCAAACAATTGTGTGACAATTTAGGGCTTTGCCACAGTTTCCATGGTAGCGCAGCACCCACTGGACCAAGGCAGCCAAGGAGGCCTGAGGAAGTGGAGAGACAGCTCAAGAACAGCAAATGGTGTGCCAGGAGACTGCTTCTCAAGGTGAGCCTGTAGAGGGGATGAGCAACTGGCAGTGCTTGGCTCCAGGCTGAGCAAGAGCACCCTGGAGGGGAAATGAAAAAGGTGCATCAGCTGCAATCCATCATCATGCGGTTATCCTCCTTTTTTAGTGTCAGGGGAAACTTGTTCAGGCCCCTTTTGTTTTTTACTTCCCACTATCTTCTTCCCACATGCCAGCCCCATAATCATAACCCAGCTGGCACTGTGGGGATTGATGCCACCAGCAAAGAGCAGTCCCATGCCCTGGACTCACTCAGCGTAGCCAGCACGTGTCCTACAAAGGTCAGGCACCAAGATTAGCAGCTTCCATTTATCATTCTGTAGGAGTCATTTTGTTTATCTTTTGTTTTCATGTGGATCGCAGAGAGACAAAAAGTAGGAATGAGTTGGTCCTCTCTCTTTTGGCAAATTAAATGGTGTTTGAAAACAAAACCTAATTTGTGTTTTCTTATCAAAATGAGACAATAATTTCTTTGCCTGTGTTAGATCCTGCAGCATAACTGTATTTATCTCAGAATAAGAATATAGTTCCTGAACTAAGAAAATGCAAATTTGATAAAATGTTTTATGTTGAATTATGAGAATCATCCCATGATTAGCAATAAATGTCACCTTAACTTTATTTAAGATTAAGTTGTCCTGAACCAAAAAAAAGTCAGTGTAACTGCCAAGGTAAGAATTTTCTGCCTTAAGTTATTTGCAACTGGACTACATAGAAGAAGGAGCTGACAAACCCAAGTGAATAGCAAGGTGTATGGAAAAGCACAAGGACATACCTTAAGACAAATGAGAAGTGAGATTCAGGGCACCTTCATTCATGCTTAAAATAAAATTTTGATGAAATTATGGTGCATAAGTACAAAAAAAAAATCTACCTGAAAAACACAGTCATTTGCAGTCACCTTCTCCCTGACCCACTTAAAGCTCCTGAGGCATTTTCCTGTCAGCATGAGATTTGTCTGGGCAGCCAGCTTCAATGCCTGAGCACAAGCAAACACATCAAGTTGTAAGGTATTATCTGTAGCATGTCTGACACAAAAGAACAGTCATGCACGAAGGCAGACGGAGTCATTCCTGAAATGGTGTGGCTGTTTTCATTAAAGTAATCAGACACAGGATGGAAGTGCTCTGTTCAATTCCTGTCTTACCTTCAGGACATTCAAAACTCTGTTCCACTTTCAACCATTGCTTCATCTCTCTTCACCCTGTGTGCTGAGCATCAGCTGCTTTGCAGGCAAGAAACAAAACAACCCTGCACGAGAAGGAGAGGAGCAAAGAGCAGGCTGCCTCTCTACCAAGCAATACTCCTGTGAGAAATTCAATTCCATGGCCATCTAATGTAGAATTAGTCTAAAAAGAATCTTAGGTGATAGCCGTTGAACCTTTTCAGTGACAAGTACCTATTTTTCAGGAATGCAGCACCTGTGTTTGGGGTGACCCAGTATCTACTCCTGGATCTAGACCACCGGATGTAACAAACTGGAGAAAATACAGAAAGAATCATATTCATTCATCTGGACACCATCTACCCACCAGGTATGAAATGTCACCAGTTCAGAACAGTCCTAAGTCAGACTTACGGCACAATCAAAATCTAGGTGGATACATATCATCTCTGCAGAATAAAACAAAACTCTGACTTGTCAATCCTGATTATTTATGTTGTAATAATGAAGGTAGAGAAAATACCTTTCTCAGTAGTTTCTCAGTAAAGTTTCCAAAGTATTATAAGTGTCTGAATATCTGCCAGAATAACTTCTTGACAGCTAGTTATAGAATTTTTCCTGAGTAGTATCAGAGGGTGAGGGACTCTACAATTAAGTGTACATATTTACTTATCTACACTGAAACATTCCTGTTAGTGTACATGAATATTTATGCTTGAGTTATCTTTGAAATGATCTCTTGCCTGAAATTTCTTGCCACAGCTGTAAGGGGGTACAAGATTTCCTGGTTCAGAGTCTTGCACGTATAAACTCAGTGATACTTTTTAAATTGGTATGATTTTCATACCATATTACATATGTATGTACTGCATAAGCAATTTACATCTATCCATATGGATATCTTTATGGAAGCAGGCAGCTGTCTCTGAAAAGCCTCTGTGGTAAATTCAGCACAAGAACTGTGACTTCTTAGTTATAAATATACCTATGAATGGGCCTATTAATATGCCTATCTGTTGTTGAGGTTTTTTTAATTCTCAATTGATTTACTTAGCCACCAAATAAAAGTTCATTATATGTTGTAGTTGACATAATTTGCCTTTTTTTTTTTTTTTTTTTTTTTTTTTTGTAGCTTTAGTCTCATAAAGAAAATTGGTGAATTGGGTTACGAATACAGTAAACCATTTTATGATCTTTGATTCAGTCATAGGGTGACCTTGCACTGGGCCTTTTTGAATTTCACGGTGTTCACGTCATCCAGCTCCTCTAGCCTGTCAAGGTCCCTCTGGGTGGCATGCTCAACTGCACCTTTCAGCTTGATGTTGTCTTCAGACTTGCTTCTCAATCCCACAGTCTATGTCATTAATAGGGATACTGGTCCCTGTACAGAACCCTGAGGAACATCACTTGTTACTGATCTTTATTTGGAGATTGAGTCACTGACTGCAATGCTTTAAATGCTGCCATTCATACAATTCCTTATTCATCTAACAGTCTATCCATCAAACCCATATCTCTCCAAGTTAGAGAAAGGGATGTTGTGTGGGATTATGCCAAAGATTTAACAGAGGTCAAGGTAGATGAATGATTTTGCTGCTATGAAAACAGAAAGACAATGTCCTCTTATGTATTGGTTTTTCCTCCTTTGGTTCATTACTATGTATCTGTTTAGGCTTTTCTCTCAGTTGATTGAACTACCTATGTAAAGTTGTAAGTAAGGAGAAAAACCCCCAAGGAATGTATATTAGTATATAATCAGCAAATATTCCTGCTTACTAAGTGTGTGCAAAGCAAAAGCTTGACCGAGATTTAACAGTTCCACTACAAGTATCTCAGTTTACAGAAAGTGGGGAAGTTACCACTGAATTTGGTAGTACTGATTAGAGATGGTCCAGCTCTTGCTGCCAGTTGACCAATTCATGCATGTCCCTTCGGCTAATGAGTAAAACAAACTGTCTAAAAAGGTTGCACTAAGCACTGAAACTATTCTCACATTCACTTGCAGATCTTACTTTTAAACACTAGCATTTAATTAACTTACTGGTGAAATGTGTTTGCTTAAGCACAGTCATTCCCATCTTCATACAGTCAATCCTCTTACCTTTACTGAGAGTGCTCAAATACTGTGTTAAACTTAAGAAAGGTCTTACACTGTCTTATTCCTAGTCTGTGTGTTACACCTCAGAATTAACTGCCTCAGTTCTCCTCAGTATTACACGAATGTTGTATCAAAGCAAATACACTTCTCTGACAATGTTTCAATGACATGAATCCAATAAGACTCTAGTAGTTCATAAACTTAGTAAGATTAAAATATTTAATAAAAACAGCACTTGTTCCAAAATAACACAGCCCTTTTTATAATTCCTTGAATTTCCCTGTGTATTGTGTCTTTTTATAAAATAACCTAAAATTGTTTCACATTCACCAAAATCCTATAATTGATGAAAACTTGCCTCTTTTCCCTTATATAATAAGAATCCATATTTTATTTATAGTATGAGTAAGAAGGCATAAGTAACAGGACAAAATTTTTGCCTTAGGGAAAATATGCAGAACCCTAAGAAAAAAAGGTTGTTTCTACATAGTATTAAACAAACTGCTGTTGAATAAGTTACCAGTTATTTAAAAAGTTATGAGTTTCATTTATTAAAACAATACTAAATGTACATTTTAAACTATCAAAACCTGTAAAAAAGAATTTTCTTTCAATGTGAAAACTCTCCTGTATCACAAGTCAACAATGAAGGTTTCAAAGGAAATCCTATCAGTAAGCCAGACCAGCATCTCAAGATCTTTCTTACAGACATTTATTCATTAAAATAAGGGATACTGTGAATGCAAAAGAGAATTATATGTTGGAGTGAGAAGTGTTCAAAACAAAATCCCTCAGATCAAGAATGAAAAGCAAAGCGGTGTCACTCAGCTACCTCAGAACAGTCTAAACAAAAAATTCTCACCTATAGAAAATGAAAAAATAAAGTGTTATGTTGACCTCGCACTTGCTAACAACTCTATGTTCTAGCCAGAATTCCGAGGTGTTTGGGTTTCTCCTTGACATTGCATTTTTCACAGGGACAAGTTTGCGTCTTTTGCTGGTAAGATAAACTTATTCTCCTGTTTGTTTACCTTGCTTTAAAACTGATGTGTCTTCTTCAATGATGGTTCACATCGATAAGTGAATGGACTCTGAAGCCATTAGTCTTAGTGGTATATCACAAACACTTAAGTCCTTCAAATTTTTCATTATGAAAGTGGCAGTGTATGAAGCAAAATGTTTGTATCTATTTCTTGAAATGGTTCTCAGTCTTCACAGCTCTTTGTACATACTAGAACACAGCTTAGATGTATTTCTTTCAAAGAACCATAAATCAATATCTAACTGGTTTATTTACTCATCTGGTATAATTAATACACTCCTTCAATTTCAGCTTATTTTTTTAAATATTAGGACTGTTCTAGTCTGCTGAGTAAAGCAGACAAACTGGCCAGTGTAGTTAGCTTCAGAAATTGAACAGCAGTGATGGTGTTTTACAGTGTCAAGCTGGATTCAGCTGGGGTCAGTGATATCACATTTTTCCTGTTCATTGCTGACTACTTTTCCTCTTTTAACTGGGTATAGCCTTTTTATAGGACTACCAAGATCTAATGTTTAAGTCACGATTGGACTATGTAGTTCCAGGTCACCAGTAGCTTATGATTCTATGATGGGTGAGAAAGGAGAGTCTTTGGCACTCTGTGCCTCTCATTACCATTTCTAACTGCTCAACACAGCCTGGAACTGCTGAGCAGCATGGTTCTGAGCCGTGCTGCCTTTTGATCACTGTTTGGACTCTCACTGTGTTCATTGTCTGAGTGAGACTCTCCTTGCAAGAAGTCATTTATCATTGCTGCTCTCTCACACAGAGAGATGTGCAGCAGCCACTGAAGTCAGGCTTAAGCTCTTCAGAGAGATACTTTGAATCTGAAGAGATTTAAGAAATGGATGCAAAATCTCTGATGTATCAGATGTGCAGATTTTGTCCTTTTTTGAATTACATTAGATATGGATAAAGTTGAAAATGTCTGATCTAGGAAATGTCCCATTTCCATAGGAATTTTCAGTGTTCTGTAGTATACACTGGCCAGTATTTTCAAGATTTGCTCATGTACTGATTTTATGTATGAAAAATTCAAGTGAGCATAAACCAGGGAAAAAAAACAAACCAAAACAAAACAAAAATCAGACCAGAGTCGCATTTTATTTATGGCCAAAGGAGCTTTTGAAAATTTGTTTTCCTAAGAAATGTAGCTAATATGGAATTAAATTCCTAAATGTTCCTGCTTAGAAGAGCAGGATTTTCAGATGTATGGGAATGTTAATTTACAGACTTTTATTGTAAAATTGTATTGTGTTCATGCATGCTGAGACTACAGTGTATTTGCAATGAGCCATGAGACAACAAGTCCATGCTGCAGTTGAAATGTCCTTGTTATAAATAAAATAATAGGGAAATCCAGTGCTGAAAAAAACCCCCACAGTCAGATTGAAATGTAAAGGAACCTACTTATTCAGTATCAATTCTGAAAAATTCTCAGACTTGGACTTCTTTTGCACATAATCAATAGCTCCCACTAACACCTTCAGGTACAACCCATCATACCAACATTCTGGAAATTCACCCAGCCTAACAGTGTTTACATATACAAGCCCAGAAGCAGAAGCACGTTTTCTTAAAAATCTGGAGCTAAAACATGCATGCATTCTTGTAAAGTTCTGACCTAAAGGTTTTGCCAGTTTGACAGGTGCAAATTAATGCTAGAGAGAGATTTGCAGTCTGTATTTAGGAAATATTTTGCTTTTGCTTGAAGTGATAAAGGGAAGTCTGATTTCCTATGTGTAGTACTCATACCCAATTTGGACATCTCTCAGAACAGTTGACTTACCAGTGTGGTCTCCCTGCATAGCAGGACCCTCATATTCCTAGCATTCAGGACACAGAAAAAACACCAGAAAAGGAGCTATCAGAGACCTTTCAGAGGCATGGGTTTTGAGGGTTAAGATTATTATTAATATGGAGATACCTTGAGTATACATTGACGGGAGAAACATTTGAAAATGTTTTTTACATTAAAAGCTAGGCAACAAGTAATGTCGAAGAATGGGTATTCAACAATGATAATATAATTGTTAATGCTATTATTAATGTTTATTCCCTCTCTATGCAGAATACAAAGCTAGACCCCTTATATATTTTTACTGACTATATTGCTAACAGAGTGGTTGTCCCTCATAAATTATCTAAATTAAAATATCACTATAGAATGTTTATATTTTTGATTCTATTTTATTAGGTACTTGTTTAACTCCTTCAGGAACAATTATAAGCATACCTATAGTAAACCGAGTTAACTGAAATCATGTATCTTCTTCAAAGAAATCATGTTGAGAGTTGCAGTATGACTTTAGATTGCTCTAATATGCAAGGATTTATTAATATATATTTGTAATGCCCTTATTTCACAAGTAAAAATATTATCTCAATGCAGAATAAAGAGAAACTGGTTTAGGGCAATTACAATTTGATTGGGATATGAACTTTGCTGTGTCCTTTGTGGGACTTCCTTAGAAAATGTTTTGTTATTTCATATTGTAGAAGAAAAAAAAAACCAAAAAAACAGGTTTACATTTGTTAGCCTAAGAGATTATTTGAAATCTATTATTATATGCCAAGTTCCTAAATATATGCACTTTTTTTGTCTGTGAAGTCAGTAATCTGATTTAGTAACAGGGTAAATTTGCATAGATATGTAAACCGAGAATTACATGGGAGGACTGCATTAAGTTGATTTTATTTTTAAATTGTTTATATTATGTTTAAGAGACATTAATTTGACAAATGCAGTCATTTCTTTGGATGAAAGCAGTGAGATTTGGCACTTGTTTTCTGCTATGAAATATTTACACTCAATTGCTATCTAAATATGTTTTATGTTGCACCTTATACACATTTCCAATAAACTGTCTGTTTGATTATGTAGACTACACCCAGCAGCATGGGGTGTGAATGCCTAATGAGTTTTTAATGTCCACAAATCAACTGATCAAAGGAAAGAAGTAGAGAAGGTAATATTTTAACTCGAAATATAGTGATTATATTAGATAAAATACAAAGAGATAAAATGCAGAGCAGTACACTCAGTGCTTCAGCACAGCAATATATAAAGGGACAGAGACTAATGACAACTCAAGTACAAATGAATATTTCATGCATTGCTTGGAAGTCCTCTCTTGAAGCCCAATGCTCCAGAGGGTGCAAATATCCTTTAGTACAACCATTTTGCCTCAGTCTGTATACATCCATAGCTTGTTGCTACAGATGTGTCAGACGCCACAGCTAGCAAAAAGATGTCAGTGACGACTAGCTCTGCACATAACTCCTGGCATCAGGAACAGAAAAGTTTAACTATAGGCATCAGGGATTGATTGATGAGTCATAATGAGCTAGCTGGCATGTTTATCAACACAATGGAAAGAATTTTGTTACAATGTCTGAGGCTCTGGAGTCTAGAGCCTGAAAGTGCAGGAAGTCCATTACAGAAAAAAATGTAGCATACAATATCATTTAATGACTGGGTTGCCCAGGAAGGAGATAATGAAATCATTTAAAAACTAGCTTATCCATATTTTCCTTCAAAAAATAATGTTTTTTGCTTCTCGGAAATACAGACCTGTGAGGTCTGACAGACATCATTAACTCTTCAAAATCAGTCAGGTAAGGTGGTCAGACGGGTAAGCAATAAAGGCTGTTTCAAGAACTGATAAATGCCAGAAGCTAGGTACCAGCAGACAGTTAAAAGAGGGCTGCAAGGCATTGATGGGAAATTCTCTTTGCTCTTTTATCAATGGCAAAGTTAACAATGCCATCTGACTACAGTGTGTGCACTCTGTAGGAATAATTGCTCCATAAGCTCATCTTAAAGAAATACAACCAGGAATAGTACTAATATGTAGTGAGTTTGTCTTTATGAGGTCATAAATACAGATCATATTGTTTTTGAATATCAATACTCACTCTTTCACAACAAAGCAACAAAATAGCTTACTAGATATAGGAATCTACAAGCAAAGCTGTGAGGAAAGGTTCAATTTAAGAAACAGCTTGTGGTTAATTTATGTTGTTTTATACCTATTTGTTTCCTTCTCCTAAATCACAGGATTCTCCTAAATCACATAAATGCAATTTATGTTGATACTTGCCTTTCACATGGCAGAAGTCATTCTCCTTCCTCTCTTTCAACTTAGGAAGCAAATATTCCTGAACATCTGTAGTTTTGACTTTGACAAAATTAAAACCTTTTTTATTTGTGCCCCCAAAAATGTCCTGGGACTGTAAAATTATTTGAGAACTGAAAGTAAGAATATATTTTAACCCACAATACATTTTTTACTAAACTCCTGAGTCTAAGAAACCTTATTGAAACAGGACTGTGAATTCAGATTTATACTTTGCAAATTGACCTTTTGATTAAGCCAGGCAAAATTAAAACACCATATCAGATTGCCAAACTCCACTTCATAGTGTTTCTGAAGACTCCATCTAAATGTCATGGTTTGAGGTCATGTCTTGTTTTCCTTTCACGGTATAATACAGAGTAAATCTGATAACTCTAAATCATAACCCTTAGAACTCACCTTCAGACTGGCAATGCCTGTTAAAAACTTGCTAAAATCCAACTGCCATAGTGACCACACCAGTGATACTAAATCACCAGAAAATATGCCCAGTAGGTCATAAACAGAAATTTGAAAGAAAAGACTCAGTTGGATTGATAAAAATAAATATAAAATGCAAAGATAGGCATGTCCTCAGTTGTGTACCTTATGTAAAGTTATTTCAAAAGCTTTAATCTTATTCACATCTAATGCACAAACAACTCAGCAGCGTCCTTAAAATACTTAACTGCTCTTTTTTTTGTTTATTGAAGCACAATATTTTTATTGTATTTTTTTTTCACTCAGGTATTGATTTCCAAATTCTAAGTTGATTTCTACAATATTTAGTTTATAAAAATATGGGTAGGAGAAAAATCTCATATTTTCTGTGAATTGAGGCTCGTTTTTTCAATAGGTCAAATTTTTTGCCAAACTTAACCATATAATATCAAAAGCATTTTAAGATTTTCACTGGCTTCAAATCAAAACTATATTAATCTTTGGAGGCAGAGGTCCAGACTCCTATTATGCTGAACATGCAGCTGCAGTTTAACAAACACATAATAAATGTTTTTTTTCCCACCCAGCATAAACAAGGTCACTTCAAAATGAAATGTCTGAGGTAGATTTAACCCCTACATAAAGTCATTCTGAAAAATATTTGCCTTTCTGTGACAGAAGGATAGTACTGCATTAAAGAAATTAAACCATAAACCATATACTCAATAGAATTAAGAGTGCAAGATATTTCAGGCTGCCCTTGAAGACTGTACACTAAATACAACTGAATGCCTCGGCCTAATTGGGGCTGCAGTCAATCACTGTGAAGCTCAGAAATGGATAGTGTGTCTCATCTCAGTCCCTTAGGGATAAATTTATATCTGTCAATGGCATACAGCTAATCAGGGTACAAAATCCTTGTTCTGACTAAAACTACTTCTGGAAAATCCTGTCCCTCACCATTGAAAATGAATGTGAAATGGCCTTTGTCAGCAATCCAACAAGAACCCTGGGCTAAGGGAGGTAAACACAGGTGAGCCAAGTGCAGTGGATGAAGATGAGCACAGAAGGACGAATTCAGGCTGCTAATTACAGCTGGGCATTACAGCCCCCGTGCCCTTAGTATGCTCCTGGGGACTGTCCCAGGGAAATCACCCCCATGTAATAACTTCAAGCCCACAGCACAGGCCACTCAGATGTCCTGTACACATGCCCTTCCTACTGACAGCCTTCAGCTTCTGCACCGATGTTGCTGCACCAGCACGTAAAGCCAAGCTCATTAGTAAAGTCTGAAGTGTGAGTAGCAACGTGACCTTCTGTGGAGGCCTCAGGGAAAAGGCCTCGAGGAAAAGCTCCACTGCTGATTACAGGAACATGATGATACCACCGCAGGAAAATCAGCTCTAAGCAGGGGCCTTAGAGGTGTATCAATCTGCATGTAGCAATAAGAGAACGCCACTGCGTTGCTGGAGGCAAAAGTTCAGTTTTGCTTTTTCAAACCCATTCTGCACGTACGTCATCAGCACCAGAAGCTGCACTGCCATCCAGAGGTTCAGGCCGTGACTTCAGGTGTGAACGCTCTTGGCTTTTACAGGTTCAGGTGGTAGAACTAATAAAAATAAACAACAGAAATTGTCTAAAGGGTGTTTTCTTCCAATAAATATTGCAGTTTTTAGTTAACAATAAAATATTTTCATTATACAGTAATGCTTTCAAAATACAATGCTTTCCAGGAAGGAGTATATTATTGGAAAAAAAGTTCATCAGTGGATCTATATAGTTTAATTCCTAGAATTTTAAAGCATATGTGGTATTCTTCAATCAAGAAGATTGAATGTTGAATTTCCATAAGTATTAGGAAAATGTGATAAATTCTAAGACCTATTTTTTGGCAGTTGTTTGGCTATTGTTTTGGCTATAGTTGTTTGCTAGGAGTTCAGAGCAATAATGCAGTTGCTAGTACAAATGGTATTAATAATAGAAACACCACTGTTAATCATACTTCTCTAAAAGATAGACCTAGACAAACCAATTTGGTTTCTTTTTTTCCTGAGTAGGTTTAATAACAGCTTCCAATAACAGTAGTTATTTTTAAAGGTATCCCAAAATTTTGTAGGAGGCTTCTCTTAACTTAAAAAGCAGATTAAGAATGTAAGATTGATAGAAGTGTTTATTGCTGAACAAATTTCTGAGTTCTTCTGTGGATACAGGTTATTAAAAGTGAGGTTCAATCAGCAGCAAATGAACATTGTAGATATAAACCAGATTAAATCTTGATTGACTGAGAGGCTTCAAGATGCAAATATAAAGGGGAATCTTAGAGAGTGAACATCCTGCAAGGCTGGGTTCTGGAAGGCTGCATTCTTGGGTGTATTCTGTGTAAGATTTTTTGTCACTGTTTGGGAGAAAACAAAAAGTCCTAATTAATGCTGTTTGTAGATGCCACAAAGATTGTAAAAAAATGGAAAAATCTTGAAAAGTATTAGAGGTGCATAATGAACATTAGCTCCTATTTCAAAAGAAGCAATGCATTCATCTGCTGCATAAATATAACGAATTAGATCAGAAAGTTCATATTTCCTTTGCTCTTAGTAGCAAGAGCAGATGAATTACCTAGTAATGCATTTTTTTTTCTGGTGTTCACAGTCCCAAAACCATGTCGATTAATTGAAGGATACAGAGAAGATGCATGGAACAATTGAAGTTTTGTGAAATAAACATAATAATAATTTTCTGCATGAATTATTATTCAAAGGTGTTTAGCTTGATAAAAAGTGGACCAAGGGTTATATCAATACCTGCATGAAAAACTGGAAATGTATGAGAGGACTATTTAGTCAGATTGACAAATGCCTAAAATCCAACCACTACCTAAAATGGAAAAAAAAAAAAATCATTCTGAGCATATTATATCAAAGAATAGCATACATATTGCTAGCAGGGAGAGTAATCAGACCAAGCATCACTCAACCAAAGACTTCTGAAGTTCCCTTGAGCTTGATGTTTTTCAATCCAAACTGGACACTTAAAAAATGTCTGTGTTCTTCCTCAAACAAATTAATTCATGGGCCACCTATAGCACATGAGTTAGAGGGTACTGACTGATCCCAGGGTTTCTCAGGTAGCCTAATAGAAATCTGCAAAGTACAGGTACTACACAGGATAACTGTGACCTCAACAGTCACCACTTTTATATACTGATGCAAATAGATGCCTAATGAGGAGCTTTGAAGGCTATTTTCCAGGAAAAAAAAAAATGTGATCTGAATTAGCTGAGTAGCATCTCTAGCCAATTCACTTTTGAGGATTTATTCTTTGTTCAGTAGGGTGAGGAAAATATTTTGCACTACTTCTTTTACCATTCAGGCAAGCCAAGTGCTGTTTAGTTGTTACAGTACACAAAATCATCTTTTCTAATACTTGGTGAAGAAAATTCCCTGGACCTAGAACACAAAAAAGTCACTAGATGTTTTTGACACCTTTTTGGACATTTGATGGTTTTGACATCTTTTCACTGCCCACCAAACCAGTTAAATTGTTTTTGATCTCAGTGGAATGAGATGTAGAACGTGAGGGGGAAAGCCTGTGCTGAAAATGACCTCTGCAGAGGTTTTATTTTCCTGTGTATAAGACTCACTGTCTCACTTTTTGGTCTCACATCCTTTATTAACTGCCTCAGCATTCCTAGACCCCAGGTACTGATAATTCATAAAGATCACTGGAGAAATAAAAGATTTGTGGCTGACTTTCTGTATTTTTCTCCAACATGGAAAACAAAAGGAAGTTTTATTGTATCAGATAGTAATCTCAAAATCAGCTTGAAACTGTTCAATCATTGACTTAAAGGCTTGATACAATCACTCCAAGCAGCACTATCATAATAGTGGTACCTCTGTAGGACAGTTACTCGTAATTTTTAGTTAATTTAAAAGAAAGATCAGAATTTTTTATTTAAAACAGAACTAAGCATTGAAAGGAAGATTTTTCCTGCTCATGAACTGCCTCAATAAATGAATATACAGAGCACCATTTGAAATTTAGCTTTGAAACACATTTAATGATTAGTGGTTAAGGATACAAAAAGGGTATATTTACTCAGAAATCTATACAGCAAAATCTCAGTCTCTCCATGGAAAAACACTTAAGAAGGGTGAAGTTAAACTGTGACGCTGGTTAGGAGGAAGTCAAGCTTGAAAAGGTTATCATTTACACATCTTCAAACTTCTTAAGTTTCTGATAGGGATTATATGAGTTTGTTATTGTTTAAAAAAAAAAAAAAAAGTCTACTTGGTGACCCAGAACCCTTCTTCTCTTCTTTGTGCTATCTGGTGATTTTACGGCGATTTTACTATTCAATAAAATAATCTGTGCCACTTCTCACAGAAGGGCCAAGGGCACACTTACTAGAGCTGCAAAGGCAAGAAGACACTAAGTAGCTCAGTCTTTTCCTCATTCTTTGTTGCTATGTTTTCTTCTGTATCTGGTAAGGGAAGGGGAATCTCCTTAGCCCTACTTTTGTTACTAACGTTTTTATGGAAAAGATTTTCATTGTCTTTTGTATCAGTAGTCAGATTAAGTTCTATTTGGGCTTGTTTATACTAATTTTCTCCCTCCATAATCTCAAGGCATCTTCCAAAACCTCCTAGACTGCTTCCTCTTTACTGTAATGTATTATGAGCAGTCATCTGGCGAGTTGAAGTTCTCCGTGAGAACAAGAGCTAGTGATTTTGAGATTTCTCCCAGTTGTTATAGAATATTTAATCTCCCTCCTCATCCTGGTTGAGTGGTCCATAACAGGCTCCCACCTGCCTTGTCGGCCTTCTCTCCGATTCCGACCCATAAACACTCAACTCTGACATCACCATTGTTAATCCCTAGACAGCCAAAACACTCCCTGACATACAGAACTAACCCACCACCCCTCTTTCCTTATAGTCATCCATTGCAGCACTCCAGTTGTGCAAGTCATCCACCAAGTTTCCATGATGGCAACATTCCCCCACTGCACAATGGCTTCCAGCTACTCTGGTCTGCTGCCTGTCCTGTGTGCATTGGTATAAATATACCTCAGGAGGGCTGCTGATCCTGCCACAATTTTGGGAGGAGAAGTCCAGATTCCTATGTGACTGTTCTCAGATGCTACTCAGTTTTCTAACAGACCGATAACCCTCATTGCTGTTCCCTTGGATCTTATTCCCTTACCTCCACTGACACAGCAGACTGAAGTACCTTGCTTTCACAGTCTCTAAAATATTGTCATGTTGCAAATCAGTCTCATCTCTAGCCAGCCTGGTTTTACCCTTTTCGCCTTTCCAATCAAGTTTAGTTCTTTCCATGAGCCCTGCTGGCTCCCGTGCAAAGTTCATTTTCCACCTTTAAGACAGGCGTTCCCCATCTGTCACCATCAGGACTGCAGAGTAATTCATGATCAACCCCCCGAAATTCTGCTAGTGACACAAGGCTTGGAGCCAAGTTACCAATCTGCTGGACCTTTCTGTTTCTTCCCTCATTGTCCCCTACAACTGAAAGCACAGAGGAGAGCAATACTTGTGCTCCTCTTCAGATTGTGACAACATGGAAGCTGCTCTCCTCAGCAACTGAGCCACCTAATGAAGCAGTCACTAATATTTCTGTTAACAGCAATACATTAAAAATAAATACTCCAAGCCTTTCATTGTCTCACAGATCTCTACACCCTGTCAGTGCAGGGAGTCAGTTAAGATCAATCATGAATCCATGGGAAGGTCCTCTTATCATCTCACGAAACCTCTCTGCTCAGAGCACATCTAGCTAGATGAGATTATTCAGGGCAGTTACCGGCTGAGCTTTAAAAGTATTCAGGACAGGAAATCTTGTAACCTCTCTGGGCAACATACAGTCTTTGTACACTGCCACAGTGTTTTTTTTCCTTATATCAATCCAAAATTTCCCATATTTCAGTGTCTGTCCATTGCCTCTTGCCCTTCCATTGCATACCCCTGTGAGAATCTCCATCTGTGTCTCTTTCATCAGGTGATAGTAGACCACTATAAGATGATTTTTTTTTTTTTTTGCAGATGCAAGAGTGCACTGTTAATCACATGTAACTTTTGCCAATCAGGAGTGGTGGTCCTTTGTTTTAAAGTCACTTTCTAGCTGGACTGTTCTGCTGCATGGGATCCCAGGAGCAGAACTTTGCCTTGCTAAATTTCCTGAGGTTCAATTCATTCCATATTTTGCAGCTTGACCAGCTCCTTCTGAATATAAGCCCTGTCCTGCAATCTGGTAACATCCTCAAATGTTCTGACCATCTGTCCCACCACCCACGCCATTGATACAGACATAAGGCAGGACTGACCCCTGAGGAAAACTACTAGTCACTGGCTACCAGCTGGGCTTCCATATTTTATTTTTTAATATATATTAATGATAATACCTGAGAATGCACCACTAAGGTACACTAAAATGTGGAAAAAAATCTGTCTTAAAAGTGAAACAGCTGAAATCCCCAGTGTCCCATTTCTCCTTAATACTGATATTGCTGTCAAATTGTTTTATCATTCCCGTATTTAAGAACTATCCCACCCCTTCACGCACCTCACCTTCTTTGGGCTCTGCAGCAGTGTGATTAATTGTTATAAAAAAAGCATTTGAGATTGCTTAAAAAATCACAGTGAAATTTCTGGTGGAGAAACACCAAAACACCGGAGAGCAATTTGCAGAACTTGAGATTGTAAAACTTCTAGGAATTTGCTAAGAAAATGAATTGTTTTGATTGTTGCCAGTGTGGGGTCTTTTTTATTGCCTACTTAAATGAATGCTTTTCTGAAAGACAGGCTTCATCTGTATTTTTTTATTTTTGTCATCACAATTACCTATACTCTGGGGTGCTTAACTTATTTCACTCCCTATTACGGTATAAGTTCACTTTGCCTGATACTCATATTATTTGAAGTGTTACTTTTTTGTACTTTAGAATAAAGAGGGACTTAGTTTAATGGCAGTTTGACAGTTTTTCCTCCAAGCAACAAAATAAAATTGATCAAATCTACATTAAAACTTTTATCTGTGAATCATGTGGTATCCTGTAGGGAATGCAGCTGGAATAAGTTATAGTGTATGAAAAACGCTGCATTCATAACTAGATCATTCGCACTAAACTTCCCCTTATCTCTTTTTATCTGTGTGACTGGCTTCACTGGGTTTAAAAGAGGTGTCCAGGACAACTATAAAAGCTTCAGATCAAAATCCTTTAAGTTCTTTGGCACAATCCTATTGTGTAGTCAAAACCCAGGTACTAGGAATCGGCTCTTCAGCTAGTACTGCTAAGGCAGTACTACCAAAGGCCTGAATTTCTTGTATACAATGAGAAGGGTTTAAGCTGAAAATTGTATAGAATAAAAGAAAAAGGAAAAAACCCCATCAGAATGTGGTGGTTTTTTTTTTTTTTTTTTTTTTTTTTGCCTAATAAAGTTGGACATTATATTATAGTAGTGTCAGTCATGGCACTGAACAGTGAAAAAAATACTTTCTCTTTAAAATTATAATATCTGATTGATCCATTGCTTAGAATGACATTGACTGAAGGTCGTCAAAGAACACATCAAATACTGTTTAGCTAGGTACAATGGCATTAAAAAGTATTTAGTTATATTTTCTGATGACTGGTTGTAAATGCAAATATAGCAAATGCTGACAGGCACCTTGAGCATGGAGCTGTTTCTAACCATGGTGAAGTATTAACAGCACACATATACTCCTACCCTGAAGTCTATCCAGTGAAGTTACAAAGTGTATTATACATATTCACTCTACATGGGTATTTACATTCAGCAAATGGCCTTGTTCTAGAAATCCACAGAGATTCCTTTTTCTAAATCATAAAATGTCCTTTGAAACCTATGAAGTCTTGTATGTAAAAAAATTGACATATTATTAGTACTATCAGATTATTTCCCTACTTCACTGAACTTGAAACCTGTGTAATTTTTGGAGACAATGGGTTTTTTGCAGTAGAAACTAAGAAGAAGTTTTATATAAACAAGCTGTGAATAAATAAACTAAGTGTATTTCTTGACAAATCAGTCCTTTTCTGCAGGGTCCTCTGGTATAGACTATGGCACTTCCATCTACAGCTCTGACAGATGCACTTTACTGATATTGAAACAAATCATTATTTCTCTGTCACTGGAGGAATGTGAACATCTATGTGACGGTTGTAGCCTCACAGAGTGCTTGATTTGAGGCAGCTTTGAAGATGACACTGTATCAGCTGTCAGGGCTCTCCAGAGGAAAGTATTGTTCTCCTGCTACCTCACTTCTTTTTTTTTCCCTCTCTCTGAAACAGTAATACTGGAAGGATATCATATTAAGGTAATTCTGATGCCTAATTCACTGTTTGCTGCAAGAAAGTTTCCTGCAATTGCAAACTCCGTGTGATTTGTAGATGCTGTGTAAACATTCCTGTCTGAAAGTACAGGAAGCTTGCCTTCCTCTGTATCCAGGCATTGAGAATATGCCACTCGATCATGTAAAAAAGATCAAGAAAAGTCAGAGTGGTTAATCAAAACCCAGAAGGTAGGGGAGCCTGCTAGCATTTCAAAGAACTGGGGTTCCGGAACAGGATGGATTGTTGCTCTTAACTTCAAAATAAGACCACAGTTTTAGAACTGAAAAGGTGAAAAAAAAAGAAAAAGGTATTCAAACATATTCTATGTTTTATTTTAAGGCCCACATTTGTGCTGATAACTGTCTTCCAGACTCCATTATCCACTTACTATTTTGTTACTATGGCTGAGCAGGCTGCACTTTTAAAGGAGATGCCACATCAGGCATATGAATTCACCTGTCCCTACCACTTGTAATTGGTTTAACAGTAATGTATGTCATATCCTCACCTGGAAGCTGTTAGTTCTACAGTAGATTAGGCAGTTAAATTTTATCTTCAGTATTTGAATAGTTAAAATTAATATATTTACTATAGATGGTGGAGCAGTCTGTTAACAATTAAGGCCTAACTCCAGACAGTGGATTCACTATAGCGTTCTTAAAATTGGTAGAAGAGATGTCAAAGATTTGAGAGGAAATTGAACCAGACCTCTAAAGACAAAAATGAATGCCATCTACATTTAAGCCTAGGGAGGCAGTTGGATTTGGAACTCTAGGTGACATATAAAGACTGCATAGCAAAATACTAACTTCAAATACCACTTTTAACATAATTATTGTCTAAATCACTGCAAAGATTTGTTGAAATGGAGGAGATGCATCAGTCTGTGTGATTATCTGGGAATTTTACATATTGGTTTGAGTTTCTAAGACAATCAGAAACCACTTTAAAAAAATTTATAATGAAATGTTTACTGAAATTAGTGAGTGGAAAAAGATTCTTTTGTTTTTCAATAAAGACAAAAAAGAATATGTAGGAAAAAAAAAGAAGCTCAAACATTGTCAAGTATTTGAGAATCTGTGTGCACGTACAGTGATGGCTAGACCCATAGTCGTTACTGGAAGGGTTAACATTGCAATATCTTTCTCATTGTACAGGTCAGGGGAAAAATTATTGACCTTAAAAAACCCTTCCCAAAAGGTAGAAGGCAGAACAGAAAGCTGCTGGAAAATGACAAATGCTAGAGGCACTGAAGGAAAATGTGTGTTAAATTCAGTCTCCCTGGGTGTCGGGTGCCTTAGTCACATTTGCCATCATTTTATGCCTCAATCCTTGTGTCCTTTGCAAACTTTTCAGTACTTAAGATAATATAGGTCTTTCTTTTCAAGGCAAGACTTGATTGCAGAGGAAATGTGACCAAAAAATGCTTGGGGTTTGTGGCATTTTCCAGGAGTCAACAACCTTTCATGAGAGTGATGGAGAGTTTAGCACTAGTTATGTGTTTACATCACTACTCTGAGATATATTAGACTTGACTTTAAGTACAAGAGTGCTACTGCCAAATTGTGAATTCAAGGAAAACCAGTAACATATTGATCCCGCTGTAGGTCCTGTGTGATTAAACAAAGTCTCTGTCTGAACTCAGTAGAAATTTACAGAGGAACAAGACTTGTTTTTCTGAGGATTTGTGCTCTGAGTGTCGGCTTCCAAGGTCTGTCACATATCAAGGGAAATTCCTTCTCCTGCATGCTTTATCTCCTTTGCTTTTCCAGGGTACACATTTTTGAAACCACAGTTTGTCTCTCCTAATTTTCCTGTCAGGTACCTATGAAAGTGGAGTCCTTGTATTAAGCTGATGTCTCCTGAGATTGGTGAAACATAAGAAAAAGAATATCAATATGTAAGTGAAGGGTAAATAGAATACTCCCAGTCCTAATGTTCCTGGGGGCTTGGGGGGGGGTTTCTGTGTGGGTCTTTTTTAGTTGTTGTTTTGGGGTTTTTAAGTTTGTTTGTTTGTTTGTTTGTTTGATTGCTTTCTTTAGTACTTGGGAAGATAGAAATTTGGCATTAGAAGCAATAGTCTGAGCCTGATTTGAACCTGGGATGGAAACAGACTAACTTACAACTTACTTATGCTATTTTAATACAAAATATTTGCACATTCCCATGATATCTCATTTTATCTTCTGGTGGACTTCCTCATCTGGGTTTGCTTTTAAGGAAGAAAATGCAAATTGCAATAAGTCTTACTCTTTTAGTCCCTGATATGAATATAATGCCGTTCCATTTAAATACGCTACAACTCCTCAAATAAAATCTAAATCCAATTAAATATATGCTTCAGTAGATCCCTAAACTCTTCTCCCCCCCAAAAAAAAGAGCCCCTAACAAACCAAAACACAAAAAGCCACCAAAAACAAAAACTAAACCTTCTTGAAAGACTTCTTACGTTGAAATCTTAATAATTGCATTCTCAGATATAAAAGAAATTAGTTCTATTCTTAAACCTTATGGAGAAATCTACAATAATTCATTTTTTTTCCATCTCTTGCTACACATTTTTACATCTGCAGATGAATAAAAAGCCTGAAAGCATGTTTACAAAAAACATGAAACAAGTTTGTATGTTAAATCCATGGAAATAAGCTTTGCTTTGAGCTGGTACCATTTCTGAGTTTTTCTGATGGGACATAAATTCTCCTTTATTAACATGTGCTGATTCATGTCAGTTCAGTACCAGACACAGCAAGGACATCAAGCAGTTAACCTGATCTAGCAATCACAAATCAAAGTAAAAACAAAAGAACATGAGGAGTAATGAATGTTCCAAGATTTCCAACAACATTATGATTAATGAATTTAGTGCTTGAAAATGTCTTAAGTGCATTAGTGTTGCTCTTTTGACAGGTATTACTTCCTATACAAATTAATCTTAGCAATGTATATTATAAACAATATAATTATAATATTGAGATGAAAGAACAAATTAGTTTTACCTTGTACATTCCAAGTTACATGTACACTCATTCAATTTATGATTTTAACTCCTCAGTTATCTATGTATCTACAAAACTTTTGACATGAGGATCATACTGGTATTATACTTACTAATGCTTGTCTATTTACTAGGTTAATTTTCCCATCCCACTTTCTCCTTTTATACACCTTTGCACTAGAAAAAGGTTTCTTTAAGTGTTCTTGGTTATTATTTTCCTTTTTCTTCCTCATTATACTGAGTATAACAGAATACAGGCCTAAAGAATTTGGGTGTGTCACAGATATGTCAACTAAGCTAGGGAGACAGAGTATTAAAAACACCTGTCACACAGCCTTGTGTTCTTCAGTAAATCTTAGCTGCACTTCTTGCCTTAAGTGAAAGAGTCAAGCTTGCCTCAATGAAGTGTCAAAAGGAGCTCGACAAAAAATAGAAAGTGTCAGCAAGTAGAATCAACTTGGCAAAGGAACCATATGAAAACAAAAATATGGTTATGTTTTTCAATTGCTCCCCCTCTCAAAACAGTGGAATATAGGAAGATAAAAAATATTCATGATACAGTCTGAAAGATACATAAAAATTTAATGTAAGATAAATTCTTTTGATTCTAAAGGTTTTGATAATAAAGAAAAATCTAATTTGCCTTTTTCAGATGAAGAAAATTATATGATAGAGCCTGAGATGTAAATTTTTGGGAAAGGTTAAGGACTTACAAAGATCATCAAAAAAATTGCTGAGGTGTCAGTTAAAATTACTACTGTGGCCTTTCACTGCTTAATGAAATATTAGAGATTGTCGACAGTTACAGAAAAGGTTCAAGATTAACTTCAATATACCTCAGCATATGCAAATAAGTACTACCCTATCAATTTGAGATTTTACAATGAGATTAAAACAAAAGTGCTGAAAAACCAAACTCTTACAATAAAAGGGGACACAGAAAAAGAGTATGAGACCAAAGAAGGATGAATTTAATTTTATCACTGGAAAACAACCAAAAAGAAAACACCCCCAAAATTTAAACTCTGCTTTATCCTTGCTGCACAGAAGTAAGGCAAGCGTGATTGAAATGTAAAAAAAAAAATTCTCTGCTTAGAGGATAAGAACATAAAGGCCTTGGTTACAACAGGAAAAAAAGAACAGGAGGGAGAAATGGAAAGCCAAACAGAAGAGGAAAGAGAAGACAAGGCATGAGAGTGAGTAGTTCTCTTTGTGGATGTGATGGGTAACTCTGTTTTTCTCTTCCACTTCATACTTTCTCCATCATTTTGTAACAGGAACAGCTACAGAAGACATTCTTTTGGTATGTTTTCTTCTTGTGTCTCCATGTACAGTTAGCCTCAGGGTCCTTATGGTTGTTGAAGCAACAAAGAGCAAGATCCAGAGATACACTCAGACACTCAGCGTGATCCATGGATCAGACATGCCCTGAGCCTGAGGCTTGAAAAGTTCTGGCAGCTCTGTGTTAGCTGCTCTTGAAGCAGATCCTACGGTGGTTTTGGCTCTCAAGACAAAATGCTTTTGTTTCTCTTGGCTTACCCAGTACTCCTTTGCCAAAGTAGTGGAGAATGTAATGATTGTCATCTCTCAATCTCAATTGAACCTTGTTCTCAGAATTCAAGGATCATTTTTAAATTAATCATAGACATTTGAAAATGAAAAAGATACAATTTTTTTTTTTCAGTGACATGCATAAAAATAAAGCTTTTCTTCACCACATTCCGTTGCTGGATGTAAAAAGAAATTAAAATAAGATTACTAAGGGTCTCCATCAAGAGACTATCTTTCTCAGCCCTTAACAAGAAAGTCTGTCTCTCATTACTTTCCTTAAGATATTTCTTCTCATTTAAGGCTTCCAGGCAACTTTTTACAGGAATTTTCCAGTCATTCAGGGAAAAGTCTCAGTAATTTCAATGGATATTTACCCAAAGCTGATCTAAACCAGACAATCAATAATAAACCTGTTCCCTTTTACATTATTTTCATATCTTTCCCTTTTTGCTTGTATTCTATGAAATCGTATTTTTTTTTCATGAGGATTAGTCAAAATTATACACTGAGGGTCTTCCATGTGTTATTCACGATACTATTTTTTGAATCTGTTAATAAGTTTATTTCAAAGCATTGTTTAGTATTCCTAAATGCCAAAAATAGATACTGATAATCAGGTTTACAATGTAAATATTTTTATTTATGATTTAAGATCACTTGCCACAAATTATCTGCAATGTTGTCTTAATTTTTATTTTTAGAAGAATATTTTCAGAAAATAAAAGCAAAAACGGTGTGCAAATATTTGACACAAATTAATGTACAGTTATATCAAGTATTATCTTTATTATAGTTCCATAGAGATATATGGTTATTCTCTTAAAGACTGAAGTTAAATTGAGGATGAAGTTATTGCTTCAGACAAAAATATAATTATGGATCATAATTTTCTTCCCATGTCACAGAAGTATGTTTTCAAGAATCTCAAAGAACAAATAAAAATATGCATTCTTCTATGCTTTGAGAAGTAATTTAGAAGGGCCAAAGTTTTGCCCAAGTTCCACTAAATTAATAGAAGTCAGAGATTAATCTGACACCCAGAAAGATGGTGGGTGTATACTGTACAATAAATTTTGAAAGTTCAGATTAAAATCTTCAAAGTAGATCCCATGTTATGATGGATTTTTAGTTGGAAATATTAAATACTCTAAAGATGAAACCAGAAAATATTAGAAGTATTCTATAGATACAAGAAATATGCTCTTATGACTGGAGTGCTTTCCTTAAAACCTGATGTATTCTGAACAGATGAGCTGTATGCTGAATTCCTTGTTTGAAAACTCTCTGAACAATAGAAGTTTCACCTGGATATGCAATTTGATTAAAGCATCCCCAGATATCAGGGTGGATAAAATGTTAGAGTTCCATAGAATAGTTCGTGCTGGGGAGAAGCTGAAAAGATCATCTTCCCCAAGCACCATTTCAGAAAAGGACTAAATTCAATGCTAGACAAGGGACATTATCTAAGTAAATTGTGACTATCTCCAGTCATAGAGACTGCAAAACCTCTTTGGATTACTGGTTGGACTTCTCAAGTATTGCAAGATAACTTGTCAAGGGGCAGGTTATCAAGATTTTAAACTGCCTCTGAATTTATTGTATCCACTCAAATTCTGCACATGGTATTTAAAACAAAATTGTTCAGCTGCCTGGAAAAAAAATTATTAGACTCAAAAAAATTTTTAAAAAATTCATTTAAGTCAAAAGATTAATAAAAAAAAGGGTAGTAGCTTTTTTTAAAAATCTGCTTATTTTCTTATAGTAGTGTATGTTAAGAACTACAGGATAATCAAATCTGATTGTATACCAGGATTAAAAAAACTTGTGATATATGGCTCCTTCATTGGAGAGCAATAGACTTGCACAGTTTTCTCAGAAGAGAAAATTAAATGATGATGGGTGGTCTGTCAAGAAATGGCATTACATTAGGAAAATGAGAAATGATTGCAAATACAGAAATCTAATAACCAGAGAAAGAAGTTATCAGCCACTGGAACAAGCTTGGCTCCTTCCCAAGTCTTACATAACTTCAAACAAATTATTCCATGAAGGTTGAATTTACACATACGTTCAAGATACAGTCAAGATTTTATCACCCTTAATTTACCCTTACCAATTTCACCCCCCATAAGTGGTTTCAGTAACATCTGGAGATAACCTGGTGGAAGAATGTACTCTTCTAGCGTAAGAAATTTTGTTAGAAACTGGCTATTGGTGTACTAGCAGTAACAGTAAGATTTTCATAGTGTACTAGCATTAGTAGTGAAGTACTTGTTGTGTACCACCTGCAGATGGTCTGTAGGGTGAGCCCAGCATGGCTTTGAACAGGAGCTGTAGAAGATCTATGATGCAAATGACTTTTACTCATTCAGTTCAGTTAAGAAACTGAAGTTCCATCCACAGTCCGAGAGACCAAATTTCTTTCTGATGGGCAGAGCGGTCTTCCACAGGGAAACAAATTCCACCTCCAAATCTGAGAAAATTCTGATAAGACTCCTAAAAAGGATACAATCACAACACATAAAGGCTATATTTTAAAGTTAGGAGCTTTAAAGCTTTGCAAGGCACAGACTCTGCATATATAATTTAGGTCATTAATCTGTGCCTTGTTCCTGTCTCTCACCTCGCTCTAAATCTAATGGCCTGAGTTACTGTTTTCACGTTTGGTTCTGCATACATTACTTATTTCTGTATGTTTCACGGATCATCTACTAGTGTGGAAAAGAAAGAAAGAATTCTGAGTACGTGGAATAGATATGAAACATCCATATATATGGTGATGCTCTTGACTGGGTAGTAAGTAGCCTTATTACCATCATATTATGTTGCTACCAATCATACAGATGGGCATTTTGGGGGGAGAATTAAAAAAATGAAAACCTTTGAAGTTGTTTGAAGACAAGCTGAATCAGAAATTTCCATCAGGGAACAACTGGAAATAAATTCAATGAAATGTGGTAAAATTATGGTAAACTCAAGCAGTTCATAAAAGTAGCAAAGATACTTTAGCTTTTTAGTCATGTACACCAGATCAATAAGGATCAGAAGTTATGATGCTGGTTTCATAGTCTCTGTCAAATAGATACAGTGTTAGATTCAGTTTTCAAAACCAAAGGATGTGGAGCAAGAGCCCAGTACTTCAAATAGTAATGATGTTGTATGGAAGTTTTAGTTTAAATATTTGGAAATAACTAATAATAGAAACATAAATTCCAAGACAAGATTTAAATGCAATAACATAGACAAAGTAAATTTGCACAGATTTGTCCTTCACTGTATTGCACCTGTCTTCTCAAATTTTAGTTATCATGGTTCACATGCATACTTATATACAAAAAGAAACACATTCTTTATCTTAACTAGAATTTGAGAATAAAATTCTGCCCAGAAAAAGCTGTATCACAGCTGCAATACGGACAAAGCTGTGATTGATCAGCAAGCCTGAAAAACAATATTAATTAACAATTATTAATAGGATTGTAAGCTCGATTAACTTTCTAGGAAAACTACCCCTCATTACCCATCACTGGCTTTTGAAGATTTACAAGGCGAAGCTCAATTTTAAAAAATTGCTATAGCTCACTATATGGCAATAGCAGAGCATAAATGCTCACATAAGAGATAATATTGCTCTACTTCCTTTGGGTATGGAATTGAGCAATTTATTTTCTGTCCAGGTTTAACGATCCAAACAGATTGATATTCTATAGTTTTAGAATTACTTATAGCAACGTTTTCCTTGAGCCAATAAGCTTTCAATCAAACCAAAGATAATTTTCTTTCCTCATTATATTATTATTTCTTTTAAGAACAAATTCTGATTTGTATTTTCAGCTTCAGTGGTGGTTTGTCAGAGAATAAGAAAACCCTGGCCTTCTAAGAAAGTCAGTGATAAATACATCATGAAATAATTTTTTCACTGGAAATAATAAGACCAGATAACGGGAAAAATGGCCAGCTGTTATTTATTTCAGGAAAATACATGGCACAATATAATTGCACACTACCCTCTATTTCCAGTCACAAATATTTGGTAACACTTCATATTTTGAAAAACGTCAAAGTACATGAACTGAAGTTCTTCATATTACAGGGAAATACAGATTTGTCTCAAAAAAGCCAAACTTCTGCAACTGTGAGGACACTGAGCATGAATTAATCAACAGTTCACAGTACACTTCTGGCAGTGTCACTTATTCAACAAACACTCAGGAGTAAATAAATACTGCTAATATATGTTTTCTACCTCCTATTTGGAAGACTGAAGTATTTTCACTTAGATATGATCTAAAAATATCTTCAAATGATTCTTTAACACAGTTCTGCTGTGGACTCTAGAAAAGACTTATTCAAGCAGAATGTTCACAAGGCTTTTATTGACCTCTACAAAGACCATCATTTTCATATCATCTGACATAACGTGGTAGGTCGTGTGATATGACAGTGGCTGGGCAGATCTGCACCTCCTCTCTTCTGTTATTGGTTAATCCTTACTGCTGTTATGTGCAGAGCTTGTGTATTTTCTAGTGACAGTTCTGTAGTTTGTGATCATTGCAACATGCAACCTGCAGTAAGTGCAGTTCATTCTACAACCTAGTGTCAAGGGATTTCTTGAACCGGATTGGAACTTATTTTTTTATCATGACTCTGAGCTGTTTAGTCTTATCTTTTATTTATTTATCTATTTATTTACTTATTTATCTGGGGCGAAGAGATGGATTTAGCACTGCAATAATAATTACAGCTCTGCTATGGTCCAGCTGCCATGTAGTAGTTGATGGAGACCTCCTGTTGCTGCTCTTCATTATGGCTGAACAAACTAGTGTAAAGACTAGTAGTGCAAATTCACTGAAACACAAAATTATAATCAAGTGAACTAGAACAACAGATAAAAGCTAGTTTTCAAGAGAATATGGAGAAAAAAGTCTTATTGGGGGAGATATTGTAATCTCAGTCTGGGCTAAGATGAGGAAACAAGCATAAATGTTAGCTGAAGGCTCCTGGTTACTGAACTGGTCTAAAAGTCCAAGTCATTCCCTTTTCTTAATTAACATTTAACAGCATAATGATGAACTTGCAAAGCACCTTCAGTCAAAAGGAGGATTAGGCAAGAGTAGAGAAAATAAACAAGGCCCACTAGAAAACCTTCCAATGCCCTTTTCACCAGTTCTGTGTGCTTTGTACTTGTTACACTTTGGTGAAGAATTAAGCTGAATGTCCACAAGGAGCGGGAGAAATTATGGGCTCACAATGTTCATAGTACATCACAAGTGTGGAAATTTTTCTTCTGCGTTATGGGGAGGAGAAGCACTGATCATTTCTCACACAGCATCAAAAGCCATTACAATGTGCACTATTATAGTGATTTAAACCCCTTAGGCTTTTAAGGGACATCATATTTAATATAATCTACAAGAGCTAAACCATGCTTCATATTATTTTTGTGATGCATTACAAAACAAGGATGAGGGTTTTTTGTTTGCTTTTATATTATCACTCCGCAGTGTGATGAAGTATCCCATATAGAAATAGACCTTGAGTGTCTGTCCAAGTATTGCAAAGCAGCATTAAACAAATTCAGGAATTTCCCCTAGTCTTATTCTGAAAAGCCATGAGTGAGCAACATGTAACCATGAATTATCAAATAATTCAAAGCAAGAAAAATCAATAAATGACACTTGATCATAATTTAATTTTCTCAAGAGTTTATTATTATTACCATTTTGTAAGTAGATTATTTCAACACTAAAGAGATAACCCTACCCCCTTTTATGAAAGACAATATTTTCCCTATTTCTCTATGAATTCTTCATGACTGAAGACTCAGAAATTTCTGTGCCTGTGTGCTTCATTCTGCCTATATGTACTTCTTAACACATTTTTAACCTGTTACCTAATTTTAGTTTTACTTAATAAAGGAACATAATGACAAATAATAAATAATTATAGTAAATTAATTTTATCAAATAATTAATAATTGATTTTAAAGTTAAATATTAACTGTATTATAAAAATTATTAATAATTTTTTTTAAAGTTTCATGGAAATTTGTGTGCAGGAAGATGACTTTACAAACATTGTTGCTGATGTAATAGCTGATAAGTGAGTTCAAACCTTTTTAAACTACATGGAATCTCCTTAGGAGATTAAGACCTTTCAGATGGAAAAAAAGAGATCATGGAACATGATGAAGAGGAGGTACTGAAAATATAAATAGAGATCTGAGTGACTTTATTAAGTGGAGGCTGATGAAAAAGTATCTGGAGAGAAAAGTCAGTCAGTCAGACAAAATAATTAGTTCATATAGAAATAGAGCTCCTATAGAGAATTCCCTTGGTTTTTCAGGAAGTCTAAAGACATAGAACAGCTTTAAATAAATCCTCTTTGCCTTTTCACTCTGTGGGGAGCAGGAGAGAGAATGGAGAACTGGGGAGTTTGTCAAATCTTTAATTGAAGCAGCTGGTCCTTAATAGCTTGGGGTAAGAGAATTCGCCCATCTTGCCACAGAAGTGCTGCTGAGGTATTTGGGCAGCACATGGTTTTTGAGAAAAGAAAGCTGCTGCAGATTTCTTACTGCTAAAATATTTGGATTATCCATGCTGGTTTCAAGAGCCCTGTGACGCTCTCAAAAAAGACATGGGTCACTGTGTCAATCCATTCTGCATCTTCAGAAAAGTGCTTTTCCCCAAATTCACACTGTTGCTTTAGACAGCAGAATCTTTGGGAGTAAAATTCAAAGCATAATGCATTACACTGCAGGCAAAAAAAAAGAGTACAAAAGCTGGGTGTACCAAAAGGCTTTTAATGTTTGTAATTTTCTTTTCATGCTGGGAGGAAACCAGTAGAGACAGCACTTTTAAAATACATGAGACAGCTGTTGTTTCAGTCTGTAGACAGGCTGTACTAGCTCAAGGCATTCTAAATAATATTTTTTGCAATGTCTTTAAAGATGCTCAGACAGAGACACATTACGAAGCACCATGGCATCAGCTACAGGCAGTCTCCTATCCAGACTCTTAGAAAAGCAGTAACAAGGGAAGCTGATTGCTGAGCTGCATTTAGGTAGTTGCACTCAGTTGTGCTGGAGATGCCTTCCTGCACTGTATGTGTTTCATAGCTTTTGTTAACAACAAATCTCATGCAATTATTTTAAAACATATGAATAAATGTGAAAGCCTCAAAAGCCTTAGTACAAATGTAAATAACTTGTTAAATACCTTTAGCTGGTATCCAGAATAATTTGTTTTGGAAATGGATTTTTATTTATTTGTGCAGTTAAGTAGAGGATAAAGTTCTAAATTGTTCTAGGACAGCTGTTTCCATTTTAGCTGTTGTAAATGGATAATCATGCAATGTTGTGCACACTAACAGGTGGAACCATTAAATGCCTCCTTTATCCCTTCCCGTGCCTCCGCTGCTCCCCATGAATAAAGCCACTAAAAGCTGTACAAAACTTTGCTACTGAAGTCACAGGGAAACTGCTGGTCCATTTGGGATTTCAAAACGAATTAAATGAGGAAGTTCTCAGTCATGATTAGGCCCAGCTCCTTTCTACAAGTTGTCATAGAAGCTGAAGATAAGAGCAAACCCACTTCCGGGGGGAGTGGAGAAAGTTCTAAGAGGGAATGAGATTAGCTGATGGCTTTGCAAACATTTTATATGATTCATTTTTATCTGACCAGTGATTTCATTATGCCAAGGTGATGATGGTAGAAAGGACCTGAATCCTTTCTGGGCAGTCCTTGCAAAATCAAGTACCTACATTCCATTTTGGTTTCAGGTTTAATTTTCCTCTAGGTTGCAAAACCAATGAGAAGAATTTACCAATAGGGCGTGTTGAAGGTAGTACAGGTGCAGATCAGCTTCTGGAGAGTCCAGCTGTTTACATATAAATGAAAGTTTCTCATAAAGACAGCTGAATCAATCAACTGCCATTGACTAAGAATATCATGCCTCAATGCTGTTTTCTAACAGCTTTGGAAAACCAACTCCATTTTCACTGGGAACATTTTATTATTGCAGCAGTGAGGTCCTATTAAAATATGCAATCAAACAAGTACACAAAATACAACGTGTTAAAATGCACCTGATTTATTCAGACAGCTAATACAGAAAGTAAGAGATAGCTCTGGTGGTTTTCTCTTGTCTTTCACTCCTTTGTGCCCTGGGACATAACATAATAAGTTCCATGGATTGCACATTTTTTACTAGTGAAAAAAAAATGGTCAGAAGTTTGCTTATTTACTGACAACAGAAAAAGCCCCTCCAAAATCCAGGGCAGATGTGAAAATGCAAACCATATTTAATCAGGTATATCCCCCGAACTCATGTTTTCTTCACAAGGGAATTAATTTCAGGAAGATGAGAAGGACTTGCATGCTAGCACAATGCTGACTCAGTAGGAAGCTGATAGATTCATGAATAAAGGCACCAAGTTTCATCTGCTGAGGTTTGCGGCAGGTTTTGTTACTTACAATTTATTTTCTAAGTAGTTATTAAAGTGTTTGTATATCCCAATGTTCAAGACAAATGGAGATTTTTCTTTCATTTTTACTGTTTAATATTTGGCTATTTTTAAGTGCTGATGTGCAATGACAGCTCAAACCCAAAATTGAGACAGCTGTCTGTATAACCAGAAGGAACTTTTTGCTTATTAATTCATACATTTTCATCCTCTGTGTCTGGCGTGATGTCAGCTTGACCATTAAACTCTTTAATACAGTTACTAATTGATCTCAAAGGCTTCATCTATTGGTATGGCACTTATTTATGGCAACTTTTCAAAACCAAGTCTGCAAAAATCAAAGATCTGAAATTATATTGAATTATATTGAATCTTCCTTGTGATATTGTATAGTAATAAAGCAGTTATTTTTAAAGTAATCATAACATGGCTGACAGTAAATCTGCCACAGAATTTAATGGAATTTTTTTTTTTTTTTTTAAAGGATGCTTTCTGGTAATATCTATTTAAAATGGCAGTAGTGGCCAGTTCTGATGAAAGATTTGATAGAAAAACATTTACAAATTAAAAAGCTCATAAAGCTTTGAAAAATGAGGTTGGTGAGAACAAAATAATGAAGAATTAATAATTAAAGATAGGAATGAGGAAAACACAAGGAAAACATGACTTAAAATAATGGAAACTGTGAGTAATTGAGTCCCGAAACCAAGTAAAAGATGCAGAACTTGGAAATTTCTGTGGGCACATAGAATGGAACATAATATGGGAACCACTGCCATTAGAGTAAATTATGGCAGAGTTTTTAAGAAAATTTATGAGCCAAAGCACAGCCTCACAGTTGCAGACCAGGGGTTCAGTTAGGCCAAAATCCTATTTTCCTACACTGATGAAAACCAGAAGTCTAAGTAGGAGTAAGACTAGAAAAACTATATAGAGTTTAAATATATATATATATATATACATGCACACACATATATATAAGCCAAAAATGGTTATATATATTTACATATATATATACACACACATATACATATATGTGTACGTATTATATGTATTTCTAGATGTACTTTTGTCTCTGTGTCCTTAAGTGTCTAATTTTTTTTAGGTTTTGGATAAGCTTACTCACTCATTGTGGAAATAACCAGTCAATTACAATAGACATACAGGTTAAAGCAGTTAAAGAAAGAATTACTGAATCTGAATGAGCTAAGCACTTATCTAACCTATATAATCAGGTACTCTCATAATTGCTAATCCTGTCTCTGTCTTGTTCTGTATTCTTCCTGGTTCAAGGAAATCTCTTTGCACCTCTACCTCCCACTAATGTCAGTGAAAAATCTCATTTAAATTAAAGGTATGTCAGTAGCTGAGTCAGCAGGTGGTCAGAAAATGCAGAAAATTACATAAGTCATAAAAATGAAAGCTAAGAGGAATGAGGGAGAGAGATAGGGTAGAATGTAGCAGTTCTTCAGTAAACTTCAAATTCACATTTGATTAACATTTACATTTGCCCTGAATTAATTTTTTTCTTTCATAAACCTGAAACATTTAAAACATAGAATCTAAGTTAAGAATAAATATCAATCTGTTTCATGTCAATGAGTTTGAACTGCCTACACCTAATTTTTAAAGCAATATTGTTAGGAGTAAAGTAAGGTAATGAAGTAGCATAAAAGAGAGATAAGAGGTTGGAATCAGGGAATCTCTGTGATATTCAGCAATTAAGCTTTTAGCCCAAAGAGCCCAGCTGAGGAAGCTGGGTATTAAAAAAGAAATAGTAATATTTTCAAATTATTGATGCAGTGATACAATGATAAATTTTACATCATAATACAGTGATAAAGTTTACCAGCAATTCTGACTACATCCCAGCTGGAAGACATTCCCTTGATCACAGCATGACATATAAAAGCTCATTTAAGTGTCTATGCATAATTTGCCATCTGAAAGTTTTAACCAGCTGCTCATAGATACACTTATTTTCCCTTACTTCAGTAATGCAAATAGAATTTCTTCAGCTTTTTCGACAGATATAATTAGGGAAATTCTGTCTGGTTTCCCCTTCTGATGTGATTGTATTAGTGTGAAAATGGCCATTAAATATTTCATTCAAACTATCCTCAGATATTTAAAGTTCTTTAGGGATAGTTTATCTCCAGCAGATTCGTTACCATCGACCTTTAGCCTTCTGATCCACAGGCAATTAGGATGTTGTTTCAACCAAACTGCAGAACCAGTCATTCACTCTGCAGTCCAGTTAATTGTTTTGGGGGACTTACATAGGCATGGGGTGGGTTTTTTTCCCATTTAAAAATAGACTATTTTTGAAAGAGCATTCATAAAATTAAAGGTGTAGTCTGAATGACTTTCCTCTCTGTGCCCCAGAATTTTTATGTATAGACTGTGACAGAAGCCAAGGAATGTCAGAGCTCTGAAAAAAGAGTAAGTACTGAGGCTGTACATAAGTTTGGATCAGGAGGAAGTACAAGGGGACATTTTTCTCCTGCTCCAAAGCCATCTAGGGTTTTAACATTTATATTATGCTTCAGCATGTAAATTAACATGTAAAAATGGGTTGCTTGTCTAAGGTGCTCCATCAAGAGTAATTTCTCTTGAAGTCTTGCCCCTGCAAAATATTCTGCAATCTGATTACTTTTAGGCCATAGATCAAAACCTGCCACCATCTGTCAAATATGCTTTATAATGTGTATATCAATGGAACACAGCATTCAGAACAGGCTTTCTACCAGAGGGTCTGAAAAGTGCCTTGCCAACAAGCCTCCTAATTTTTGTTAGCAGGGAGAGTGTTTTGCCCCAGCTGGGAGAGAAACATGGGAGCAGCTGCATTGCTAGTGCATAGCAAACTACAATGGTGTCGTAATCAGGGTCTCTGAATACCAGTCCTTGAGTCCAAATGGCTTTTCTGGTGCTTCTGAGCAGGTTTCCATGTAATACAGATTACATGATTTCCTCAGTCTTGTGGTGCAGAGGTCACTGGGACATAAAACATTTGTTTGTAAAATACTGTGTGTAACTCAGAGCTTCAGAGTATGAACAGAAGGCATGATTTGGACTATGCAAGCTATTATTTCAAACACATAATAATGCCTCACCAGGAACTGTGCTTAAATTTCAGTTGGATTGTTTGGGGAGGAGGGGAGCGATGTACCTTCATTTTGCTTTTCTTCATTTTGCTCTGTAGCCCAGTTATATTCTAGGCCAAGAAAGTCCAAATTCTCTCTCAGGCTTTTTGGGGAAAAACCACACGGATCTTCAATAGAATTCTTGTTTCCTTCCCTTAATTTTTTTAGAAAGACTTGACTTTTTTTCTAAATGGTTCAATTGAAAAATGGAGAACTTGCTTACAAAACAGTCAGATCAAACATATTAGTTCTGTAATTCAGTAAAACATGAATCCATCATCAGCTCTCAGATACACTTCTGATGCTCATCCTTCATTTTTCATGGGAAATTTCCTAATGCTCATGACGAATCTGGATTTTAAATGAATATATATTGGTTTGGTCTAATTCTGCTATCCCTGGAGACATAAAAAAACCCCAGTTCTTGGTGGGAACATAATAGTCTGAACAACTCTGCATTTGAACTTTTCCCGCTGTCATAAATACTTTTTCAGGAATACATTAAGCTAAGCAACCCCTGTAGGATTTCTTCTAAAACTAAGCAGTTATTTTCCGAAACCTTCATGTCAAATATATGCAAGATTCTATTAAAATCACTTATAAATCAGACATTTTTTAAACTGCCACCTTGCTTAAAGCTAGAGACCATATTTGGATACCTGAAAGTACAAATACCACCGAAGAGAGGTGGGGAGTTCAGTAGCTAGGAACTTTGAAGAGTCCTACTTAGGACTTGGTTGCTTCTTTACCTGTGCTTAATTGCTTTGATATACATGCCCTATGCATTTCTTTGAACTCATGCTTTTATTATGCTAAGCTTGACATGTTATCAAGCTGAAAAAGTAAGTGGAAAACCAGACCAGATAGTTATAGATGTAGAGGGCATGGAGGATGATATATGCATCAACTTTATACCGAGAAATGCCTATAGGTAAAAAAATTACATTATGTATACTACCTAATTATGTGAAAGCTACTTTAGAAATAGGAAATATTTATCTTTTTATGTTCTTTGTGGAGCAATGGAGAATCTGTATACACTGGTCCACCTTTTCCTGCTCCTACCTCTGTGCAGCTCCAGGTGAACTTAGGTAGCCAAGCTGGCTCAGCTAGACTCCCATGACAGCTCAAATATATTCCCAATGCATACACCGTGTAAACATCAGAGCCAGCCAGATATGTCTTCAGCCTCTGAAGCTAAAACAGGAGGGAGAATAATGTGTGAAACGGTCTGGGCTCCCATGATTTCAAAGTCACACAGTATTATCAGCCCAGCCTTCCTTGGACAGAATTACAAAGATACGAGATAGTCTTATGTCTGTGAGTTGTCAACATGTCATATTTCCTTCTAGCAGGATCTCCTTCTCAGTCCATCAGGGGACTCAGGGAAGGATTTTTCTTGTCATGTGTTTAATATGTTTAATATCTTTTCTTGAATGATTTGTCATATTCCTCATGACTATCAAAAATATGATATTACATAGTATAGAAAAACCTCTCAGCTTGGCTGATGTGTCTTTCTCACAAAGCTATGCTGATTGCTGGGTTTGATGTAGGGAGAAATTTTCTCTCTGAGGAGATTGACAAGGCTCCCAAATAGACTGCTATTATCTCTGATTTCCTCTGCCTCATACAGCAAAACTTGCCTAATTAATTCTCTGCAAAATACTGCAAGGTAGCCTGATGCTGCAAACTCTTTGGTCTTTCTGGTCTTTCCTGTTCCTTATCTTATGGGATGGACTTGGTCTGATCCAATGTAAGCAGGATCTTTTGGCCTTACTTCCTAAGCTGTATGAACCCTTTAAAATACTAGTAGCATGTTCTCTATACCATGCATCTGAAAGTAATTGGAGACAGAACTCCCTTAACACACAGGAAAATGGCACATTCTTCACATAGGCGCAAAAATGATAAAGGAATTCAACCAACTGTAGATGGCCAAATAGCCTTCTCAGAAGACAACAATAGACAAACATGAGTTTGTTCTCTCTTCCTTCATCCTACAAAAGTGTGTTGCTGTTATGTTCTTATTACGAATAAGCTGAATCTATAAACCTGGATCTCTGTGGATGGAATACCATGGGTGCTTTCAGTTACTCCTTTTCCCTTTGGACATTAAGCCTGATCCCATAAGAAGAAGTTGTCCTAATTCAGATTCTTGATTATCAGCATTGTAACTTCCCTCTAAACACAAGAGAACCCTCTTGTACTGTGAGAGTGGTCAAACACTAGAACAGGATGGCCAGAAAAGTCATGGGATCTCCATCTGCGGACATATTCAAAAGCTGTACACTGTCCCAGGCAATGTGCTGCAGCTGACCCTGCTTAAGCAGACATTGCAATAGTTGTTCTCAAGATGTCAGCAATTTTCTATCCCACTCTAAAAAAGCTCTTGTTTTCTTCTTCATCTTCTCCATCATCCCTTGTCCTTGTAGTACACAAGGAAACTGTGAGAAGATACCTTCAGCATCTCCAATTAAATACATGTCGTTCTTCTACAACTTCTTGGTTGATTACTTTGTAAGGGATAGAAAATATTCATTGGATTGGTTTTTTCTTTTTCACTTTCCTTCATCCATTCAACTATATCTTGTCATCTTTAAATCCATTAAAGATTATCTTTAATTTTTTGCAACAATGTATATTCAATACAACATTGCATGTTTCCAATCCTATTCAACTAGATAGATTTTTATTGGTTCTCATCATCTCATCATCTCAACGCCTCATCTGTTCACTTTTATATGCTCTCAAGCCTGATCTGAAAGTGGTTTTTTTAATAAAAAATCATAGTCACACTGTATATCTTTGACAGATTATAGATTTTTTAGATTACTCTGCCATTTTAAGTAAAGACCTGGTTTATCAAGGTTTTTTAGAGTTGTCATAGTACATAATAGTATATTTTCTTAAATGATTTACCATCTCATCCAATTTCTGAACTACTCTTCTTGCACTGATGCTTGTCAGCACTGAAATGCCTTCCCTTCAACACATGCTAAACCCCCCTCTTCCCACTGAAGCTAAAACTTCAGAAAAAATCTGGTGGTAGCCTCTCTCTGAGCAATTCTCTTGTAGGCCACCTCAAGCCAAAGCTTTGATGCAGTTTGTCTCCTATTCCATTCTGTAGGTGATTTAAAAGTCTTAATAAAATATAAGTATGCCTAAAAGCATCGTCAGTGAATCTGAGTAAAATGTATAATTACAGCTGCCAGTGCAGTGTGTTTTTCTTGTCTGTCCTCCTCTGCCACTGCTGTCCTTCATTGCTGTTCTTCTTTGGAAGAAATGTAAACAAGACTGATTTCTTTTTGCTCTGGGCTAGTCACATGCCTAGAATATCTATATATGTCCATTTTTTTCTGTCACATTGGCTTCCTATTCAGCCAGTTGTTTCTAAACAATTTTTAATAGAATTTATACATTCTGACAGAGTGCATCTGAAATATGAAATTAATATAAAGGGAAAAGTGAGGTGGATGAAAGAATCAAACTAATAAATACAAGTCACAAGTCCATTGCACAGAGAAACTGAATGGCTTTTTAAAATGACAAGAAATGTGTTTGAACTCATACTTTAAAACCTCTGCTATGACTACATGCAGTTTTATATTGATAAAGTTATTTCAATATATGATGCTGGAAAAATATGAACCTTAGTGTAGACCTGGTAATCTTTAGGTAGAAATGTTTGTATGTGTACAGTATAAAAATATATGTACAGTTTACATGGGTAGATTTTCTACTGTCAGGTATGAATAAATATACAAGTATTTGTATAGTAATGACATACAATGCTTTAACTGTTCCAGACTAATTAAACCACTTTTTTTCTGTGACTAAAAAAGTTCTGATTGAGTATAATTTGTTCCAGGCCTGTGATAATAATAGCAATTAATTTTAAACTTATTTTGTTTAAAAAATGTTTGCATTTAAGACAGTTGCAATTTTTTCTTCTTCTTTTAAACATTTATTTCCATCCTCTCATCCTTCTCGAGCAACAACTTGGCTGAATAGTAGAATACTGACATTTTCATTTCCTGGGAAAGGTAATTTCATGACGATCCTGTATAAATTTAGAACAGAGCTGAGAACCTGAGTTTCATAGGCTAAATCTGAGTTTGTATACTTTATAGATAATTCATAATGAATTTAACCACACATAACTCTGTGCTGTTAAATAGTTTCGGCCACATTGCCAGTTGGCTGTGGTTGATGCTGTAAGGGGCCTCTGATGCACTTGGTGTGTTGTCTGAAACATTATTCAGTTCTGATGAATTGAAAGGAAACTTTTCCAGTTTTTTCAGTATACAGCCTTGAAATAAAAATCTTTATGTTTACTGGATCAGGTATGAAGGTTTTTTATCCAAAAGTCCATTACATTTTCATAACAAGAAAAGAGTTAGGAGGGAAAGGAGAAGAAAGGATGAAGTGAGGAAATGCCTGGTCTGATTGTCAGGAATCTGTGATGCCTGCTGCTCTCATTCAGTTCAGTAGAATCTGTACATGCTTTACACTTCTGAAAAATCAGGCCATTTGGCTATTAAGAGCCAAAAGACTCCAGGCACTTTCCAATTTTGCCCATAATAATCAAAATGACCTTTCAAAGCAGAGCTGGAGGGTCAGACTTATCGCATTTGCAGGCTGGAATAAAATTTCCGTATTTGACAGGAAAATTTGCTGAAAAATGCTGCTCTAAGAATTATGTCAATTCACCATCCTATGTACAGTATACAGGGCTTGATTGGAGGTGATGTCTGAGGACAGCAGCTCATCACTGCTACATTTATTAAAGCAAACCTCCTAAAACCTGTTCATTCATTGCTCTCTTCTAAAATGTATTTGGGACGTGGGGCAAGGGGGTGTGTGGAAATAAGAACTCACATTTTTTCATTAGATAAATTTTTCAAGAAATTAAAAAAAGCTTTAATGCCTGCATGCCTGAGGGTAAGGGAAGGTGTACTAACATTTCTTCTGCTTTGCTGGGACCATTTTCTTTTTAAGGCCTTCTTACTCTTAGAATTTTGATGAAGAACGTAAGTTGAAATTAATGGTATAGGAAGCCCAAGACTCTGTACAGCATTAAGGCAATACCAGTATGGGCACGGGCAATTCCATCACATTCTCTATTGCATTAGGAAACACATTATTTGGACGTATATCCAGAAATTCACTGTGCTGAACTATAGATTACAATTAAAACAGTGAAAAAAGCATCCTGACTTAAAAGATAGATATGGGAAATGGGAAACCACAGAAGCAACCATAAATGGATTATTTCACTATCATCTAAATATAATATTCACTTCTTCCTCAGAATAAGCCTGCCTTCCTAAAATATTTCTATCTACTTCCAGAATTTCAAGTGGGGTTTTAACTATCCAAGGAGAAAATATTTTAAAAAACCACAGTTATCTACAGAACAGAGTAGTTCAATCTTTGTGATTCATAATATGATTATGATATATTGAAATGAAAGGAAAGTAGGAAATGTTAATAAAATTTGAGTGCTTCCTGGTCCAAGATATTTTAATTTGTAGAACAATATGCACAGCTTCAGATCAAAAAAGTAGAGGCAAAAATATTTTTTTGTGTGTGGACAAAACATAAAGCTACAATTTTGTGCAAGCTGGGTTGTATTCATCTGTCTTGGAGTGGACTGTCATATGTGATTAAGAGAAAGCTCCATGAGGAGTAACAGTGCAAGACTTTAGTACAATTTATGACCTAGTTCTGGGGACAAGGAGTGATAATGTTCAGAATTGATTTCTTAGAATATATTGAATTTCAAGACTTGAATGCAAAATTCCATCATATCCAGTTTAGGTGTGGATTTTGGGGTCTCACTGGAGTCTGGTGGCTAGGAAAGCTTTTCTGATCCTGAAAGGCAAATGGATATATAGCATAGCTGCACATAAGCACTCTGAGGCTGAAGTGTTACTGTGTCCATGAACTTCTTCCTAGTGGGCTTGACTTAGGGCAGGGCAGTGGCTCAGAGAATGTCACACTTTTGTGACAGCAAGGAGCAGGTTGGGAAAGCTTGGTGTCTGTCTGCTCCCACAGTGTGACACTGGTGTGTCTACAGGGACGGACTCCATTCTCACAACACAGTCTACAGCTCATGGGCCAACACTGACATTTTGATTTCAGGGGACTTGCTTGCTGGAAATTCCATTTATGCAAGGTGCTGGCAGTCTGGTCTAACCTATAACAGATTGGAAACACAGCCGTGTGAACACAGCTATGAAAGTGCTATCAGTGGCAGCAGGTAAGTAGTCCTCTACTTTAGAATACCTTAAAGATGAAAAGCAGTACATTCGTGGTTTAAAAAAAAAAAAAAAAAAAAAAAAAGTGCAAATAATTATCTTTATTTGATACTGCCACAGGAGGTAGATGTCCTGATCTGGCTGTCTTGCTCATTGACTTCAGCTCCTGGCCCTGCACAGCACCATCCCTAAGAGTCACACCCTGTGTCTGAGAGCATTGTCCAGACACTTCTTGAACTCTGTCAGGGTTGGTGCTGTGACCACTTCCCTGGGGAGGCTGTTCCAGTGCCCACCCACACTCTGGGTGAAGCAACTTATTTCTAATATCCAACCTAAATCTTCCCTGACACAACTTCAGGCCATTCCTTTGGGTCCTGTCACTGGTCACCACAAAGGAGGGATCAGTGCCTGCTCTTCCTCTTTCCCTCACAAGCAAATTGTAGATTGCAGTGAAATCTCCCCTCTCCTCTTCTCCAGACTGAACAGGCCAAGTGACCTCAGTGGTGTCTCATACCAGAGGACCCTCCAGACCCTTCACTATCTTTGTGGCCCTCCTTTGGACACTCTCTAATAGCTCAATGTCTACTTTATGTTGTGGCACCCCAAATTGCTCCCAGCACTGGAGGTGAGGNCAGAAATATATAAAATATAGAATAAAAAATATATAATTTATAGTACATAAAATATATAAAGTATATAAATGTCTAGGTGATATGTCCTTTTCCACAGGTTTTAAAAAACAGTTTCCATGAACTGAATTATTTCTTTGGTTTTATTAGCTGTAATCCTTCCAGAATAAAGCCTTGCCTTTCATTTTATCATGAGATGATTCCACACCTTTACTGCCTTATTTGTATGAAAACTGACAGTGCTCTTTCTGTATGGAAAAAAAAAAAAAGTCCTGGAGAGAGCAGTTATGACTTGCTGTATGGAAATGGATGGGGAAAAAACATAACTCAATTTTAGATGAAAAAAAGGAGATTAGATATTAGGAAAAGGTTTGTATTTCTAAAGTTTTTGAGAGTTGCAAAGGTCTTCTGGATAGACTAATGTATCTCCTGTGTGTTGTATCTCCAAAGCAGGCTAGTTAACATCTGCCATAGATAGCTTAATTATAGTAATTTCTACTCAGTGTGAGGGCACAGGACAGGAAATCAGTTAGATGACCCCTTGACAAAAAAAAAAAAAAAGAAAATTTAAATAAAAGTCTTGCAATGCAAGAACGAAAGTCAAGTTTTCATTCATGCTGAATCAGATATTAAACTAGTCAAAGAGAAAGAAGGTAGAAAGGATTTTCGTAAGTTCCATACATTTTCCACTACCACTTTGGAAAACTGTGTTTGCAGTGAAGAAATGTCAAGCTGGTGGGCTTTTGTCTTTCAGGCATAAATTGCAGCAAAGTGTTGAAAGAATAGTTATGGAAGAAAAAAAATTTACTGAAGAGAAATTATCTACTTAAATATTGTCTTAAATAGTTAGGGAATGATGAGAGGTTTTTATTTCTTTTAATGTGTTTTCAAGAAATAAACACTTGCTAAATCAGCAAACTGAAAGCTAAATGAAGTAATAGCCTTAAAAATCAGCTGGCGGATGTTTTTTAAGATATCTTCCTTGGAAACTTACATTTCCTGGGTGCTGGAGAAGATCAGATGTAAATTTGTTACAGTATCTTCTTAGGACAACTACTTGAATAGAGTCCAAAAAAATCACTCAGTTCTGGAGACAAAGTAGACACATAAAACTACTTATACAACAATATCAAACTTTATACAAAAGAGGAGCCTACACCAAATACTTTATTTGCAGTGAAGTCTATGTGTGTATAGAAATATTGTAAGAAAGAAAAACGATATTTGTCTTTATGTTCTTGGTTTTTTACCACTTCATTTATCTTGCTTTTGGAAATCCAATTTGCAACACTTTGAAAATTGCCCATATTTTCTCCGAGGATCAGAGATTCCTGAAGCAATTCTAAACAGAACACAGGGTTATTTTTTTGTCAGACTTGATGAATGTAGGTTGGATTTTGTAGCAGGTAGTTTCCTAAGATCAGCTTCATGAACAATATTCTAGAAGTGCAGATGACATCCCAAAGTGATAACTAGATAATCTAAGTTAAGGAGAACACCCCACCATTAAAAAAAAAAAAATATTTTAACATGTTCTAAGTCACTTTGCCACAGAATTTCTAGAAATTTTAATTTCAGAGAATATTCAATATAATTGAATATTCAATATAAAATTATACTCAAGGTAATTTCGAAGTTATTATGGTGTCCCCATTGTTGTAAGTTGCATTTTAAAAAGCCCAATAAAGTGGATATGGGTCTTGAGAGACAGAAAGCCATGCATGCAAAATTAATGGAGTTGGAATGAATGGAAGAGGGGGGCAAATGCACAAAGATTTTGAAGTGTTAAATAGGAAACAGACGGGCAAGAGGGTAGGAAAGCTCAGAGAGGGAAAAATTAAGAAGAGCTACACATAAAGGAAAAGTTAAGGAGATGATAACGTGTAATGAAGGCGAGAAAAAAACCCAGAAATCTTTGTTAGATATATAATGCATTTGTGGAAGGCAGATGCCAGAAGGTAAGAGAATACAACTAGCAAACCCATAAAAGACAGGAAAACTGTCTTTTTGTTTTTTCTCTGTCAGCAGTGGACTGGACTTGGTGGTTTGTCATAGAATCTCAGAAGCATAGAATGGTTTGGGTTGGAAGGTATCTTAAAGATCACTGAGTTCCAACCTCCCTGCCATGGGCAGGGACACCTTCCACTACAGCAGGGTCCCATACAACCTCCCCTTGAACGCTTCAAGGGATGGGGTATCCACAGCTCCTCTGGGCAACTTGTCCCAGTGTCTCTCCACCCTCACATGAAAAAATTTCTTCCTAATATCTAATCCAAAGCTACCCTCTTTAAGTTTGAATATATTCCCCTTATTCCTGTCACTGCATGACCTTCTAAAAGTCCCTCTCCAGCTCTTTGTAGGCCTTTTTTAGGTATGGGAAGGCTGCTACAGGATCTCTCAGAGCTTTCTCTTCTCCAGGCTGAAAAACCCAAATTCTCTCAGCCTGTCTTCATAGGAAAAGTGCTCCAACCCCCTGATCATCTTCATATCCCTCGTCTGGACTTGTTCCACCAGGTTCATGTCCTACCTATGTTGGGGGCCCCAGAGCACACAGCACCCNGAGCTAGACACAGCACCCCAGGTGGGGTCTCATTAAAGTGGAGTAGAGGAAGAGAATCCCCTCCCTTGCCCTGCTGGTCATGCTGTTTTTGATGCAGCCCAGGCTACAGCTTTTTTTCTGGTCTGCAAGTGCACATTGACATTTCATGTTGAGCTTATTCTCAACCAATACTCATAAGACTTTGTCCTCAAATCCACTCTCAATCCACTCTCTGCTCAGCCTGTATTCGGGCTTGGGATTGCCATGAACCAGGTGGAGGACCTTGCCCTTGGCCCTGTCGAGCTTCATGAGGTTCTCACAGCCCCGCCTCTCAAGCCTGCCAAGGTCCCTCTGGATGACATCCCTTCCCTCCAGCGTGTCAACTGCACCACACAGCTTGGTATCATCAGTGAACTTGCTGAGGGTGCACAAAATCCCACTGTCCATGTCACCAACAAAGATGGCAAACAGCACTGGTCCCAACCCCAACCCCTGAGGAACACGACCTGCCAACAGCCCCTGGACAAAGCTCGAAAAACGCGGATCCGAGATGCTCCAGCTGACTGCTCCTGCCATCTCCTGCCACGAGGACCTCCTTGAGTTCCAACCCTTGATCCAGAGAATAGCAGTTGCCTTTCTCAATGGAGCTCCAGCTGCCAGAGAGATAGGGAAGTGGCGGGGAGGGAAGGTTGACACCATCTTTGCTTTGTCTTTCGAGCCACGTGCTCGGCTGTGAAGCACCATCTTGTGTGCGGAAGGGATTGCCAAGCCATTTTGGGTCTCCCTTTTTTTTCCCATGGGGTTTGTGAGATTTAGCAATTTTGTGTCTAGTGATTATTTACTGGATTTCTGTCCATTGCTCCTTCGCTTGTTAGTGAACTCTTATTTTTTCACTTATGTCTACTTGTATTCGTTCCTTATTGGTGGAAAGGGATTGGTTGAAACTAATGGGAGGTAACTCATTGTAGAGTCTCCACCTCTTAAATGGTTTTAAACTAAGACAATCTCCATGCCTGGGACACCCTGGTGGTTTATAACCAGTGACTGGGTAGGTTAGAACTCAGGAGGTCATGTTTCTGACACATCCACTTATTTAGAAAGCCATGATTTTCCCACCACCTGAGGCAGAATTTTCAAATTTCCTTATTTTAAAATATATTATAAAATAAAACAAAATAAAATAAAATAAAATAAAATAAAATAAAATAAAATAAAATAAAATAAAATAAGTAATACTGAAATATTTTTCTAGCCTTTATTGTTTTGGGGAAAGAAAAGCTAATAATCAGTGACAGAGGCAGAATCAGAAAGATGGCTTTTGTTTATAAGCACATTTCTCTAAAGAGAAATTGGACTCAGAAAATAAGCAAAGTAATTAATTCTAAATTAAAATAAATAACTGTTTTACCTAAGAAAGGGGGATATAAAGCATAAACAACTTGCTTCTGCCAGCAAATTTTTCTTTAGGGATTCTTAGTACAGATTTTGCATAATTAAGAATGCTTTATATAGTGTAATGAGAGCTCGGAAGGCAACTGATGATGATATTCTTTGGTTGTTGTTTTGTGTCAGACATATTATAATATTTTTTACAATAAGTAATTATGCAGTAAGTAATTATTCACAATTGCTTTGCTTATGTTGTGGGCAAAAAAATTTAAAACATTTTTCCTTAAGTCCCCAAGGTCTGAAAAAATTGTTAAACTTACTATAACAACAGCATGAAGTTCTTAGCTTTTTTTTTTTTTTTTTTTTTTTTTTTTTTTTTTTTTTTTTTTTTTTTTTTTAAAAATCCACACCAAGGAACACAGAATTCCTACAAACAAATTTTCAACTTCCTTCATTTTTACATTCTGGTTCTTGTCATTGTAAAAATAAAAATTAAAAAAAAAGTAGGTGAAAATAAGATCTAAAACCATACATTACTCCGTCTCTATAGCACAGAATTCATTTATCATGGTGTGAGGTGTCTAAAGCTGAAATATCCAGCTTACAAGAGTTGTCTCCCTGCCCTTTTGCCATTTTGGGATTATGAGACATTAGCACCTCTGGAGGGCAGCTTATACTTCCTAAGGTAAGTGCCTTAGGTTTATAAGTTAAAATAGAATACAATAGAAGGGAGAACAACAAGGCAGAATAGAATAGAATAGTTCATTTGGAAAAGACCTACACGATTATCTAATCCAACTATGACTGCTTCAAGGCTGACCAAATCAAGATTCTGAAGAGTTTTTTTGTTACCTTTGGGTATAGGGGGAAGATGGTGAACAAGCAAGATCAAATTCCTACTTAAATTTTATCCCACACCTTAGTGAGAAAATGCTAGTGGTCAGCACGTTCTTTCTGGGGGTGGGAATCACTAAAACGTTTACAACTCTATCTGATAAATCAAGTGAGAGGATTTTATTGGTTGGTTGGTTCTTTCTACAAAATATCACTCTCAAGCATTATGGTATTTCTTAGCAACCTGTGAGACATTATGCACATACCAACCTTAGGCATAGAAAAGGCATCATTACTAGAAATAGAGGTTTGTGACAAACTCAGCAACGAATGATTACTGGAATGGAGAGCATGCTGGATTAACACTTTCCCCCCGACTCTCCCTGCCCCAGGAAACTCATCTGTGTGACAGTCACATGCATCAAAGCAATTTCAGAGCCTGGACTTTCCCAGCATTAAAGGATTGCTTTCCCATGTGGAAATATTTCTCATGTTTTCAATTTCCAGATATGCTTAGTGGGAGAATTTCTTCATTGTGTCAAAACAGTTTCTATTAACATTAAGAAGGCAAGTTTTTAAAGTTCCAAGGCTTTGCAAAGTGTTTTATAGTCAGGACAGGTATCACAGTAGCTCACACAATGGAGCAAAGGATCTCATTTCAAAGTCACCTCTTACGGGCTCCCTTTTTGGGATTACAGAGCAAGAGTAACTACTGACATTATAAAGCCTGTCTTTTGGGTATAAAAGCAGATTTTTTTCATCATGTAGTGATGAGCCTGCATCAGAATTTCCCTTATTCCTATTGCTCATTAGTTCATACAGTGCTACTCTCAGCAGCAAAAGATCAGCACCTTTACTATTTCAGATGGCACTACTAAAATTAGACAGTACTGCTTCCTCATGATAGTCACTGGTTCCCAACTCTTCTCCTATGTATATCCAAAGCACTAGTTTTGAAGTATAAAACGTATAGTCCATGTTTAGGTTTTGATGCTACATATTCTTATACATATATAAAAATGAATAAACATTACTCAAGTCCTGATTCGTCACAGACTAGCATAGCTAGGAAAAATAATTTAAATTATTGCTGAGACATTTTCTGGTCACTCATGCTCAAGAAAATCAAACACAAGTCTGAAGAGACTCAGAAAGCAAGAGGTCAGACATTATTTTTGCCAAGGACAGTGGGAGACATTGGCTTATTCAGCCTAGCAAAAGGAAAACTGAGTGTGGAAACAGATATGAAATGCATATGTTTAGGTAGAAACACTAGGGAGGGAGAAGAATTATTTAGGTTCTTATAGTAATATGTAAACAAAAGGTAATAAACTGACGCCAAATTTGTGTGAACTGGAAATTAGAAAAGCACTCTCCAGTTAGAAATAGATTTGGGAAAGAGGAGGGGAAGTGAATGAGGAAGCTGCAAAGGAGGATATGAATTGAGACAAAGCAAACAACTGCAAACCCTTTTTTCTTACCTCAACACTTAAAGTTAATTTTGAAATTTCTTTGACCTGAAAAAAACCAAACAGGTCCAGAGATGGAGTGTACACAACGTTGAACCAAGGAATCAATTATTGGTTGGTGACTTTAAAAGAACTAAGTAAGTTTATGTTAACTTCTGGGTTTAATAAATATGTATTCAAAGAGTAAGAGCAGTTTGCATTAACAAGCAGACCAACCTATGTATGTATCAGGCAAAGAACCTAAAAGTGTTGCTTTGTTAAATCCTTATATGTGGATTCCTACACATTCTCTGACCATCTAGGAGATATTCAGCTAGGAAAAAGATGGAGAGGCATCTCACCCATCCGATGGGAATCCAGGGATCAAAGCATAGTGTCAACAGAAGTGTGCATTCATTCTTCTAAAATAATATGGGTAATCATATTTTATCTGAGGTGCTCTAAGAAGGAAACTTGGCAAATAGCACAAAAGATATTGTTGAGTAAGTAGGACTTATGCTGTTCTCTGTTCCATGAAAACTAAAGTGGCACAAACACTGAAATATTTTCCTGACATAAGAGCAAGACTGCAAAACTAGTCTCCCTCATCCCTGTTCTGCACCTTTCCACCTCTGCTCTTTTCTCTTGCTAATCAGTTCATTGAGCAAATTATGTCCTGAGAGTAATGACATAGTTCCTGAGCTGTTCAGTGCTTTCCTCCAAATTAAACAAACAACTGAAGGCTAAGCCTCACACACTTGTTTTTATTTTTAATTCCAAGTTAGTTAAGTGCATTATACAGTCCAAGGCAAGATGACTCTATCAGGATTTCCCACACGGGTCTTTGTTTTTATAGCAGAATCACTTAAAAAACAAAACACATATTCCATTCCTGCTGACTGCTTAATGGAGAAAGAGGTGTTTTGTGTTTGTTACTTAAAAAAAAAAAACACTCAAAAATCCAGTGAAAAAGATCTCTGTGTGTCAGATCAGATTGGTAGTGTTATGTTAATGAAGATTCCATTTTGACCTTAATTTTTACAATACTCATGTGTTTTATCAAAATACAGAGAGAATTTGAAGAACAGTGAGCAAATCACATTTAGTGACTGTTTTAAAGTTTGTCTCCTACACATCCAAGCTAACGAAAATCTACAAATTTAAGAGCAAAACAGTGATAATATTGGTTTAGGACTCTGCTGGTGAGATTAAAGGGCCTATTGTTTGTTGTCTAACCTTCAGATATCAAACTAGAGACAGTCTTTCAAAGAAATGTTGGTGCTAAGCCTTCAAGTGAGTCAGAATATGGAATTCCAGAATCTTGGAATACAGATCACCATGCCCCAAAGCACTAGGACAGTATATGATGGCTGGAGACCTAAAAGCTAGTGAATGATAAATTCTCAACAGAGAGGCCATCAAAGAAAGCAAAAAGTCTAAAGAAAAAGTCCAGGAAGGAACAACACATATTCTGCACTAATTGTGAGGAAAATAAAGATTGAAAGAATGAGGTTGTGAAATCCATCCTGATCTTCTGACTTCTAAACACGTGTCTCCTATAACCAGCCTTTAAAAATAAAACCATTTATTTCTGTTTCCAGTAGATTATGGAAAATCTCTAAAAGTGACTTTAATCCTTCACCATGTATTTCACAGATATATTATTATTTAATTACTACATGCATCACAATATATTCCCTTCTGAATTCAGAAGATCCTGGCTGAGTCCCAGGACTTTTGGCTTATGTACCATGTGCTACATTTTAGGTGGGTGTTAGCTGTGACCCACCTCAGCCGTGGTTCTCACTCAATGAATAGCTAAACTCCCTGTAACCCAACACACCAACAAACCAGACCTTGCAGTAGTATTTCCAGTATATATTTTCATAGGCAGAAGAGCTCAGAAGGCCTGGGGATACATTCCTTTCCTCTGTCTAGAATGCTTGCAGTCATCTTTGTCACTGCATACTTCACAGTGTAAGCACATAGAAAAAAAAAGTTAATAATAAAATAATTAAAAAAAAAAAACAAACCCAAACAAAACCCAGGAAAAACTACACCTCAAGCACATATTCCAACAGCTCAGAAGACAAAGGATCCTAATCTAGGCTTTGTAACATTGCTGAATTCTCTCAAAAAATTCCCCAAGGTGAATAATATAACTAGCCCATAAATTCAGATCTACTGGCATATCCAAAATTCCTTCATGCCAAGATTCTCTGAAGCATGCAAATACCACCAGAGATACTACTCTGTGCCTAACAGGATTTTGAAAAATCAGCCTATAGAGCTAATTTTTTGCATTACGTTTTACCTGTGAATTCTATGTAAAATAGACATTAAATATTCTATTAAATTTAAGCAAGAATTACAGGCTTGGCTGGTATAAATCACCTCTTTAAAATTTGCATAAAAACAATCACTCTGTGCTACATAAATTTATCCATTCTCTGCTTTCTCTGACAAACCAGACCAATAACTTTTTTTCTTAAAGAAGACAGCTCTCACCTTTAAGAATCTGCAGCATCTGGCAGTCAGCAACCAGTAAACTAGAAACCTATTGTAGCAAAATTAATTCAGAGATATCTGTTGGGAAAAACATGCCTTTCATCACTTCTATCACCTCTACTTGATTCTAATTCTCAGTTTGGTAAAAAATATATTAGTAGCAGGGTCAAAGCTTGCAAGGAAATACCCAACTGCCTTCAAGATAATGGGACACAGAGTAGAGCTGGAGGTGAACAGAGCAACAAGCCAGCTCTAGATTTAGTATTTACAGACTAAGAAAAGGAGAATTTAACTTGGTTTCTAATTCAGCTCTAATTTCATAGCAATCTTCTTTGTGAAAATATTTACTCTAAACCATATTTTCACAGTTCAGCAGGCGATAGCAAAATAACTGCACATGTTAATACTCTCAGCTGGTAGTATATGTCTAATTGTTGATAATAGTAAAAATGAAAGTAATATGCTGATCTCTGAGTATATGAAAGGACAGTTTGTTTCAAGGCAGAGCAGACATGCCTGTATGGGCCTAATGACAGCAAAAGTCCCTGATGTCTTTAATTTACTGGTAGAAATGATGCGGTGCAGCCTGGGCCCTTCTCAAATTCACTCCATTCAGACAAACAGGCAGCACTGCCTCTTATCTGCCTGGCAGTTCAGTTTCTGTTAAGGAGCCTGGACCAGGAGGCCTGGGATATGAGGGCTAAATCTGTAGAGTAGCTGAATACAGGCTTTTTCTCTTCCTTGGTAGGTAGGCTGAACATAGAGGGTTTCTCAATCCAAAGTTGATGTTATTCATCTCTTTAAGTGTCATACTTGTTTTACAAAAAAATACAATTAAGGACTCACAGTGATGAGCAGAGACAGCTTTGGGACGGGCTGGCAAGGGGTTATTTCTTTTCCAGTGGACACAAAGTCATCTGGAAAGACATCTGAACTCCTGGCAAATCACATCCTGAGCCACCACCATTTTGGCAGGGCATTTAAACAGAATTGGTGACAGTTCAGTTTAAATATCTCTGCAAATGCTTGAGGAGCAATACCAAGTTGGTTCTGCCAATAGCACTGGTTTGCCCCATCACACCACGGTGAAGCATGGAGAGAAGCTGTGCTTTCTCTTCCAATCAGCAAAGTAACTCAATTGCTTGTTTGGCCTTTTCCAACCATAAGGTTTGGATGATTCTATGATTAGCCCTCTTATGTCTTTACACCTCTTACCACTTCTACAGCTAGTTTCTTCAATGTGCCATAGCTTTTCTCTCCAAGTCTTTCTGGCTTGAGAATGCTTTTCCTTACTTCATGTCATGTGAAGATTTAATTTCTTCCAGTGGTGTAAGAATATCTTTTTAAGCTATTTGTTTCAGAGATAAGCTAACTTTTAAGTTAGCTTAAATTTTTAAAAATAAATTTTAAATGAAAAATATAGATTAAATTGGCAGAAGAATTGTTAAACCCATCTTATTACTGCTGGTATATTGACAGCTAATGTTACATTTTACTAAAACATGGCTTGTTGCTAAAAAATAAAGAGACAAGAGACCTTTTAATTTTTAACGTAGAAATCAAAATGTTTAAATGAGGCATGGCATATTTCAGCTCCGTCTATGGAGTGGATCCAAGTGGATCCTTGGATTACATTTGATTTTTTTTCATTTGGTATATCAAAATGCTAAGCAGTTACAAGTTCTTTTATTCCAAGAATCTCTGCCTTGCATGTTAACAAGTTATCCAATATAGATAAGGGGCAGAGGAAAAAAGCAGCCTTTTCCACACAGAAAATGTACTTGATGAAAATAACATGTCTTTGCCCAAACTAAGAAAAAAAAAAAGAGATATTTATTATCTTCTTTTATGGCAGATTGCTCAGTTTATGTAAAGAAACAGCCATATTCATTGTCCCTGTAACTCCCAAGTGTAACTTCTGAATATAACCTGAAATGATCCTTTAAGACAATATGCTATGGATGAGAAGGCTAACAAAAAGATAGAAAAAACCGATACAAATAAACAGACTGCAGAATCAGCTCTTGCTGCTCAGCAGCCTCTGAAAGTCAGATGGATGAAAACAGTAATCAGTAGGAGACATGGTTACACAGATTTTCTTTTTTTTCCCCTACCCATTGCTTGTAGAAAAGAATGCTTTAGGAATCCTAGAGCTTCATGTAATATGTGGTAGAGATGTTTCCAAGAATGACAGTAGTTTGGGCCTATGATCTGAGAGATGCTGAAGAACAGACGACAGAAAGAAGAATATTTGGAAGGGGTTCAAGAAGTTAAGTCTGTCTCTGTGCAGGAGGTGTGAGAGAATGTGTTCATGAAACATGAGGAGAAAACCCAATAATCTCAAATTGTTGCTGATGTCTTACAAACTTCACGTTTGAATGTGTCACTGTAAATGGCATATTAGATGCAAGGTTATTTTGTTTTCATGGTATCTTATGTGTTAAAAGACTAAGAAGCAAATATTTGTCTTACTCAGTTATCTAGATTTCTAAAAGTGATTTATCATGTCTATGAAGATATTGGATTAATATTCAAGTATTATTAATTTTATAAATTACAGGTTAAATTTTCTCTCCTTTGACTAGAATAGTATCTCTGTTCCATGAATAATCATAAATGCAGAGCAATGGATTATTGAAGAATGAAGGCAGCAATCGACACAAATAACTAAGATCGTTTCTAGATCAAAGATTCAAGATGTTTCCCAAGACAAAGCGAGTCATTCTTGACGTTCTTCTCCTCTATACTAAGTAGAACTTGCTTTTGTATTCCAGGGACAAATGCAGAAGACAAAAACCACCTTGGAAGTACAAGAACAATTCCCATCTGTGTTCTCCTATGGACATAGTGAAATTCATCAGGACACAGCTGACTATCTGAGAAACTTGTTTTGAGGAAGAAGTGAATGAAAATTAAAAAAACTTTTTTTTTTTTTGTACCACAGTGAGTTAAAATTAGAGTGTAATTAATTTTTCTGAGAAGGGATAGTTTGACAAATAAAAACAAATCTGATGGGCAGTCATGATCTCTGCTCATACCAAAGCAGCCCTACAATTTTTAGATAGAACTGGGTCAAAAGCATATAAAAAATCATGACCGTAATTCCTGTAAATCCTAATCATTAGCTTTGCAGAGAATAAAGCTTCACCCTAAGTGCAGTCAACAGCATGCTAAGTGCTTATTTTCAAAATGTCCAAACAAGAAATTATAGGGCAAAGAAGGAGAAAAAAAAGTTGAGTTTATAATGAGAAAAACCTACATCAGCCCCAAATGGAGATGTTAAATTTCTACATGATGAAAGCTGTTTTCATGCTAACTGTACTATAGTTGTGACACACAAAAGTGTTATAGGGAGCACAGAAAATATAAAAAGTAGAGATAGCTGTAAAACCTTAGCCTGTACATTTCTGTTGAATTGAGATTCACAATTGGTTTTGGAATCTTGGAGAAAAGCAGGGCTTTGGTTTGCTATAGCATGGTGCAGATAAGCAGCTTGGAAAGAGGGAGCAGCTTTTATTTATAATATCTCTTGTGTTTTTTTCAGCAAATTATCTTTTTTACACTCCAGTCTCTAAGGTTTGTTTTGGCCACAAAGTGCAGTGTAAGTGGATAAGAATGGAAAATTCTCACTGGACCATGCTGAGCACTCATTAGAAAAACCCACATTTTCTTGCAGGAGTGAAGCTGGTACAGCATAACCTTTACTTAACCCCCTAGTCACACACACCCTCTTCCCCCCACAAAGATACATAAGATTCAATTACATTTTTGCCTCCAGTTATGTCAAGTATAAAAAGGAAAATGAGATCTTAACAAGAGTGGTTTTAAAATAGCCGCAAGTCATAACTTTTAAATGTTGGAAATTACTGTGCTATGTTCCAGACATCTTAAGTGAATAGTCCAAATGACTCAATACTAGGAACATTTCCAATACAAACCTTCATTGCATTCTAGGCAAGATGATTTGCAATTAAACCCCAGAGGATTCTATTCAATTTTTAAAGGAATCCCCTGTTTTCTCTTGGAATAAGATTGACATATTTGTTTAATAGTTTCACAGGCTTCAGTAATTGGATTGCTTCCTCTGCATTTTTAAAGTCTCAATCCATTATTCTAACATCTTAATTTCTAAAAATCCTTTGTATTTCTGTTTAGAAAATTTGCAAAAAATTTTGCCTTTCTTCACTGTAACTCCCTAGAAGTTTTGGTGGGATTTTTGTTTGTTTGCAGGTTTTTTGTTGGGTTTTTTTTTGGTTGTGGTTCTTGTTTGTTTGGCTGGTTGGGTTTTGTTTGTTTGTTTGTCTGGTGGTTGGCTGGGTTTTTGTCTGTTGTTTTGTTTGGGTTTTTTAATCTGGTTTGGTTTTCTTTCCCCATTTGTTTAGAAGTAGATGGTTAGCTCCTTGAAATACAAGCTAAATTCAGGGCTGAGAATCATAAAATTATGCCCTTTCACCATAACTTATACCAAACACATAGCATGTCTTGTAGGCTCTCTATTCTCAGGAGGAATGTTTCTTTTGCACTGAATCTTAATTTCCATTTTTTCCTGATATTAAGTCAAACATCCCATGGGGAAAATAATTCAGTATTTTTAGATAAGATCCCATATCTTAAAAAATCACTCTGACCTGGTTCAATACTTCAAACGTTTGTTGTGTTAACACCTATTTATATGCTATTACTTGCTTGTCACAATTGCGGAACCTTGGGTACTTACACTGTCCGCCTACAGGAGCTCATGATACATGAACAAGGAAAAGAAAGGACATGGAGAATTCTCAAAGGCAGCTTTTTTTGCCCTAGAGTAGAAGACGAGGATACCCGTGAACTCTCGAAAATGGGAGATGTAAGGATTGTTGTGCTCTTACAGCTTGACTTTGCTTTGACCTCTGACATGTGTCAGTAGCACAGGTATGATGAGGAAAGATGCAGTGAGCTACATACGTCTCCCAGTACCTTGCACTCGAGGGACCCTGCACAACTCCTGACTCAATCTGACACACTCACAGTCCCTGGTAAAATGCTGTAGAGAGACAGTAGCATCTCAGTGGCAACAGTGATTTTTCTTTTTTTCAGGCTAATAACTCTCACCTTGTATGTGAGTATTAATGCACGGTATTAATGTGTTTTTCTGGTTTTAGCACCAGGCCAATGACTGAAAGACATAACCATATCAGTTTTAATTATTGCTAGCTTCAGCATGACTGAGCAACATAGACTCCTGTAAAATAATCTGGCTAATTTGATAACATGCTGTAAAGACCTTAGCTCAGAACATCTGAAATGTAGCATTGTTGCTTAACTGCAGTTCATTCTTCAGCAGTTATGTGGACTCTACTTTGGACTACGCAGACAGGTTTGAAAAATTCCAAAGCAAAACGTGGAACAAGTCAATGTCACTGTTCAGTCCATTTCCATTACTAGAACAGCATTTAAAATGAAGGTTGGGTGCACCCATCTCAAATAAATAGGAAAAGAGGGGAACTGATTTCTAAGCAGATTCCATCAAACACAACAGCTAGTCATTGACGAGGAAAAATTAGATATTAGACTTACAGTCATTATCTTCATGTCTAAACTGACATTAATTTTATACTGATACACCAGAATACAACTAGAGATGCAGTCATTTAACCTGAGTTCTGCAATCAAAGTATTGCCCTGTCTCCTGCAGTTTTTCTATGTGTTCATTCTTTGATAAAGTTTCTCACACACTTTTGATAAACATAGTAATGTTTTGTTAACTGTGCCCTTTGTTTACATTTTTTCTCCTGGGTGGAGAATGTTTGATGGACTGTTCTGTTGACTAATGGGGATGGAAGAGGTGGCAACCTCATCCTCCAATCCATGGTCATTCCTAGAAACATATATATATGAAAAGAATAAACAGCCAGGCCCTTTCCCTCTTGGCCAGCCAAACTGCAAAGAACTCATCCCTGGAGTGCTTCTTTCGTGTCCTAGAGCGTCATCAAAGTATGAAAACAAAGTATGATAAAAACTCATTATCCCTGTTCTCTTCCCTATCATATACACAGCAAAGTCATAACAAAGCTAAAGCCAAATCCAGCCTTATATCTAATTCCCATTCATTAGATTTACTGTCAAGCATGGCTGTCAAGACTGGCTTTGTTGTACATTGTGCATGAACCTTTTTCTTAAGTCCACTGAAAAATTCACATTTCCTCACTGTAGACTTGCTATGTTTTCTAATTACTGTAAGATTCAACTTGTTCTGCTCTGCTGATGCCTTGCCAAAAACATAGCCTTTGTCCAAATTAATATTTACTTTGCTATCACTGAATAATGCAATACTTCACACACTTAGCAGTGGCTCAAAGCATAAACTAGGGTCCTGTTCTAGAAATGTGCATTTTAGTTTAAAGACACAAAATAAAGTAAACCTTAGACAACATCCAGGTCCCTGTTTGTTTAAAATTCTTTCTTTCAGCTTCCATTTACCTTTCCCCAGAGTGGAAATATGTTTCTCACTGTTAATTCTGCTCAACCTATCCTTGTATTCCTTGCATGATTTTTCTGCTTGTTTCCACACTAGACTAATAAATTTTGCTGTCATTTTTATAGAGATTATTGGAATACTGTGCAGAAGCTCCTCTGTGAGGCTCATAAATAGGAAACAGTATCAGAGAATGAGTGCTTGAAAGCTTGAAAATTAGCTTCATAGCATTAGTATCTAAGTTATGCAAAGTCATTAAGAAATAATACTTTATATTATGAATAATCATTGTGTAACATACATCAAAGAACTCCTCTGAATGTTTGGCTAATAAAGACAACAAGTTTAAGGATTAGCCCCATATCTGGTTTGCGAAGTGTGATCACTGTGATCTCTCAGAAGATGATATATTCTATTAAAATAGTCCATATACTAATATAAGTATCTATGCATCTTCTTTAAAAATTACACCCAAAACACATAAATGAATTAATTTCAAGAAATATCTTATTGCTATCATAATTAGAGCAGAAAATGGAAGTGAACAAAAAACCATCCTTAACCTATGACAGGTAATAAATACAACGGTTCAGTCTGTCAAACTGGCTGTGAAACCTCACGATTAGACGGGCATGCAGGAAGCTCAAGGGGCAAGGAAGAAATTGGTTGTTAACGAAAAGTGTTATCACTTTATTATTGCTTCTGGAAAGAACAGAAGCCATTTGTCTTTGCAAACACAATCTCTATAAATAATGAAGGATGTTCTGTAACGGGGATAATAAAACAGCAGTTGCATTTTTACAGCAGCAAGACATACCAGGATTGGCCTTGTGGAAATATAACTATGTAGAACAGCAATAAATATCGTTCCACAGGTTTTTGTGATATATTATTGTTATTTTTAATTGCTACAAACATCTACAACACAGAACAGAAGGAGAACTTTGACATTCAGAGCGCCTGGGAGAACTGTGCTTTCCAAGCTTTAGGTTGCAGGATTTTTGCAACCTCCTGCAAAAGTATTTTACATTCTCAGGGACTGGTCCTTTCATTTTCCTGGGAAGCTGATTTTTTGTCTTCCTGTCTATACAAATACTTCCCTTAGCATTTTTCAGGTACTATTGCATTTCTTACAATGGCACCACATGAAAGCACTCATTCCCTGACATAGTTTTGCAATGAAAGAATATGCTTTCTCTACACAAGGATAAAATGGTTCAAAAAGACTAAGTAGACTCTGAGACATGATGTAGACTTTCTGAGCCAGATAGTCCTTTATCTTAGTCATAATTAGAATCTCCAGCAATTTTCAATTCTATTGACTTCAGAAAGATCAGTCCCTAAAATTTAATTACTGAGTGGTATCTAAGCACTGTCCATATGCCTATATATATAGTATAAGTTTTCACTCTCTGTCTTCAAATACACCTTCTGTAGGTTCATCAGGCAAACAGACTAGAGACTGGAAGCAGGTATTTAAATTACACCCAAAGTTCTGTAAGATGAACAAGAGAACCATTTATCAGATATGCGGATCTGGTGGGAAGATGCAGTAGCAAGCAGCTGAAAATGTTGAAAATGTCTGAATGTGTCCCTTATATTTACCCTCTTGTAGTTTAAAACTCTTGCCCCTTGTTCAATCACAACAGGTCCTGATAAGAATCTTGTCTCCATCATTTTTATAAGCCCCTGTAACTACTGAAAAGCTGTCAAAAAATCTCCCTAGAGTCTTCTCTTCTCCAGGCTGAAAACCCCCAGCTCTTTCAGCCTGATTTCATAGAGTAGGTGTCCCTGCCCTCTGAGCATTCCAGCAGGTCCATGGTTTTTTTTGTACTGTAAATGCCAGAGCTGGATGCAGGACTTCTGATGGGGCGTCAGCAGAGAGAAGAAGGGGAGCTAATTACAGACCTCTATAAAACTGAAAATTAAATATTGCTATAATTACTGGAGGATTCTACCCATCATCAGTGTGGGGTAATTTAAACCAGACTGTTATGCACATGTATTTCAGGCAATAATCAGCAAAAGTACCAATTTTAAATATTTTATGTTAGCATGTATGTATAATGCACAGGGAAAACTTTTTATCTCTTCTAACGGTAGTGAGAACAGAATTATGTTTTTTCTGTATCTATTTCCTATCTCCCAAATAAGATCTCTCTACTCTACCCTAAGTCAGTTGCTGATGCTATACCCTAACTCTAAAAAATTCACTTCTCTTGGCCCAGAGAACCTTCATTCTGTCCTACATATTCACATTTTGCAATAGGCATTGTGAAGAACAAATATTCAGGCCACACCACTGGGATAAAGGTATGTTAAGCAGAGTGAAAAGGTAACAGCAGAAGGGAAACATAGTTTTTCTGATCCATCAGTTATATTTGAACCTTAATGTGGTGCCAGAACATGATCCTGAGCTCATGATTCAGGTTTTGCTGTACAAATATCTTGAACCAAAACTGCAGGGGTCCCAATTAAGATGTTGAAATTTTTCTGCCACGTGATTTTTTTACTCCTGTTTTGCATCAGTAGACTTGCCTTGTTAGAGTCTGTAATTAAAAAGAAGGACAGCCTGTTTAAAGCAGAGAAACACACTCTTATTTTAATTTGATGTATACTGTTCTCAAAGACTGGGAGAGAAGGGTGCCTCTTAACAGAGCAGACATCTTCAATGATGTCTAGCCTGTCTCTCCACCCATCCAGCTTTTCTTACCAGGTGGAAAATACTCTGATTTCAAACGCTTATCTGTGTTGCATTCAGACCTTTAACATTAAGGGGAATATATGCTGTTTGCCTGTGGATGTTCCATCAAGGCTGTATCAATTCCTGCGTTACAGTGACATATCATTATATTGATTGACTACCAGGTGGATCATGCTGCACTCAACGGGCTACTGCAGTTTGGTAGCTGAAATTTCCACCTTTGTGAAGAAAAAAAGCCAGGTTTTTGAGGGCTGTGAAGAAATAAAATCTTTTGCAAAAATTAGGTCATGAGAAAATAGACTTTGGAGCAAGGTTTTTTTTTTTGTTAAAGGTGAGTTCCATCAAGTCAGTGCTGCCACAAGGAATAGTGATGCATGAGAAGTGGCTGTAGTCTGCTGAAAGACCAAACTAAATCTCAGTTCTTACTTACCTACTGCCAACTGTGAGAAGGCAATACAGGGAAAGGCTGGAAAAGACACTATGTTCATCAGGACATTTATTAATTCGCTTCTGAAGACACCTCTTATCTGACAAACAGTATGTGTGTAATTTGTTAAAACTCTGACCTTCTTTGTATAATGACTTTTCTAGGCCATCTTTTATTTCTGATGCCAACCACCTCTTATTTCTAATAATATTATAAACTGCAACATAAATATGTCAATAATTTTGAATCATGTCACAAGTCTATATGGTAAAGGTCCTTTTTCCATGCACATTAAGTGAAAAAAAAAAAGGCATAGGAGTGGAACAAATTTTAAGGGTGAAAAATCAAGTGCTCAGATATTAGGAAATGAAAAAATTAAGGCTGCCTGAGCAGGATTGCTTACACTCCCTTGTACTTCTGCATCATTAAACAATCTGTAATTACTTCATCATTTAACACATATCATGCAACATTCACTTTGTTAACAGAGATTTGTTATTTCTGTTTATCAACATTTTTCAATGAGGGGCTTTGTACATCTTTTACATATCATTTAAATCATGAGTCAGGGACAGCATGATTAATTCCTTTAGGATTTTTCCTCAGGTAATATCTTTATAACATTTTTATACTTTCTACATACTGAAAAAAAAGAATCTTCAGAATAAAGGGTGAGATAAGGTGTTTTTCTCTTAATAGATACTTGTTGGGCTAGGCAGAACTACCCCTGAAACTTGTTTGTCCTATGCAGCTATGGCTTTTTTCCTGTGTAGGAAAAAACATTTTTAAAAAAACCCCATGATTCTTTAATTAGCGTCAGGAGAATTAATTAGATTTTCATAGGCTATAGTCAGAATGCTGGCATACCCTAAGCTTTAAGATTGTGATTTAATGAGACTAACACTTACTTTTGAAAGTAATTTCTTCCTTTATTTTTAAATTAAAAATCTCAGAACTAATGTCTTGTAGGGTTATATTTACTCATACATGAGTCATCTTCAGGAATGGGATCTTTAGATCTATAGCACAACCCTCTAGCCATTTGAAAGTTAAATGATTAAAAAATGGAAAAGGATTCAATTGCTGACAGCATTTTTCTTTTGAACTATTTTTAAATTATGTGGACCTGTCACTAAAGAGGGTAGAGATACTTGCTTTATAAGAATTTTAACAATTTACAAGTAAAAATGTTGAGACTCTAGATTCAGTTTTCTCTGTTAAGGGCTATAGAGGCATGGCTAAACGTTTCTAGCCAGATCTGCTAGATGATTTTGCTTTTTCCTCCACACCTAATGGTTCTGTGTGTGTCTGTGTGTGTGTACCAATAAATTTGCTAAACAAATTTTGCTGTGATTTTCCACAGAAAAGTTTTTATAAAAGGATTAGTTTTGAAAGTGGGAGAAGCCAATGGTCTGGGATCCTGACTTCTATGACAATGGAAGAAGAGCTCTACCAAGGTGAGATGAGACCAAAGGGCTGACAGGATCTTGATAAGTGGGGAAAAATTAATCAGTATAATGACTTTGATTTTTTTTTTCTTCCTCCCTACCTTTTGTTCCTAAACTTTTCCTTTTGTTTTCCTCCTGATCCTGTCACTGCTTATTCTCTTAGACCTACAACATGACTTCTGTCTTTGACAACTTCTGGCTATTGCATCAATAAATGCTAAAAAAGTTTACCTAGATTTTGAGAAAAACACCAACCGTATCAAGAAAGAGTCAAAAGGAGATGCTCAGCTTCTGAAACACACACCAGGCCACTGTTGGAATCAGTGAGCTAGGTGGTCTTTAGTTTTACTTGATACAGTCACCTCTATGTTCTAATGAAATTTCAGCTTGCCTGTTTTAAGCACAGCAAAACAGATCCCGGCCCTCAGGATCTCAGAACACGTTTTGAAACCTTGACCTCTGATAATGCATTAAAATACTGAAGTTTTGTAATAGAGTCAAATAATCCCTTCATTACAGCTCTTCTGTAGAGTCTACCACCTCTGACATCAGCTTGCCATTATAAATTAATCCCTTTCACTCCTAAAATCTTCTATTATTATTTCAAAGCTATCACTACCAGAGTAGCAGATGGCAAGTCTCAAGATTTCCCAGCCATGTCAATATTGAAGTCTCTCTCCCTGTCTGAACTCAACCACTTATTTCATTACAGAAAGCCAAGGAGCAAGCATCAGTAGGAAATATCTGTGTGGAATGCTTAGAAAAGTGTGCAAATCCCACGGGTGCTCTGCAGGGCGGAGAGCAATCAAGTTAGAAGGTTATAAGATGTCAGGAGTCCTCTCAGGGGTTGGATCCTGAAAAGAATTGTGCATGTCTTTAACTTGATGCACTCTGAGTAGTTACAGCTGCTTAAAACAAAACATGTGCACAAGCCCTCAGCAGCATACAGAGCTCAGGCCTCAAGCTGCAAATAGTGCAAAAAGCTAAAGGATGTTATATAGCTGATGCCCCTTATTAAAAAATCTCTTTAAACTCCAGATTCAAACAGTGTTATTGAAGATGACAGTCCTTCTGTCTGCTGTGTCTGCTGGGACAACAACCACTCATGGAATGGCAGTTTGTGCAGAAAAAAATATTAAATAACACATTAATGGAAAGACCAAATTTCCTAGCTGTGGGAGGTATTGGGATGTGCAAACAATCTGATCTGCTGGGCATTAAGTGGTTTCAAAGCTTCAAAGCTGCAGGAGTGTGACAAAGAGGCTTCCTAGTGAGCAAAAGAACAGTTTTCAAGACAAAAAAAAAAGGAAAAGGATGGTTGCTTTTCACACTTATTTCTTTATTAAATAGGCAAACACTGCAAATCAGCAATTATAGGCCGAGGCTCAAAAACAATTTCAAAGCAGTGTGTGACCACCTAATAATGTCAGTAAACCTTATAGAAGTTTATGAAACAAATAAGTAGACCTGCTAAAGGCAAATACTGAAGGATACACAGCCTGTGTGACACTGAGAACTCCAGAAACATCCTTCTGGATTAAAAGCCTGTTAATGGTCATTTTTAGTGATGTGTGAGTGTTTCAGGCAGGCCTAAAATTTAGGTCAGGCATGTTTCTGATTAAGAGATGTATCTGCACAAGTTCAGGCTGGGTAGAAAATAGATTGAGAGCAGTCATGAGAAGGACATGAGGCTGTTGGTGGATGAGAAGCTCAACATGACAATCAGTGTGCACTCACAGCCCAGAAAGTCACTTGTATCCTGGGCTGCATCAAAAGCAGCATGGCCAGAAGGGCCAGGGAGGGGATTCTGCCCTGCTACTCTGCTCTTGCTGTGTCCAGCTCTGGGTCCCCAACATAAGGACATGGACCTGTTGGAGCAAGTCCAGAGGAGGCCACAAAGATCAGAGGGCTGGAGCACCTCTCCTATGCAGAGAGGCTGAGAGAATTTGTTTTATTCAGCCTGGAGAAGAGAAGGATGCATGGAGAATTTTAGACCACCTTCTAGTACCTAAAGGGGGCCTACCAGAGAGCTGGAGAGGGACTTTTTTCAAGGGCATGGAGTGATGGAATAACTGAGAATATCTTTAAACTAAAAGGTTTAGATTAGATATTAAGAAGATATTTCTTTCCTGTGAGAGTGTTGAGGCACTGGAACAGGTTGCCCAGAGAAATTGTGGGTGCCCCATCCCCAGAAATGTTGAAGGGATGGTTGCATGGGGCTCTGAGCAATTTGATCTAGTAAAAGGTGCCCCTGTCCATAGCAGCGGGATTGTAACTAGATGAACTTTAAGGTCCCTTTCAACTCAAACCATTCTATGATTCTATGGTTCCAAACATTTATTTCTGAAGATGCAGAAGAAAGCATTGTTTACTGCCGCAGAAGAAGCCAGACAGGTCTCAAACTGGTTTAATGAAACCATTCAAACCAAAAAGCACTCAGGCCCCGGTGGGAGTAAATAAACAAAGACAGCCAAATTACATCTCATATTCCATTTCACATTTCTAGACTTTGTATTAGTCATTTACTCAAACAACTCTTGTTATAATGGAAGTATTTTACTCCAGATCTAAAGTTTCGACCTTTCCATACCATCACTAAGAAAATAATATCTAATCTTTTACTGTGACTACAGGAATATGATCACACATATCCATTGACATCTGAGTCCTTCTAGACCAAATATCTCAGCTCAGGAAAAATAAACTGAAGGGAGAATGAAGAATTCCAGCTATATGGAAGAGAGAATATAAAAAACAGATGACAGAGATATCCTGAGAGAAGTAGCATTGTAAAAAAAAATAAAATTCTTTAAACATGCATATTTAATTAACAAAGTGATACTGTACCTCAATCATGATAAAGTAAGTGACTTATCATGTTGCCAAAGCACTGTCCAGGATTTAATTTTACCCATGGAAGTATTATAGGTTCAGATGTGAAACAGCACAGATTTAGAATGTCTCCCAAAATGAGATTTCAAACTGTCAATACTGAAAAGTGCATTGCTACCACATAGTACATATTTTACACAGTCTTAAATAACAACTAAAATAAAAGGATTTCCATCACTTAAGGAATTTTTATGTTATGAGTCTAAATTAATTTTCAGTATTTCTGAACAAAAAGAGTCAAAATGCTCTTCATTACAAATGCCCATAGCCCAGACTAGGATCAGTGAAATCTTTCTTTGAAAGATTTCTGTGAAACTTGACTTACACAAGAAAGTACCGAAGACATTTCCTCATATATTAAGTCACAAAATATGACTGCTATTTCAGTTTCAATAGCTGTTGAGTATGATTCCAGTATAAATACCCAGAAACCACACACAAGAGATTACTCTTTTGGAATTCTCATTTGTAATTCCTCCTTGAACTTAAAAATTAAAGATCTTTCTTTCCAGTAATGATTTTATGGATTTTTTTTGCAATTGTATTTAAAGGTCAATGGAAATTTTAATTATTACATGATAAGCACATTTGGTCTAAAAACACACTTGTCTAGTATCAGAAAATATGTCAGTCAGATTGATGTGAGGATATGACAAGTGTGAGCTAATCAAGTCCTTTAAAATTTGAAGGATAATAAAAGGGTGAGCTCAAAAACTATTGGCAAGGATTCTCTCTAACCTAAGTAGAGCCACTTTGGTACTGAACACACCGTGGACATGCCTAAGGCCATCAATCTGCCAGGGAAATGTGAGCCCATGTATTTATAGAAAAAATGGCAACATAAAAAGGTTGGGGCAATTGGAAATGCAAAAGCTGGTAAAGGTACTTACAGCATGAACTTGAAGTACTACAGCACAGTATGGATTTTTTTTATTGAGACTATTTATTTATTTTTAGTTCTTCGTTTTTCATTCTCATTGCTACTGAAAGGATATGATAATTATGGGGAAATCATGTTTCAGCTTTTTAATAAGAAGACAATTTTGTATGGTTAGTTTTTACATTATTATTACTATGCACAAATGCTGATACTTTCTATTTGGTGGAAATTAGGAGTCCTGTGATGAAAAACATAACTAGGAGGCCTTTCTACTATTTATAAGAGTTCTTGAGGAACACTGCTTTGGTGATTGATGAGTAGACCATTGAAAGTTATCTCAGTTGCAGAGACGTAGTGGAATACAAGCAGGCAGAAAACGTCAGCTGAAATAATAGATTTATACTGTTCAATGCTGGCTCTGACTATAAAATAATGAACATATTATAAATAAAATATTATTGTATAAAATAATTTATTCTGAACCCCTGGATGTCATAAATTATTTTCACCAAGTCACCCTTCTGTAGTTCACTTACTGATGCGTAATAAAGAATTAGATGCCATTGGCTAAAGTACAGGTTTTGACATACACCCAGTCTTGAATGGAGAAATGAGAAATGGGACTCTATGATGTCTCTTGACTTTAATTTTTTTTCTTTTACCATTGATCTAGTCCATTTGGCAGCTAAAAATGTGGTTTCTTTCAACCTTTTGAATTTGTCTGGCAATAGTGTCATGTCTTCTATTTTTTTCATCCCCTAGATTAAAGAACCCTTTCTAGATGAGAAAATGGCTAGAGAGGAGAATCCAGCAGAGCTGAACACTGTAAAGCACTTTCTCTATTACGTTCAGAGCATTTGAATTTTGAAAAAACACATTTTGGAGAGGCAATTGTGTACGCTTGCACAGGCAGGCTGGAGGAACAGCCACAAAAACCACAGATGAAGGGTAATTTTATTTTTATTACCTTGCCATCGAGGGACCCCCAAAGTTGCACCTGGGCAGAGGCACACAAGAGGCAATGCAGACACTGTAGGTCTCAGTCCATGCTAGGGGATCACTGAACCTGCTGGTTTTGCCTGTGTATCAGGGATTCACTCAGGCACAGGTTCCCACTGTGCTTTGATCTTTTCCACAGCAGGGCAGGAATCTTAAGCATGTTCTGTAGAGTGTCCCTAACACAGGCCTGTATTATTTAATCATAGATGTTCTACTTTTCCAACACACAAGGCTAAAGAACAACTAGAATTATAGATGGGGTTTTCTACACCTCAGCTTCATGTCACTTGACTCTGTTTGCAAACCTCCTTGCCAATCCTCTACTATCTTCCCACAGTAATAAAATTTTTACATCAACAGGGCAGTTTCCCTGTGGAGACACTGCTCAAAAACAGCACCTTTTTTATTGTATTCATATCTGTCTTCACTTTGGTACTTAACAACTGTAATCAAAAGATGAAGAGTATCTCAAGGAAGTATTTAAGTTTAAAGCCTAATTTTTAAGTTTATTTAAGTATTTAATTAATTCATTGAAGTGATCTCCAATTCTTTAATAAATTCCATAGACATAATATTTCCTTTCCCTTTGAAAACTCTGGACCCCTACATTTTATTAAAAAAAATTCTAATAACTTCATAATGTCTCATACTGAATGAAATCACCTTGGACTCCCACCTCCATTTTGATATAATCATTTGTATATTACTTGTGTTTCCCTAGTAATGTATTCAGGGGCCATGCTTTGTCTTTGCTTCTTATTAAGTTATTCTTCCTTGCAAAGTCACTGAGACAAAACCGCAAATTTTTTAAGCTGTGGAATGAATATCTTGTTTCTAGGTATATATATTTTCTTTAAACTTTAAAGCAGCAAGAATTCTAATATTCAAGAGGACCTAAAATAGCAAGTGATCAGGAGGACTACATGACCCTTCCACACTGTTAATTTCCCAGTGTAGTAATGTCAGTGTCATCTTGCAAATTCATTTTTGTTTCATGTTTTTTCTAGACCATTGATGAAAACGTTGAGTAGCATCAGATCTGATACCATGTACAGTATTCAAATGTCTCCATTGCATGAAAATGCTGTATAAGTTTTTGTGACATATCAACTTGCTCTATTAACTCCTAGTTAATACTCCTTATGGTTCTGAACCAAGTGCTAATTTCACACACTTAGTCTTGTGTAGAACTCAGGTGCTTAAGAAAAAACGTCTCCAATTGGCTGCATGTACATAGTTGGGATTTTTTCCAGATAATAAATGACATGAATAAACAACATTTTTGTTTTGGTCACAAAAATGCTCCCTGCTGCTTCATTTTGAATTTGGGACCCACTGTCCAGCCAGGTCCTTTGGACAAAAGTGGTCTTCAACTGGTTCCCAAGCAGCACTGGTAAATAGCAATGTTATTCTCACTTTGCACTCCTCCCTGATGAAATGCATGACATTTCTCTCAGCCCAGAATTTTTTCCTCTGGATGAGGTCTCTAGCACTCAGCATGCCAACTGCTCCCACTAAGTTTGTTTAAATCTGTCAGATTCCCACTTCTCTGAAGTTGAAATTATTCAATAGTCTTTTTATCCTTTACAAGAAATACATTGTTATAAAGTCAAAGTTTGGGAATTATTTTTGTTTCTCCTATTTACTAAGCTTAACTATAATCCTGAGATAAAGCCTTAAGGAAAAACAAGAAACTCTAGGAGGATCACAAGAGCTGGAAGGAGCTTTTGGAGGGAAAAAAAAAAGAAAAAAGAAATTCAAATGAAACTTTTTTGTGTTTGCACAACTCTGAAAGACTAGGTTTAGATTAGATGTTAGGAAGAAGTTCCTTACTTTGAGGGTGGTGAAGCACTGGAGCTGGTTGCCCAGAAATATTGTGGATGCTCCATCTCTGGAAGTGTTAAAGGAAGTTAAAGGAAGTTGGATGGGGTTCTGAGGAACTTTTTCAAGTGAAAGGTGTCCCTGCTCAAAGCAGGGAGGTTGGAACTAGGTGATCTTTAGGGTCCCTTCCAAACCAAACCAAACCAAATCAAACCAAACCAAACAAAACCAACAGAACCCAAACCATTATTTGGTTCTATGATTCTATGTTATGAAAACATATATGGAAATTAGTAATTCAGGTATTATTGCACTTTTCCAGTCAAAACAGAATTGAAGTTTCTTTATTTCATACTTCCTTGATGAAAACTATGGTCTTCATTTACTGCTGAAGGTACAAATGAATTTCTTGTGTTATCCTTTTATATCATATCATTCAGACTTAGCTGACTGTCCAAGATAAAAATTTCTTTAAAATCATACTGTTTTGAAATTTATTGAATTTTGAATTTTATTCTATTCTTTCATCTACAATGACTGTGGTTTACCACACCCTCCAAAATGCACCACAGCAATGTAATTTCCTACCTTTAAATAGTTAATAACTTGAAAAAATTGATAGTTGGAGCAATCCTATTAAACTCAGTCTGAACTGAGCTATTCCTTTCTAACAGCCATCAGCATATTTGAAGGAATAAACACTAGTACAATGAAATAAAATAGCTTTCATCCCTTCCCATTTTTAGAGTTCCCATCCAGTGAAACATACTAGTGTGCATTGAACATTAAGCACATGTTTCAATCCCTCCACAGCCATATAAGCATTTAAGAATGTGCTTGGTTTAAGTGCTACTTTAATCAGACTGGCAGCAATTTGACTTAAGCATATGCTTAACTGCTCTGCTGGATTGGGAAGGGATGGGATAACTAATGTGTTTAAGACTGGAAATGGGCTGCACGTGGAGTGAAGGCAACGTGATATCGCAGAAGGTTTTGGATCTGCTTAGACTCACTCCACCATGTGCTTCCACTTCTTCACTGGCACTGTCAGAAACACTCCAGCCCACCACAGCATCTAGGCAAATGCACTGCCATAAAACAGATGGTCCATGAGGGAACAGGTTATATGCCTTCCATATTACTTCAAAAGCAGAGTAGGATGAACCCAGATCTTAACTCAGTCTCAAAATCTGGGTCCTGAAAGGACTCCATAGAGAAGTCCTAGGAAATGTACAGGAAACAGCTACCTTGGTGCAACTGATAAAAAACTTGGCATGTTCATTGCACACAGTTTTTTGTGGAAATTATTATTCCTGCAGTAATGCAACTGAGAAATTGTATTATCATTTTGAAGAATTACGACTTGGTTTCTTTTCTTTAATATTTTATAAAACTTAAAGTAATTACTTAGCTACCCCATCTTTTGAAGATCTAAGAGTCCTTTATAGAAAAAGAGAGGGCAGGAAAGGACTTTGAAACTCTATATACCACATAAACAGAAAATGGCTTCAAGAACAGCTCTTCCCATGTTTTCTTAGATCAACTGGGAACCCAGACGGAAACTCTCAGGTACAAAAAAGAATATTGCTACAGAACATATTGCTTTTTGACAAACCAACATGTTTCATAGAAAAATAAATAGTTGTAAGGCTTCCAGCAAGCTCTTATTCTCAGGAGAAAACCTTTGTTACTCTCCTTAACAGTGGCAGCTGTCCAAGAGAAGAATAAGAGGCACATGTTAGCAATGGGTTAAGATACAGTCACGTAAGTATAGCAATAATTCAGGGAACAAAACACTGGCAATATGAAGCTCTAAATGACATCATCTTTAACCTAAACCAAAAGTGTTTGCAATGAGTAAAGGAGAGAATACTGCTGCTCCTTATTCCTGAAGGAAAAGTCACCATAGCCCTATCTGTCACCCCAAGCACTTGAACTCCTCTTCCTTCTCTGGAGAGAATTATGGTTACAGCCCAGCTCCCTCTGCGAGCACCATAAATTCTGACAAGGTCAGGCACATCAGTAAATACTGTTTCTCATGGGGCAGGCAGACAGAGAGTGCCTGAACTCGTTTGCTTCAAAAGGCACTCCGCACAATAAAGAATACAAGATAAAACTCTTTCATGAAAAACAATGAAATAGTAGAAATTCTATCTAACAGGGTAAGTTTAATGGGCAATGGGCATTTGAATATTTAATTTTAGTCTGTTTTTTTTTTTTGCTACCTTGTACAAAAGGTATATTCTACTCCGTACACCCCACCATTTACTTCGCAGCACTGGCAATTCTGCTCCAGAAATATACTTTGAATTATACTGTAGTTTCAAAGCTAATTTTCACCATGTCTCCTGCAGGGATTAATATGAGAATGTCACAGAAAGATCATCAACAACCTCTGCTCCCATGCTGGAAGCAAACACCTATATCAACTGCTGCTGCTAAGTGGACAAATACATTGCAAGGTCTACATGGCTTCAGGGTTGATAAAAGTTTATAGAGCCAGGGGTTGCAAGCAAATGTTTTACTACCATCATATGGTAGTAAATCAGATGTAAACATTTACTTCTTGTTAGCTTCTGCAGAATTAGTCTAGAGCCTTGACTGCTTTTATACATAGCCATCTCCTGCTCCTACTCTGGATACTCCATTGTCCCTTTCATCAATATAAACAGCTGGGCATCTGCCCAGGGCTGAGGTGGCCCTGCCAAAGAATACAACCACAGCTGGGCAGTGAGGTAGGAGATCTGTCAGTGCGCCACAGTCACCACAGAAGTGCACACGTGAGGATTGGCACAGGGAGATGAGTCAGCTCTGCAGGCAGAGCATCAGGAGCTCGGTGGGAGGACAACAGCATGTTCAGTCAGATGCAAAGGGTGCAATAAATCCCCTGAGTCCAGCGTGGTTTCAAATATCAGGTCAGGGAGAAACTGCCTCCGCGTTGCTGCTGCGGCTGCCTCTGCCCTCCCCGTGCTCCCGGCTGCCCCTCCACAGCCCCTGGCAGATTCACAGCTGCCTGAAGGCAAAGACAGCTCCTGCTTGGGCATCCTCAGCAGTTCCACCAGCAGTCACAGGCAGCACCCCAAATCCACTGCACTCTTCAGCAGCTCACGGTTTAGTATCACTCAAAGTGGAGTGCCTTTTTCCTCTGCTTGCTGCTATTAGCACTGAAAAGTGCACACCATTCCCTATTCAGCTCATACACCGTGCATCACCTTTCGGGACTTTTTCTGTTGATTGCCACCGGCAGGAGTGTGAAGATTAGGCAGCCTTTTAATCTTTTACTAGCCATGATTACCATCAGTGGAGTAAAAGAGCAATTGCCTGGCAGTGCAAGTGGCAGTCCAATAAAAGATTCACAGAGCAGAAAGTAGTCATACACCAAGTTCAACTTCCAGCCTCTTCAAGTCCACAGCGCCTCCCCTTGAAAACTGACGAACTTATTGATAGTTTCCTGGAGGATTTTTTATGACCCTTTATGACAAAGGCTCACATTTGTCATTAATAGCATTCCTTAAAAAAAAAAAAAAAAAAAAAAGAGAGAGAGAGTTTTCACACTTGGACACAATCCTTTTTTTAAAATATTTCAATATTTTTACTTATCTGGAAGATTTTAATTTGTATTTGAACAGATTATGAGACAATCTGAATAAACAACTAATTTACAGAAAACTGGAACATCTCACTAGCATTCAGCAGCTACCTGAAACACTTTCAGTATTGGGAAAGCTCCCATAGAGACAATTATACAGCTCTGCCAGTATATGAGCTGAGATTATTTTGATTTAAGAATAAAAAAGTAATTTATTTCTCCATTACAGAGGCACGAGGAATACTAATAGCACTGCTGTTACAGCACTGTTCAGACTGAAATTAGGCATATAATTTCAGATAATGGAATTTTGGTTAGTACCAATTCCTACACCAGTTGCAATGGTAAGGTTTCTGTGTAGGTAAGTCCTTGCAGGCATCCCCCACAACTCTGTATGGTCTTCATCACAAAAGTAGCTGTCGTGTCTCTTTGGTACTCTTGATATACACAATTACTGAACTAAAACATCCTGACTGCACTTCCACATGTTTACTTCAACCTGTCTGAGACAGCATGATCATCACTGTCAGGACTGAAGAAGAAAACTGTTTTGAACAGATGTTTGTAGATATCAAAATCTGATTTATAAAGCTAATTTAACCCATTAGAAAAAGGTAACCACGAAGTAAAAATGACAGAAGAGTTATTGGTAATATTCTAGTAGGTGAAGTCTAGATTAAAGTTTTAGTTATCTCACTGACATACTCTGAGTCACCCACTTCATTCTCAGCCTTATGGGAGACATTATGTGAGTTAAAATCAAAATGCCTTTTGAAGCAAACAGGCTTGAAGTGATGTGGTTTTGCAGTTGCTGGTTTGGGGTTTTTTATATATTGATTTTGTTTAAATATTCATTAGAATCATCTTGCTCACTTAGATAGGCACTTGTCATATTATAAATCTAAATAAACACCACAATTTCTAATATAAAAAGAAAGTGGAACTATTAATCTCAAAAGTAAATGTGACTAGAGTATTATCACTCCAGCAGTCCAGAAACATGGACAGTAAATACATATTTGAGCCGGAGACTTTTTCAGAGGTGAATGAACAACCTGACCGTAGATGTGGAAATGTGACACATCATAGTAGTAGAAAAGTCTTAAAATTAAATCCACTTATAAATTCTCTGCTATTAATTCAGAATGATCCTTCACACAGATATGGGGAGGGTTGGGGCGGGGGGGGGGGAGATCACATAATATCATCGGTGACATAATTTCTCTGGTATCTGAAATTTGAAGTAAAGGAAACTGAAAAGAAAAAGGAAATGCAAAAATAGCTAAATCATACACAATATAGAAAAGGAACAGGAAAGAAACAGGAATGATGAGGTGAGACTACTTACAAGAGCTTGTAGTGACAGGACAAAGGGGAATGGGTTCAATTTGAAAGAGAGTAGGTTTAGATCAGATATTAGGACAAATTGCTCACAAATCAAAACATCCTTATCAAATAAAAGCACAATAGAAGTGCAAGATACTGATTTCTTTTTGAAATCTGGTTTTGACACTGTATTATTTAATCTCATGCCTTTCTAAAGTTACCAAAAATTCTAAGAGACGTAAATGTCTGAGTAAGTGTACAGTGCACTTTTAAGATATTGCATACTGACTTGGTACTTCTTCCCAGCTCCTACGAACATCTTCAAAGATGAAACATCACTGGCAGTGACTGACTATTCTCATCTTTCACAACAAGGAAGCAAAAACTCCCTGCTGCTCCTGCTTATGTGAGCACCAGTTTCTTTCTCTTTCACCTACAATTACTTTTGAAGAGCATCCTGGAGTGTTCATCAAAGAAAGAGATTAGCTATTTTTTTTTTGCACTGAGCACATCTGGATAAACTTTATGATTAACGTATTTGAAAACTACAGCTTCATTTGCATAATGTAAGCTGCATGCACCATAAAAATCGAACTTGCAGTACTTTGTGAATTCTCCAATGTTTTGGAAGACTAAGCATAGTGATAGCATATTCTCCATATAAGCAACAGTCAGGTTTTCTTCTATTTATACACAGGACTGAAGGACAGCAGCAATCACATCAGACACAATATTAAAAAAGCATTAACTAAAAAAGTTATCTCTTTGACTTTTAGGACATATAATGATACACACACCCAAAAGCAGTGTAACCACATACAAACACTCTTTGAATGATAGAAATAGATGGATATGTTGCCATATGATCTCAGCACCTTGGAACTAGGAGAAGCACGGAAGCTTTTGCTGTTGCTGGAATGTTTCCTTCTTCTATGCTACTTCCCATCTCCAAAATTGTTATAATAGGGCGTGCTTATGAAGGACATCTACTCAATCTAATGGCATTGTCAGTCAGACTGGATGAATTAAGCAGCTGAGGACAGACTGCCACATGCCACCCCCGGTCCAATTTTACAGTCCAACAGACAGGTTACATATTTTTAAAGTTTTCTCACGGTGTGATTTTCAGCATATCCCTCTAGCTTCTAATTTCCATCTGCTCAGATCAGCTGCTGCTATAAAAGCAGGTCCACAGGGGAAGTCTCCAATGTAAATGCCTATATAATTGCCATTCCTGGCAGTTACATAAAGTCTATCTATCAATCTGATAAGCCCACAGCCATAAAGATAACAGTCAAAATAAAGGAAAAAATAATCCAACTGGGAAAAAGAAACTTAAAAGATAGCAAAAATAAATCACTAAATTTATAGTACGTTCTGCTTTATTAATTTCTACTTTTTATGGCATTCCTGCCATGAAACTCACTTAGCAGGACCACAATCTGTCTCTTTTCAGGATGAAATTTTACAGACTTAAAGATATCCAGTTTAGACCCATAGTTACAAATCTGAGGCAAAAACTTCTTCTGTTTTCACTAATGGTGGTGTGAGAAAGCACCATCAATAAGTTCAAGCTGAAAGGATGGTTAGTTGAGTGACAACCAAACAACATTTCAAGTAAATCTTTCCCTATGTCCAGATACCAACGCAGAACATATTGTAGCAAAATATTTTAGGAAGTCTAGCTAGACGCAATCTTTATGCTATATATCTGACTAGTTTTCCTGTACCACTAAATTGTTTGTGCAGACATATATTAACATAAATATGAGATACTGCAAGCGTGAAATAAAAGATGCAAAGCACCACTGAACAAAGCATTTGCAACAAGAAGATGAGAGGGAACACAGATAAAACCAACAATTAGATATTGTGGAGATTTTCCTAGGACAGAGATTCAGGTCAAACAATTTCAATAATGTGGCTGTTTGTGTATCCAGACTGCTGGAATTTCAGCATTCAAATCAACCTGACTGCACAAGGTGTTTGGACATGGAAGAGCTGTAGGTCAAAAAAGAAATTAATATCCTTGAGATCTCTGGACAATAATCAAAAAGACTCCTTTGCTCAGGAAGCTTATTCATGCTTATCCAGGAACAGTCAATGTGATCTACAGCTGAAAGGGTGAATTCAATGTTATTTGCTATCAAACCATTATCTGAACGCTCTGTAGGTTTCTTGAAATGGATATTTCAGGAGAGATACTGACTGTGTTCTGCCTCTGTCAGCAGGGTATGTATATTTAATTTTATTTTGCAGCAATTGCTGGCAGATACAATGGTCATAGAGTGATACTACACTTCCCTGCAAGTTTTTTTTTTTTCCAGGATGCACTCCAGTTCCTTTTGAAACTACTCAGAAACGTCCTTGTGCAACCCATAGAATGGTGAATCAGACCCTTGAACTGAAGCTAACTTCGCATTGCCATTAGGCTTTCACCATAAAAGAAAATAAATTTTCTGGGCATTTCTGCTTCTGAACACTTTAGCAGCGTATTCAATATCAACAGCTCAGAATCTTCACTATCCATCAGGTGGAGAGATAGCCCTTGAAGTGACTTTCCTGCTACCTGTCTTACATGTATATTTGAGAAAAATCTATAGTGAGGTAATGTTCTTCTGTCCTGGAATCTCATTTCAAAATTCAAGGAAAAGCAACATAGCATTTAATAAAACAAACCGTTGCTTGTATCCATACTAGTACGTGCAATGAATATAAATGTGTGGGCAAAATAATTTTCATTAAAGCCCCTCCATCTATTACATCCAAAATTTACCCCAGGAATACTTGAATTTTACCGATTTCCGTGTTCTTGTGAATAGAAACTTTGGACCTTGCAGGCAAGACATACATTTGGTAGAGAGAGTAATCAATGGCAGGCGTAGAGTGCCTTTGAGCATAACATCTTCCCTTTCATAGGGAGTTCTGAAAATAAGAAAATAATATTTACAGCATGAACAGTATTTAAGGGCCTTTGTGCAAGCATCCTTCTGTGAAGTCTAAGGCCCATCTTATAGAGGAAGTAAAGTTGGCTCTTTCTGGCCTTAAAATGTACAAAACTCCAGAAAATCACACTAGAGACCCTCCTTACAATCATGGAGTTTTAACCTGATTACCAGCTCTCCAGGAAAAGGATTTCTTGACTTTCTGTTGAAAAGCTTGCCTTTGTGATAACTGACATTTAAATGTTCCCCAAAAGAAAGAGCAAGGACTTTTGTTTTCTGACTGATAGTGTCAGTTGTGAGGCCAGCTTTTCTGGTATGTCTGCATTGAAAAGGAGAAGAAGCAAGGCCATGATCCATGCACTTTATGTCTCTATTGTGTACACGTACATTAGCAGTTTATTTTGAATCAGAAGTGTGCTTTTAAAGTGACACTTCCAACCATCCCCATTTTACACACTTGGCTGACAGTTCAGAGCAGCCTTTACTGCATGCAGTAGATATCTTCATGGTGAAACTAAACTGAAATAGAGGTCAGAAGTGCCACAACTAACCAAGGACCTGACTAAAGTAAATGTAAAACCTGATGAAAGACCACACAGTGTATGTCAGCTGGACTTCACAGATCCACCTCTAAAGAGCAGGATTTTTTACTGTGTAGATAGGGTAATTCTGGGCACAAATTCTGTGACGTGCAATCTGTAGGCCAGGAGCTTAGGAAGCCTCTTGAACATAAGGTGATTCCCCTTCTCCCTTGAAGCTCTCCACTGATCTCTATTTTGGACCAAATTTTCAGGACCTGTCTGACCCACCACCTGCCTAGATAGCACTAATGAATTCCTGCATCAAATATATTCTTGCTTTCATCTTCAATTACTTCCAAAGCTCAGATCATGGCCTACTCTAGGGTCTCTTGGGCACACTGTGTAGATGGTATGGTTAACTGATCTAGTGCATAGTGCACAGTGCTACTTTGACATATTTTGTTATAACCCTCAGACCACGCACTGAATAGCAGCTTTATTGAGCCTGCTCATCTAAGCAAGTTGTACTTTAAAAGGGTTAAGAAGAATGGAGGAAAGGCAGACATATACACTTCTCCAGTAAAGAGCAGAGCAGAGGCTGGCTGAAGAAAACTGTGATTTTTTTTTTAATGAATTTTTGTTTCCAACTGCAATTAAACATTTATCATAAGTTTACTTATTTATCTGGATTGGACTCACGCATACTGTGATATCTCTAAGTGAGGACTCACGCATACTGTGATATCTCTAAGTGGGCAGTAACAGCCAGGCAGTATCACTTAGAAGTTTAGTCTTTTAATAACAGGATTCCTTTTAGGTTCATTTGTAATTGTACAGAGGTATTCTAAAACCTTACCAATTTTTATGTTATTATTGGACAGGGGAGAAGCAAACAGTTTTTCTTCTTTCTTTCTGTCTTTCTAAGTAGGGAAGAGACAAATAAATGTCTTAAAATGTATGAAACACAGGTGTGGCCTTACTCCCCATGCTCAGTCATGTGAAATAGCTACTGATCTAATGCTAATCTCTCCATCAGATATTTAATCACAAAACTACAGAACACTTCCAGTGCCTCTCTGGAAGATGAAGCTACTCTTTGCTTTGCCTATGATTTCACCTCCTTTTTTACATACAGTTCAGGCATGAGGAAATAACAATTTTCTCCATGAATGTCTAAAAGTGCACTCAGCTTACCAGATAAATAAATCCTTTTCTGTTTACCCTTCACCTCCCAAACTAGTGTGCATACATACAACTCCATGACAAGGAAGTGGTAACCTTGGAGCTATCAACACCTCATAATAAGAGAAGAAAGGAGAGGAGAATGCACCAAACAGCAAATACTGTGGTCTGATAGAAGTCAAATATTTTCTGAACTCCAGTCCCAAGGACCCACAGTTAATATATATCATGTAGCATTATTTAGCTCTTATTTTATATATGACCTGCTGATACCCTTTTTCCCTGGTGACACCAGTCAGACACTGCCTCTGACCTTCCTCTTCGCCACACATATTTTCAAACATCTTCTCCTTGCTGAGGTCTTTATATAAAAAAAAAAAAAAAAAAAAAAAAAAAAAAAAAAAAAAGAAAAAAAAATTGTTTGTTTTTTATATAACAGGACACAATTTTGGTGAAGGTCATTCCTTCCCTCACATGCAAGCAGCTTCTTAAACATCTTTATACCCTTCAAATGGACACGACATTTTTTTAAATTTCCCATTACTTTTTTGTAGAAAAGCCTCTGCACATTTCCTTTTTCACACTAGCTGAAAAATGTCCCAAGGCATCTGAAGGTGAGGTAAAAAATTAATTCCTACCTACTCTGATTAACTTGTTTTGCAAAGCAGTTTTAGCAGATATTCCCTCTGGAAAAAAATGCTTAATTGCTTCCTGAAGGCAGAATGCCCATGACTAGTTCTTGACATTACCAGGGAAATATTTTACTGTGATTTTTGTGTTGTGCACACACTCTATTACTTACAGAGAAACAAATCTCCATGCTCTTATTCATAATTTCCTGAAGTTCAATAATTAATACGGAAAGAAGTAGTCAATTGCCAATTAGCTGCATTTTCATGAGGTTCTTAAGTAATAAAACCTGCATTCTGGCACATGTGTCAAAAAATCCCCCAACTCTACAGGCCTTCTATCTCCAGAAGATGAGAGATATTACACTCATGAAGAATTTCACATACTGTGTAATGCACATTTAGGGGAAAAGCCCCACCAACTGATAGGAATTATACAATGTCAAGAGATTTCTAAGCACAGAGAGGAAAGAGGGAAGCATCAATAACAAGATTTCTCTTTCTTAAAGTCCCTAACACCTGACCCACTTACTGTTCCTAACAAATGGCAAAGTCAGCTCAAGAAAACTGACATCACCTGGTTTCTGTGACCTATTGAGCATATTGCTTCTGCAAGTAGGAGTTAAACATCAAAACTCAACACTTCACCGAACAGATTCAGATGTAACAATAAACTGCACTGGGCTTCACAGTAATTTTCTTTTCTTTCTGATTTAGAAGCAGTCTATATATTTTTTTCCATCCATACAAGAACAAAACAGGGTAAATTGCAACAACAACTACAAAAAAAACCCATCTTGCGACTTGTAAGGTCACCAGTAGCTCCAATTTCCTTTTTAGACAGTGCCTATGTAGAAAGACATGCTATGATCTAATAGTTCATTAAACTGTAATGAACTTAACACACTGAATAGAACCAGTGGGATGTAGTCTGCTCTGCACCTACATATGTCATGTGCAGGAAAAGACTGCACTAATCATAGAACAAAAGAATCATAAGAATGGGTGGGTTGGAAGGGATCTTAAAGATCATCTAGTTCCAATCTCCCCTGCCATGGACAGGAATACCTTTCACTAGACCAGGTTGTTTAGAGAATTATTACTTTGTATTGGACCTATATGGTTTTAAGAAAGTGTTTAAAACAATGAAGATAAGTATGTGCCAGATAATGTGCAGTGTGCTCAGGTGGCCAAGAAGGCTTGTATCAGCAACAGTGTGGCCAGTAGGAATAGGGAAGAGATTCTTCCCCTGTGCTTAACATTGGTGAGGCCACACCTCAAGTTCTGTGTCCAGTTCTGGGCCCTTCAATTCAGGAATGACATTGAGGTGCTGGAGTGTGTCCAGAGAAGGGTGATAGAGCTGGTGAAGAGTCTGGAGCGCAAGTCTTATGAGGAGGAGCTGAGGAAGTTGAGGTTGTCTAGACTGAAGGAAAGGAAGCTCAGGGGTACCTTATTGCTTCCTACAACCGCCTGAAAGGAGGATTGTAGCTGGGTGGGGGTCAGTCTCTTCTCCCAGGTAACCAGTGACAGGACAAGAGGACACAGTCTCAAGCTGCACCAGGGAAGGTTTAGGTTGGATATTATGACAAATTTCTTCATCGAAGGCAGATTAGTCATTGGAATGGTCTGCCCAGGGAGGTGGTGGACTCACTGTCCCTGGAGGGGTTTAAGGAAAGACTGGATGTGGCACTCAGTGCCATGGTCTAGTTGACATGGTGGTGTTTGGTCACAGGTTGGACCTGATGATCTCAGAGGTTCTTTTCCAACTTAAATGATTCTGTGATTCTGTATTCTGGCCTCCCTCACACTCATAATCACAGATTACAAAATGTTGTTACTCTTAAAGAAAAAAACAACAGATCTGTTTCTGTGAAGATATATCATTAAATCTGGTTTAAATAGGTAACTGCTATGTCAGGGGAAGATAGATCATCATTTGTGATTTATCAAAATACAGAACCTACATGTACTCACTACCCTTCTTCTGTTCTGGTCCTTTCCAGCTGATGAAGCATTTTGATCCTCACCCTGCCTACTTTCATGTTTCACCACCTACTGTCAGATGGAAACCACAGCAGACAAGAAGTGGATGACCTGTGTTAGATACAAAGCAAAAAGAGTCACTACATGAGAGGAAAAATCACACGACTTTATAAAAACTGGTGATAATGACAAAGATAGACTGGAGAAAAAATTCAGTTGGGCTTAAGTGCCTTATTCAGTGAGAGAAGAGGCTTTCAACTCCCAGGACTTAGCTTGCTGCGGAACTTTTATAGAAAAATTTTACAGACTTTGTTTTTAGTTGGGCAACCAGACTGTACCCAGCAGCTTCGTAGCCACAAATGCTGATCTGAAGCCAGGGTGTGGGGTAAGCATTCGACTTTTTCTCTGTTTCAGCCTGTTAGGGGTTCAGCAGAAACAGCCAGTACTAAAGGAGTTGAATGTTGGAATCTATGCCTTATATTATAAGGTTATCCTTAGTAAAAGCTTCCAAGATAGATATCTTGTAGAAAGATGCTAACAACCCAACACTTCGTATATGGTGTGCATGTCAAGGTGTTTACTGGGGAGGGCGTTGCTGCAGGAGTGGCCTCTTTGAGAAGACATCAGGAGCTGCCCATACCAGAGACAGAGACAGTTCCAGCTGGCTTCAAATTGGACCTGCCACAGGTCAAACATGAGCCCATCAGGGATGCTGGTGGCACCTCTGCAATAATGTGTTTAAGAAAAGGCAAAAGAGCGCTGCACTGAGACTGTGTCACACTGGTGGGAATTTGTAAGAGGAAAAGCTCTATGGACACCAAGGTCAGTGAAGAAGGAGAGAGAGGAAGTGCCAGAGCAGAGATTTCCCTGCAGCTCTTGCAGAAGACCACGATGGCTTTCCTTGTTCTCCTGCACCCACCCTGTAGAGAACCATGTTGAAGGAGATATCTACAGTGCAGTGCATGGAGGACCCTGCATAAACCAGGTGGATATGCCCTGAAAGAAGTTGTGGACCATGGAAAGCCCATGCTGGATTAGGCTCCTGGCAGGAACTGTGGCCCCTAAGGCAATCATGCTGGAGCACTTTTTTTCTGCCTGTGTCTGTTGCAGATAGGGCTCAGTACAATAATAACAATTCTTGTATTAGCCAGGCTAATATTATTAATGGACCGTATAACTGCAAAGTGGTGACTGCGTATGTTTTTTTTCTCCAGGGGGCAAAATAAGAGATACCTCTTTTCAAACATCTTGCCAATAAATGAAAGAGGGAGGTGGTATCAATTGCCACAGATCAATTAGACTTAATATTCTTCTGTAAATTAGCTCTCATCAGTGCTCCCTCCCCTTGCTTTTCATTTCATTCCAGAGAGGTTTCCATATCAACTAGATCATGTGCCCAGTTAAATTTCCAAAGCTGTAACTTCACAGCGGATTATTTTTATGAGTGAAACAAACAGTGAAGGGCACTTTTATTTGCAGCCCCTCAGGCATAATGATAATGGAGCTCTACAAAAGAATCTCTTGGAGAAAGGCATGCGAAAGTTCAACATTTTTCTCAGGCAGTGAACAACTAGTTATGGACAGGACCATGAAGGCCTGGAAGCAACTCTTTTCTGGAACTTTTCCAATATAAAAACCAGTATCACTCCAGACACTTTCTGGAGCTGAACCGCAGACCTGACACTAACCTCCACAGCCCCTTTCAGCTTGGCAGTTCTCTCTTCTCACTGCTTATTTTTTCAAAAAGTGGGCTGATATGGTTGGAGAGAGAACCTCAACAGCTTGAGCAAAGCAAGTATTATTTATTTTTCAGCACTGTGCTTGATCCAAAACATCTACAGATGTAGAGGATAAACAAGGTGAAAGGAGCCAAGCATTTTTCACTTTTACGTACAAGCTTAGACTACAAGAGACAGCTGGTTTTATGGGATTTCTTGTCATAAAAGTTAATGTCTGAATACAAAATTGTCATGATTTAACCCCAGCTGACAGCTGAGTTTCATACAGCCACTTGCTCACACAGTCCTCCCAGCCCCAACCAGTGACATGGGGAATGGAATACAAAAAATGCAAAACCTGTGGGTTGAGATGAGAAAAATGCAATAATATAATAGCAATACTAGTAGTAGTAGTAGTAGTAGTAGTAGTAGTAGTAGTAGCAGTAGTATAGCCATGAAAGGAAATAAAGAGAGAGGAATAAAACCTAAGAGGAACAAGCGATACATATTCAAGCTGCTCACCACTTACTGATGCCCAACCCACCCCTGAGCAGCAATAGGCTCCTCCTGAACATACTGAGAATTCCTATGGTATGGAACATCCTTTTGCTCAGTTCAGGTCACCTGTCCTGGCTGTGTTCCCTCAGAGTGTCTTGTGCACCTGCTCACTGGCAGGAGCTTGGGAAGCTCAAAAGTCCTTGATGTAAGGTACGTGCCACTTAGCAACAACTACAATGTTGTGTGTTATCAGCATTATTCTCATCCTAAACCAAAACCCTCACACTGTACCAGCCACTAGGAAGAAAGTTAGCTCTACCCCAGCTGAAACCAAAATATGAGTTTTATATGGAAAAGGAAATTTATAGCAAATATACTCAAATGAGCACAATCCCTCTTATGCAGCCCTGTGCAAAGTAATAACAACATGAAAAAATTTGGAAAATTGCCACCTTATTCTCTTAAGCAGTCCAGCTTATATCACATGAGTGCCCTGACTTCCTAAAGCATGTCTTTCTGGCACTTGTAAGGCAAGAGACAAACAAGAACACTTGCTTTGTCCAGATTACATTCTCATATTCCTCATCCTATGAAGAACTCCATGTTGTGATTGCCCATTTTTTTACCAGTTACCACCCACCTAAAAACATCAACTTATATTTTTTAGATAAAGAATATAAAGAAGTCAAAAATAGGCCTGAGATCCTCTACTTGATTCCAAGGAATGGGTATCACGGAAGTAGTAAAACAGCCTAAAATATTCCTCATTAAAGGGATTATTGAACTGGATGGAGTTTTTGCCTTGTTTACAAAGAACTTTTATCCTTCTTAGTAGGACAATGTTTAGTAACCAAAGCTCTTGGGTGAATCTCCCATTTCTGAAAATATTACAATAAACGTGAGCTTTTGTGCCTCAATTTTCACCAAAATAAAATAAAAAAATTCATATCATAGAATATTTGTAAGTGTTTAAAACACTGTGTGTGCAATCATCACTCTGTGGGAGGTTGAACTAATTAAACATGACATCATTCCAGTGCCTAATTAAAGTGAAATATTAAATTCGTCTTTCACTTAAGAAAATGAGAAAGTGAACTGAGTTTAATGAAGAAGAAACGTTCTAAGAAATTATGACATCTACAAAATTGGTATATCCTCTATTAAGATCATTAAGTGAAAGAGGCCGCTTCTAGTGCATGCTCTCATTTAAATGGTTGTTACCTAATACCTCACTGCATGATGGCCTTTGGGAAATCCAGGTTCCAGTTTTCTGTACATCATATTCAGCATCACTTAAGAAAACCATGTAAAAGCAGAAAATTTTGTTTAACCCCATAAGCACTAACCATGAGTCCTCTATAATGTCTTTTAGTTATCCAGTCACATCACAGCCCAAACAATGACCTCCATGGTTTTAAGAAACACTTTTTAGCCATTCTATTTGAAATTGGTTCTTACATGACTGGCAAAATAAATGATGGAATTTGACTTTCAAATCAAGCTTTTTGCAGGATGTCACTGGCTCTTTATTGAAGGATAACAAAAAAAAGACAATCAAAACTGTTATATAATCTCACTCCACTCCTCCTTCCCCTTGACTTTCATCCCCCACCTTTTAGTTCATTATCCTTTGCCACCCATGAAGGCTTGAATAACTCTTGCCTTTCAGCTCTTCTCCTCTGGCTGAATTTTCCCTTAATTTTATACCCCTCACACTGCCTTTCTTTTCCATCTCCCCTTACCCTTTGTTTTACAGCATAAACACAAGCATTGATTCCTGATAGTCCTTACAAGACTCAGTTGCCACTGTGATCAACATGCCACGATCAAGTCAATGTCTTTAGTTCCTCCATACCATATCACTGATTACATGGGTTCCCTTCCACGTGTTAAACCTGATTTGTCTGGAAGAGTGCCACACAGGGAGAACCTGGCCTGCTAAATTAATGTATTCATGCCTTCCTTGGTATCCCACCCTGTGATGGATGTGGGCCTGTCCAGTAAAACTAATTGTGTCAGATGAGAGGACAGGCAGAGTCAAGCCACTTCTTCCCAGCTGTATTCCAAGGATAAACCTTTCATTCGGTCATGTAACATGACTGGGAGAGAGTCATATCTAGGCTGAATGCAGGAAAATAATGCATATATATAATTTCTCACAAAGGTGCCAGTAAAGTACACAGGCAGTTAAAGTACTGACACCAGGAGAAGTGGATGGAAACTAGAAGAAATGAAAAATTAGAGTAAAAGATGGGTGACAGATTGCACCATTCCTTTAAAACTGGATGGAGATTTCAGGGTAACATTTTGACAGATTAAAGCAAGGAAGATGCCAGAGGTGGTGCCTTCCTTGAACTATTAAAGGCTGAACCTCTTTAATATTGTCACTTAAAAGGAAATGGAGGTGGCTAAACAAGATGAAAAAGGCTGGAGAGAGAGATGTGGAAAGGGGATCTAAAAGAAGAGAAATTATGTAAAGAAAGCATGAAAAGATGAGAAAAAAAAAGATTAATTTTTAAAAGCATGAAAGTTCTATTAAAATTTCATTTTAAATTATGTTTTCTGCTTGCTCATCCTGTAACAATAAGCACATGTAATGGACAAACATCAGGGATTTCAATTCATTTGTTTCTTGTCTGTTCTTACCTGCCCTTGACAAAGTGGTATTGTTGTTGTGACAGGTAGAAGCTCAAGAGTAAGCAGCATGCACAAAGACATCACTGCTTAAGGACATTTTTTTTAGTGTAGTGCTCCTGTGTTTATTGACCTTGCTCAGCAAGTCTTAGTCAATGTAAAGCAAAAAAAGTGTCCATGCCATAAAAAATGCCTATGTGAGCTGTAAAGTTGGAAACAGAGGACAACCCTGAATTTGATGATTTTTTTCTGAGAAAATACAGAAGGAGTCAAGACTTGACTGACATGCACAACAGAGAGGAGCATCTGGGATTGACTCAGATGTACATATATTTTGAACCAAAAAGTGAACATAATTTCTTTTGCTGGTAGGTTGAGAGCACTTAACTTCCCACAATGCAAAAAGGTCTGCTCTACCTTTTGAAAGATTTATTTGACTCTTCCTCATCCAAAATATTTAACAAACTTTATATTCTGTTTTTGGAAACAACACTGATAAATTTTAGCTCTGTATGCTTTTATAAATAATTTGGTTTTTTTCATCGGTGTGTACACAAATACTTTTCCTTAAAGGTGTGATTGACAGTGAGATTTCTCCTTTTCCCAACCTTTCCCATTCTCGGGGGTTTTCTCAGTGTGTAATGCAATATATGTTCACATAAGTTAGCGCATGCCAGATCAGCCTGATATATCTGTAATTACTATCTTTTTGGGAGTAGATTATATTTGGAAAGAGTGCATCAATTGTATTTTATTAAGTTGTTTATCTATGGGCTTATTTGAGAAATTATTTAATTAAGTGCAGTGGGATTTGCACAAGGGTTGTAAAGCAAGTAGCAAACTGAGGGATGGGAGGAAGCTCTTCTTAGTCAATAAGGCCTTAGAAGTGAAAGAGGGTATTACTGATGGAACTGATTTAATTTTCTATTTCCATGGGTTAGGACAAAAAGTAGGAAGGTGTTGCCGGTGATTGAAAGTTAATAGGTCCAAATGATGAAAAAGATTTGCTTGTTGGACAGGAAGAAAGGATGAGTCCAGGCTGTGGCATTTCAAATACCAAAATGCAATCGCCAGAATGCAAGTCTGTCTTTCAGGACCTAAGGCAAGAACTTCTGCTAGAATAAATGATTTTATCATCTGGAAAAAACCATGAAAAGGAAAGACTGCTGCACTGACTAATTGTAGAATAAATACCAGGAAAACTATAAGACACTTTTGATAAGTTATCATTTTTATGGAACACATCTTCTGGTTTCTGGAAGCTCAATAATAGTGTGAGATTTGAGGAATCAGGACTTTGCATGAAATATCATGCTCCCAAAAATAGGCAATGTAGTGTCTGAGAAATACTGTTTTTATGTATCCCATTATGAAAAATATCCAGTTGGATCCTTGATAGGATTTGGGTATATTTGCTTTTTTTCTTTTGTGAAGCTTCCTGACTTACAATTTCACAGTCAGGCTATCATTTCAGCAGAACAAATGACAAGGTATGAGACAATTGGAAAGTATCATCTCTAGTGCTGGATGTAAAGTCCTCTGAAGTAAATGGAAAGATTTAAATTATCTTCGGTATGCTTTAGTTACAAAATATAAAATGCAAAGGTCATTTTAATACATATTTTCTGCATATAATTAGGTTGTTTTGATGGAAATTCAAGAGAGAAAAAGCTGGGAGGAATAAAGAGAGTGTTTAGGTAGTTGTAACATAGGCATCCTGATAATGTAACTATGCCACAAGTTACTGAGCCAAGTACACTAGCCAGTGCTAGTCCAATAGATTACTCAGTCTCTGGCTAAAATTCATTAACCTTTAAGTACCACTGAGCTAAATCCTTCTTTACAAGAGTCTACTTCACTGTGACAGCTTTAAGCTTTTCACAGTCCTCAGAGAGGGGAGGAGAGAGAGAGCTGTAAACCTAATATGCCTCTCTCCAGTGATAAAATGTATGCCGTATGTTTATTAACTTGCAAATTTTGACAATAAAATAAGCAATAGAGTGGAGGTCATTACAAGGTTTTGTTGTACTTTTGCTATAATTTGTTACCATACAACAGTGTTTTTTGCAAACAAAAGATGGGTTGCCACAGTTATCCATATGCCACCATTTTACAAAGGAAACGCTTATTTTAGTTCTTACAGTGGATTTTCTTGTTTGGGAAAAATTATATTTGAGGAATTTGAAAACTGCTTAGAGAAAAAAGCTTATGTTGGGAGGAGGAAGTGTGATTTTGGAGAGGAAAACATAGGTTAGGGTAAACACTCCTTTGAGTCTGAATGGAAAAAATAATGAAGATTCAGAAAGGAAAGTGGCTAAATCTGAACTGCAGAACACAGCAGGCACAAAGATTAAGGCAACATCCACCATATTCCTAGAATCTCCTTCTGGAGAGGACTAAAGTAGACCCAACGTGGAACAGCAAAAACTGGAGCCCTAAATGTTATCCAGAAGAATTCCCAGGAAAGAAGGGAAATCAGGAAAGACACGTTTCTTTGTAATTTGCTAAAAGATTGCTACACTATTGAAATATTGAACTAGAAGGACACTTCTGTCATTGAGACAACCTATGAAAACTGTGGTTCTATTTTAGGAAGTAGAGACGAGCATCATGCAAATGGTTTGTAGGAGATTGATGGCACCTCTTTTAATTTGCCAAGTAAATATCAAACAGATTAGAATAAATTAGGATTTTATTTAAAAGATTACCAAATACAAAAATTGAATAAATAAAGCCACTACACAAGTTCTAGAAGCAGTCTGCGGTTTTTTTCATAGTAGAAAGCAAGGTCATGAGTTAGAGACACGATGAATACATCCAAGTCATCAAACAATGGATATTCAAAACAGGTAATCAAACTAATCAAATTGAACTATAGATAAGCAAATTACTCTGTCATCTTAAATCAGGAAAATTTACAGAGTAGTCAGATTTTTCTCCCAGATATTTAGCTAATCTTTAAAATAATATAGTGCTTTTTCTTTCTACCAAAGGACAAAATGATCTGTAGGATACAACTGTCTGTGGGAGAGAATCTACTTTGATCTCAGACTCTTGCAAGAACAAATTGACAAAACATACCATGGCTCTAGCCTGGCTCTCCTTCAGAAAGTATAGCAGTACTTATAAAAAAATCTGATTTATCACGTTCGCCTCCAGTTTCTTTTTACTACAATTTATTTTGTCTCATCCCTTCTAATGATAATACAAAAACTTTTCAAAGACTGTGTAGAGGTGAAGCAGTTAAAACTTATACACGTGCAACCACCAGTTTTAACTCCAAACAATTTACAGGCTAACAAGAGGGCAACTGGAATTTACTCTTAGGAAATGAATAAAAACTAGCAGTTCCCATACCAACAGCCCCAGCTTATGCACATAAGCAAAATTAGAAGTAAAGCTTATACTCCTTCACCTTTGTGGGAAGGGCTGATTGTTCAGACATTTTGAGAACAAGCAATGTGGAAAAAAATATCTATCAAAGCTCTCATTAGTCTGGTGTAACACAAAATTCTTGTTTATTTATTGTCTTTGGCAATTAACACACTAAATTCAAAATAATTTTATTATCTTTTTTTTTACTGGCTCCTCTAGGGTAAACACACTGCAGCTGGAAAACACAGCAGAAGAGATCAGTAACACCGGGACAGAGAAAACAGGGGAGCAAGTGGGGGTCAGTTCCACAGTCTCAGCTGATCTCTTCAATGTGCTATGGCAATTTGAAAAACAGGGTAAGTAGACCTGGCTTGGAGATTTTCCTAACAGCTATGACAAATTCCTCTCTTTGTCCCACTGAGATACAGAGCACTTTGGGAACATCAGACCCACCGAGCAGACATCTTTATACCTTATCAGGGAGAAAGAGAGCAGCATGAAGTAGTCATGTCGTGGAAGCACAATTAACTGTTCAACCAGTTCTTGGACCTTGCCCTGATTCTAGTAGAAAAGTTTTAAAAAGGCCATTTTTGAGCAGCACAGAATTTTGCGGGGAACACAGAAACTGAATGCTCACTTTGAGGGATTTTTACACCTTACTTCACACATTACCTGGTGTGCTGAGGCAATTGTCATCTGATTTGCCATGCTGGATCTTAAACTGTGTTTTGGCAGGATGTAGCAAGACAAAGTCTGTGACAAATAAATGAGATGGCTTTTGGCTTCTGCACAGAGGCAGAAAACAAGCCAAATGCATGCCAGCCCCAAGATGTGAACTCCTGTCTAAGCTAGTGCCTCAAGGACATTAAGCATACAAAGTATATCTGTGGTATCAGGATTTCCAATTTTAAAGAAACCCTTCCTCACAAAATAAGGATGTCAGTCCCTACCCAGTGTCCTCCATCCAATTCTCATTGGGAGTCCAAGAAAACCTCCAATGCTGTGCAAGGCTGGGTTCCCAGATTTGCATTAGGGACCCCTACTGTCACCTTTGTGTGCCTAGAATTTCCATAATTTTCTTCCATAAAAGTCAGGAAATACATCATAAATCCCCCGAGAATTAAGAAGCACAATATCAGCTCTTCCAAAGGCTACCTTGCATATGCACTATTTGCCATGGAACAGAGAGATTACTCACGTGCATGCAGAACTCACATCTGCCCTATGTCCTGATGGACCTGAACTCCCCAGGAGTAAATCTCCCATGAACAAATGCCCCATGACAGGTGTGTCATCACCAGCAGCTGTTCTGACAGGAACAGGAGAAAAAACAGCAAATATTTGGCCACATTCCCTTCTGCCAGCAGTTTCTCAAGCAGATGAAATGCCAACAAAACCCCAGCTCAGTGATAACAGGAAGGAAAGGAATAACAAAGGAATAAGTTAGCCTAACTACAGTAAGTCTATGACGGCCTCATAGAGAAGATGGAAATCTCTTGGTATTGCTGGAAAGAAAATTGCCAGGAGAACACAGTCAGAGAGGTAAAAATCGTCCACAAAACAGATTTCTCATTTTATCATAGAAACAAAGTACAAAATGTTGAGAGTTAGTTTGCAGTTACCTATGCCTGACCCATAAAAACAAAACAAAAAATTAGATGACTTTTGGTGTAACCACCTTACAATATAAAGGGGTTGTAGAGGCAGGTCTCAGGGTCCTGCTTTTCAGTGAGTAGAGAGAGCATAGCATCCAGGACCATGATCCACAGCACGAAGTATGCTGTAAAGTTGTACTCCCTTTTCAAATGTGCCAGAATTTTCTTTATCTAAATTACTGTTGCTTTTAGTGAGCCAAAGCTCAGCTAGGTGAAAGAGACTAATAGATGCATATGCGTCACCTAAGTGACTGTAGCTCCTAGCAAGCAAAGACTCTGCCAGGTGAAAGGAGCAGATAGAGGCAATATCAATAAAACTTTCCTGAAAGTCTTTTATTTTTACTCTATAAAATGGGTTTTCTAAAATGTGCAAAATAAACAAAAATCCTGGGTTGTTTGCTGCAGTAGATGAGTTTATTTTATATGTTTAGGACAAGCAGAATAATTCATTCATGGCTTTACTTTTTGTGGATCAGCCAGCTGTTCTCTGCTTAAGCCAATAAAAATGTTGCTCACGTGTCCAAGAAAAGCAGCAAATGCAATATGAAAAACCATTCAAAACAAGTACCCATTAAAAGTAGGTTTCTTAGTCTCTTGGAAATTGCATTAAACAGTGATTTGAATGTCAGATTAATAAAGATATACAAATTCAAATCTGCATTTTAACTGAAAACCTCAGCATTTTTCAACACTTAAAGAACAACAGATTATGCTACTACGTATTCTGGTAAATGTAGATATAGCTATGAGGAAACTTTCTGGGACAGAGATTACAAAAAAAGCCCTTACTGATTGGTTTATGACTCAAAGATACATATTTCACATTTTATAATCACGAAGTCTACCTCAGCATTTGGAAATCATCTGACAACATAAAACTTAATGACAAAATAAATTTAATCCCTTTTACTGTTAATTTTTCTTTCAGCTGCACCAACTCCAAATAGCCATCAAGGGAAGATCTTCATTAGCTCCTAACTCAGTGTTGCTTTAGCAAATAATGCCCTAAACCTTCTGTGATTGCTTTCCAGCCACCTCACTTCAGAAAAACTTGATGAAAGAAAGATATATCACACTAGCTCATCACTGGCCCTAGTTCCAACTCATGCAGTTACAGAATTAGCACATCAAAAAGCTTCTGGAGGGGAGTTCAGTATCCTGAGGAGCCATAGAACAGCTACCTGTTAAAGAAACAGATTGCACATTAAGGGTACATTCCAGGTCTCCCTTCCTTTTTACCAATATTAACAGCAATATAGGCTTTCCCACTGACATCTGCTATTTTTACTTGAAGATACTGCATACGACTTCTTCAACTACCATATGGAAGGCCAACTCCTTCCCCTCTGCCAGATGTTTTAGATTGTACTTGGCCCTTTGCATTTCTAGTCTCAGGGGAGCACCTCAATAATTTTCTTGAATTTCCTGTCTTTTTCTTTTTTAATTTTTTTTATCCCCTTGCCGTTCTTCACAGCTTGCCCTTCAAGATAGCTGTCAGTAGTAAAATGACAGATTTTTAGGACCCACCGTTGGATCTTTCTTCTTCAACTGTAGCAGATTCCCGATGGTAACTTCTTTCCTTTACATGCACAACATGAACTGTGTGGACACGAATAGCTTACAGCCCTTTCAGAGGCTCACCTACATCTCCAGGTCCCCTCTGGAAATCCCCTGACCATGAGACATGGACCTACTACCTCAATTTCTCACAGTGAAAGGGACCGGGCTCATTTCAGTATTAACCCGGAGATTTCCAGTGGTGGAAGTCATAAATTATGTTCCTCTTCAAGACATTAACAAATAAATCCACTCTCAAACTAAAAATTTGATGCTGTATCAGTAGAGTGAAAGGTATCAGTCACCCAAAGAAGATTCCAAGTATATTCAAACCCAATACAGTTAAATCCAATTACCAAAAATTCCTCTTGGGATCTTCAAAAGTCCCTTAAAATACAAAATGTCATTTCAGCCTCCTTTAAAAGACTATATTTTTGTAATTGATAGTTTCAGAGGTTTTGAAATACAGTTTCAGCTGTTGACCAGATCATCATCTCTCACCCTGTTTTCTGGATTAAAATACCTGAAATATAAGCAAATTTAGTGACTTACCTGAACAATTCTTGTAATTGTTTCATTTATGCCTACCAAAGAACAAAACATACAGCCAATACTCAGTTTTAGTTAACCATACTACTGAAAGTCACCAGAATCTTCTAAGATACATCTAATGTGTTAATTTTTCCACTCTCTACTTCTCTTTTTATCTTGATGTTTCCTATTTTATTTCAATCTCCTGGGAAAAAAATGATGCAATACTGACTTGGCTTCTGAAGGAGGGGATCCCATACATCTTGTGTCTAAATGATTCTTACTGAAGGATATCAGGCAAAAAAGCTGTTCCAGAAAATGAAATACTGGATATTGATTACGAAATTCATGAAAAATGTTGATATATCATATGCAAAAAAAGGAGGATAAATTACCATCTGCCTGTCATGAAGATGACAGATACCTGTTATAAAATACCTGCATGGTCTTTTCTTTCAGGCTCATCAACCTGCTCAAATGTCATTCAATTAAAAAGAAAAAAAAGCTAACACAAATGACAGGCTTTTCCATCTACCCGATTATATGCAATAAAATTTGTCAGCATGGAGCGTTCATCCACAAAGATAAGGGGAGGCAGATGATTAAAGAAGTCATATGGCTTGCCTGCACAAAGTGTTATACTACATACCAGATTTGGGGTCAAGAAGAATTTTTCTCCCAAAGACTGATGGAGACAGTAAAAGCCTTCACTTGCCTCTGGAGAGGCAATCTCAGGCTATCCTCAACACCATGGACTTTGAGGTGACCAAGTGGTCATGGGTGGTGGGTGCTGTGACAGCTGTTGGTGAGATGTTATTGTTGTGACTATTTACTAAGTCATTACCACTAAGCTATGGACAACTCCTCAATTTAGGGAAAGCAGGGCCAGGCAAAGAAGAGCAGAGGGGCAAAAAAGACCAGAGGGACACAGAGACGAAGCATTTGTTGAAACTGAAGAAAACGAGATCTGCTGTTTCTGCTGTTACCAGAGAAGGGATGCAGAAAAAGTACCATTAGTCTCCTCATCCTGTTGCAGCTCCTGGTGGAACAAGCTCACCTCCTTCCAGCTCTCCCCAGTTAGACAAATTTAATGATGCAGCTTATGGAGAAGCAAACAGAATTGTCAAATTGCACCTCCAGTAATCACAGGGAAACAGAAAGGTCTGTAGAATATTTTCATCTCACAGCCCAAATTAACTGAGGGTCACACGTGCTTTCCACCAGCCTAGGAGAAATTTACAAGCAGAATCCTCAAATTTATTGTGCTGGAAGAGGTGAATATAAATACTGAGATCAGTGGCACTGATTCCCAATAGTGGTGATCTGTTGAGGGAAACTCCCACACAGTTGTAGGAAGTGGTTCGTGCCCTGCATGCCGGAAGAAAGTACCCCCAAAGATCTTTACTTAAAACTGAGGGCTTAAAATAATTTTTGTTGTATTGCGAACAAAATTTGTAATGTAAATTACAAATTTACATTACTGTAAATGTAATATACTGAATACACTCACAAAATTGGGAAGACGTGGATTATTTTCTCTGATAAGTATTGAATGGATAATGCCTAGCACAGTTTTCCATTTTATTTCTTATTAGATGTATAAAGGGTTGCTTAGGTTCCCAGGCTGCATGGGCTCATGAGGATCCACTGAGAGCTTGAGGCAGTCAAACTTAGCACTCTGTGAGTCTCCAGGCTTCATACTCTTGACACTGCAGTTCTCAAAGCTCCCCCTAGAACACTAGAATCTAATGGGAAAAAACCCAAAGCTGTACAGAGCACATGGTGACAGATGCAGAGGGGCTAGTTGTTGTTTCTGGACATATGTTTGATTATTGCTTTGTCCATGAAACTTATAAACCTCAATTACCACTCAGGAGAGATGCCTCTTCTAATCAAATCATCTCTTAAACAGCCTGGACCCATTCCAATCACAGCCACTTTTTTTTCCTGATGTGGGATGACTAAATTGTTCTTCCAAGTCTTCCAGCTAACCTTTAAATTGAAAACAAGAAAATCTAGCCAAAAGAAAGCTTCTACATTTCACTAAGCCCTAAAATATATTCTCAGAGTTAGTCAGAATACAAATGCTAAACATGAAGGCTTTGGAGACAACTCTGAATTTTGATTCAATGACTGTGTTTAAACACTCCCTTAATTAAAAAAAAAAAAAANAGAGTGCTCACTTTAAGGTTTTTATTGAAAAAGCTTCTCTGTTTACATATACAACCACATCCTTTAGACTGCAAATAAGTGTATATAAAAATACATCAAGAAGCTTACTTTCAATCTCAAACAAAAAATAAGTTACTCCCTTTAACAGGAACTGGTTTGTAAAATTAAATGGACACCACTGTCACAAAAGATTTTAGCCAGTTATCTTTGCAGAAAAGACCCTTAAGGAGTTCAATTAGGATACTGCAGAGAGTGGGATACATGCATAAGAAATCTACATCTGTGCCTATTACTCCAGGCTCCCTTTACTGCCAGTTGAGAAAAATAGGTAGATTAGGGCCATAATTCATCTGTCACTGAAGGTGGTGGCTCAAATAGATTGGATGAATGATGGCTTAAAAGTGTTTATAGCCCTTCATGGTATCTAAAGGGAGCCTGTGGTCGGTCACCAACTCAGAGGTAAATTTCTACACTTCAGATAACAAAATCAGATGAACTGGAGTGCACCCTACATGCAGGAGGGAAGTTAAATTGAAAACCGTTGAGTTTCTTTCTTTTCAAAGCCGAGCTCTGCAGCCAGACATCATTTCTGCAGTGAAATAAAGATGCCGTACTGGGGCACGAATGTGGCTGTATTGTTTGTAGCAGAAGGCAGAGTCTGACGGCTGTGACATTCCCTTCCAAAAGTGACCATGTGCTGTGCCTCCCGTTGCTCAGCCCAGGTGCCCTGGCACTGGTGAGTGAGATCCCCGGGCAGCAGCCAGCAGAGCCACGTCCCTGGGCTCTGCACAGCCTGACCGCCACTGCCCAGTTGCCACTGGGAGTGAAACGATGTTTGTCCTCTTGGAATACTACTGCCTTTTTTTTTCCTCATGAGAACAGTAACTGGCATCAGGTTTTCTATGTTTGATAAGAACTCCTGTGTTTTTCATCTGAGGCTGGTCATTTCAGTGGGCTGCCAGAAGCTTTAAAGTTTAATCCTCACTTAATGTCGTGCTTGTAGAAGGAAGATGTGCACATAGCCTCATTTACTTCAAAAAATCTCAGTCTGAGCAGAGGAATGAAGGAAGAGAGACCGTGTAAAAATCAGGAAATTATAAATGTTCCCTCTAAATTTGCTTTACTTTCCCCTTTAATTAACATGCCCTTGCAGAGAAAACTGAAGGTTTCAATTTTAATTTAATAACAAAGTTCCAAAGGTGTTAGGTTTTTTATTCTAAAGCAATTAGTAAGAGGAAGGAGTATGTTTGCAAGTACTGTTTTTAAAAGAATTTTCTTTGAAATACGGTTACACTAAGCAGACTTATAGACTCTGAAATATTATTGCACTATTAATGTTTTTATGGAGTTGCCTCAATAGTTTCATTTCAAAGTTTAGTGAGATGTCACACATTGACTACATTTGAATAAGAGCTTTAGTATACAATGTGGCAGTAGTAATTAAAAATGATGCATTACAGCAAAAAAAGTGGAAAATTATTTTCTTCATACTCAAGAAAATCACTACAGCTTTACACAGAAAGGAGATTTTCCTGAAGCAGCCAAAAGACTCTTCTCACTACATTTTTCATATATTTGAAAACAGAAGAGACATTTCAGTCTTTAGCTATCCTGCTTACAAATAGGCTGGTTCTGCTTTATAATAAAATCATGTTACATTTGTAGGATCCTCTTTTCAGGCCTGTTTACATTATGATGGAACTAAAATCCTTGAGTAAACAATTAGGGATAGTTTTTTGTGAACATGTTGCTCCACAGATCTGTTCTTTGAACATTAATGCTCTATATACTGTCAGCAAATTCTTTAGTTAGGAATTGATATGTGATATTTTCAATTCCATGTTTTGTTAGTGGAATGTGGCTGATCACCTCCTTTGTGTTTCCATTCTCTTAAACAAAAAGGAGAGAGGAAAGGATAGGGAGAAGTTTGAATTTTCAGTTTCTTGAGTAGAGGTAAAGGAACAGTGTGGATGCTGAATAGCTCTCAGCAGAGAGATCTCCCAGCTTTCTGCAGTATTCTGTGAGAGCTTTGTCTTTCTCACACAAGCCGTGAGAAACAGTGAGATGGTTTTGTAAACGAGTTCTCTCTCTATCTTAACACCTGCAGCTTGTTTTCCAAGTTTGTTATGCCTATTCGGAAAAATGTTTTGAAATGGGTGTTGTAGGGTTTCACCAATCATGTCCGAGAGGTGGATGGTAAGGGACCAATGGCCCTGCGCCACTCAAGCGGACTAAGAGATACAAACCAGTCTGTAAAATAATTAAATAATGCCATTTCTTCCTGGATCAAGTCTATGTCGTTTGTCCGTCGTCCCTGGGACAACGGCGACCGAACAGATATATAGCATATAAGAAATTGAAACTTCGTTCCCCATCTGAACTCTCTAGGATAATATGGATTTAGATACTTAATAAAATCTCTTGACTGGATGTGGCAAGGAAGACTAAGTAAATTTAGTCTTCTCTCGTTGTAGCCAGGAAAAATGCATTCGCAGTGTAACATGCCCTCTAAGGAACACAGTCTCTTTTTTATCTCAGTCTTTCTGCATTTGGATATGTTCAAAACTTCAAGGAGCATTAACCTCCAATAGTGATTTTTTTTTCCTGATCATTTAAAATAGAGAATGGACAGAGCAATCTTCCTTCATTCATATGAAGGTTCCTTCCAAACTCAATTATTTGGTGACTGAATCTGAATTACATGAACGTTGTAAAAAAATAGAAAAAAGAATAAAAATGAACCCAGAGGAAAGCCAAATACATCATTTACATTAAAGTAAATGCTTTTAAAATTTGTCTTTGGATGTGGCATGTGTTCAGTTTTAGAGTGAAAGAAAACCCAAAACCTCAAAATCAGGGCTTAATCTAATTTTGTATCTGGTAGGAAAAGTGAAACCAGATGTTATAAGAGCACGTTACTCATTGGCCACATCAGCCTTTCTCATTTTGAAAATAAAAATATCTGCTCTGAGAAATTCAGTAGTTTAGCTGCTTATACAAGCCTTCTTACACTCCTAATGAAGACCCAAATGCTTCAGGTTTCAGGACACAACTTTGCTGGGTACTCAAGGATGTACCACTAAACATATACTGTTTGCCAAGCTGGGCACCAGTTTCATTCCCAATGCTATTTAAAATTAAGGAAACAGCTTCACAATCGAATTTATACAGTAACAAACATATTTTATCCTTACATGTGCTCAGAAGACATCTAATTTTTTGAAAAGACAGAATTGGAAAAGAATGGGTTTGAATGTATGATGGTGCTTTACCTGCTTTTAAGCAACAACTCACTGTTTACAAAACTGGCTTTTCACCAAACCTCAGTTGCCTCTTGGAGGTTAACAACTTAAAAGGCAAGTAAGCTCTTAAAAGGATATGGATTTTTGGCAATTCACTGAGTTAGAAAATATATTAATATAGTTCAAGGAAATAAAGCAGACTTATGGAGAAGGCAGATTTCAGAGGATCTCATGGTACTTAACAACATAAATGAAATTCCATTCAAAACAGTACAGATAAAATCACATTCAGTGTCGGTAAAGACAAAGGAACCTGAATGAGGGATAAACAGACCTCACTACCTGAACAGGATGGTAGGTTTGAAATCACCTGTCATTAGAAGGAAAGAGATTTTGGAGCCATTGAAGACAGTTATCTGGAAATATCCTTTTTGTACTTGTGATGGCAAAGAATAAATGGAACTATTTAAGCAAATAGACAGAAAGAGATGGCAAAGGAAATATTAAATGTTACTGTGTTTACTAAGGACATCTCTGTGTCTTGATTCCTATATGGAGTTCTGGTCTCCTGTTTTAAAAGTGTTGCAACATAACTAGAGAAAAAATTTGATCAAAGGTATGGCATGAAGAGAGATTAAATTAACTAGGGTTTTTAAGGCAGTGAAAGAAAGAACCACAGGCAGGAATATGGTAGAGGTATTATAAAATAGTGAGTAGATGAAGAAGAAATATTTGTCAGAATAATGTCAGAACAAAGGGATTTCAAATTAAATTATCAAACTGCCCATGGCAGGGGGTTGGAACAAGGTGATCTTTAAGGTCCCTTTCAACTCAAACCATTCTGTGATTCTATAACTACAGGCATAAAACTGAGCTTACTTAAGATACAGAACTATATGTTGCAGGAGGCTGTGGAGATCAGAATGCTAAATAGGATCAAAATGTAATTAGATCTAGAGAAGAAAAGTTACGGACTATTAAATGGAAATTACTACCCTTGGTTTGGGAACTCCCTACACCAGGAGCTGCAGTATGTGAGTGAGCAGAATCAGAGACCTTTTGCTCTGAGCCTGCTGTCTGGCCCAGGCACTTTCTTCTGCTCCTGGTTTTAGAAAGCTCCCTGAAGCTAGAAGACATTACAACTGTTTTCCAAATTAAGTGTAGCTGTGGAGACTTTCTCGACATAGGGTTTTTTCCATGGAAAGCATAGAAATCCCAGTTTCCTACTTTTCCTGTGAGTGCATTAAACCCTGGGCTATATAGGAGATTCTAAGTATAAGAAGTCGTTTTATTTACTTATTCTTCCATTTCTGTGTGGCTACATAGGAGGCAGAAGTTGCAAACATGCTTCTCCCCTCAGTGTTTCAGTCCAGGCGTCACTGAATTCAGCATGTTGCAGTGTCTAAAACTGGGATTTACCTTTTCCATAAGAGCATCTGTCATATTTCACTCACAAATCAAACTCATGAGTTCTGCCTGCAAAACCAGCATCCACTTTTTAGTACTGCTGGACCTTGCAACACCCAGAAGTGCTTGGCAAATTCAGAACAAAGATTTATCTCCCAAACACTCAGTTTCAGTGTGTTACAAATGGTACAGGCAGGGTGAGGGGTGTGTTACAGATCAGAGGACATAAGGTCAAACCCCAGGCTCAGCAGCATTTATTTTTGCAATATTTGTCCCATGATCCACTTGAGCAGCTCTGATCCTATCTTATCAAAGCGTCTGGAACCAGAGAAGGGAAAAATATAGGAGAAGTTCTGAGAGCAAAACAGTGAAATCAGGGTCTGAAGAAACATGAAAACAAGTGCAGTCATCAGTGAATAAAAAAGGAAGAGCTCTGCTTTCAGCACAGCCTTGCTGTGAGATGAGCCCTGAAATAGGCCATATTTAGAAAAGCAAGAACTGGGTTAAGAATTCTGTTCCAAGTCTGAGAGGTTACCTGCTGTGAGAAGGACCTCACTGTCTGACATTTTCACAACCTTTTGAAAGAGATAAAGGTAAGAAGATGGAAAAGGAAGTCAAAACTGGACACTATGAGTGGTGCCTGCTTCCGATATCTTTGTCTCATTTAAAGTTGTGCATATACCCAAGTACACGAACGCTGAGAACCTGGCCTGTGTGGAAGTTCATGTCTCAGAATATTACCAAGAACAGTGCTGCAACGCAGAAAAACAAATCTTGCATGTGGGTACACGAAGAAACAATTGCTTCAACACCTCTGTAGAGTAGAAACAGCAGTTATCCCACATCCTTTTCTGTTTCAGACTCCTGGAGACCAGAAGTCTGACTTTTCTAACCTAGTACACTCTTTAGATGCCTGCTTGTCCTGAACACCCAATGCGGTCATCAAGGAATGGTTAAGCAAATGGAGAAGGCTGACAATTTAATCATTAGGAGTGGTATTCACCACTTGCCATATTAATACATTTTTAAAATCATATATTCCCTATAGACTCTTGGGAACAGGAACAAGGCAAGGAAATCTGGTCACAAGACCAACAGATTTATATCAGTTTGCTCCTTCTCCCCTTGCTCCAAGCAGTGGCAATGGAAGCAGCCAGTCACAATACTCTTTCACAGCCATTTATAACTTTAAAGGAAAACTTAGATTGCTGTTCCAGGAGCACCAGAGCAATCATTTTATCTGTATGTTCAGTATATTAACCCCAATTTTTGTGATTTCTGCCCATATACTAGAAAATACTACTGATTTGATGTTTCAAGCACAGATCTAGCCCTCTCAAACTGCTGCCTGCTAACAGAGCAGAAAGAGAAGAATGGAAACTCTGCCTGTATTTATAAGGGTGTCAGGGCAATAAACTTGACTAAGTAGAATCATTGATTGCTGGAGCTGTATGCAAACATTTCCTACTTCAGTCCACTCAGTTTCTAATTCTGCTGCTGAAAAGGCAGAGCTACACATTTGCCTGCACAGCAGGGCATGGAGGGGCTGTGCTGGGAGGGCACGCCTACAGGCGGCAGTGCTGGCAGCACGGGCAGCAGGGCAGCTACAAACCACCTGGTCTGGCAGCCAGGCTCCACCAAGCGTCATTGGCATGAAAAAGGAATCCACAGAGACAGAAACAGCACTGCTGAAGCAGTTCGGACCAATTTATGAATGTATCAGGACCATGTGGGAAGAGAGGAAAGAGAAAGAAAAAAAATAATAAACCCACCAACGAAACTGGTACAAAAATAAAGATGAATACTTCATTTGGGCGCAGTTTGACTACCTTGTGATATCCACCTTTCATGTTCCATCTAGCCAGAAAGCAGAGAAAAGACGAGGAGATATATTTGCAGAGAACTAGAAGGCAAGTCCAGAACAAAAACATACAATACTAATGGCCTCTGGGAAAAAGAAACAGAAAACAACCTTTCTTTTTTTTTTCCTTCTTGAGACTGTCTGACAAACAGTTATATACCACGATTGAAAAAAAAAAAAAA
>VZRO01007445.1:775028-841240 GCA_013397915.1 Daphoenositta chrysoptera
AATCAAAATATCCTTGGTACCTTAAGGTTGAATAGAAAATTCAAAAAACCCCACATAATATCTTGGGGAGTATGAGATTAGAGGTCAAGCATTGTTCCCTCTGACTCACAAGCAAAATCTTAGGCGTTGCTTCCCCACAGTCCAGGTAGATCCCACCTCTGGGGCCAATCTCCAAACTACGTGCAGGGAAGACAACACCACTCTGAGCATGGAGCCCTCTCCACAACCACTCCCAGGTACACTGGCCACTCTGCACAGGGCAGAACGCCTCACAGCAGGATGCTACGTGTGGAGGACATTGCATCCTGTTGCCAAGAAACAGCCAGTCCCACAGAATGCTTTGGTTTTCCTGACTGGGGTATTCGAGTCTTTTGTACACCCGGCAAATGCCAGCTTGTATTAAAGGAAAGCTAAGAGTGTTTTTCAAAAGCAAGCATGCACTCACCTTGCAAATGTGGCCTATAATTTCCTGTATGGTTGTGCAGGTTTCATTTGCTAAAAGGCTGAAAGCACTCACCTCTTCTTGTAAATGTGCCATTAGCATAATATGTGTTAAAATCCTCTATGACCACACTCTGAATTTCTATCTGTGTATCCACACAGAGATTAGGCTGGGTCAGAAAGACTAGGAAGAACTAAAAGTTGCCCAGGCATCAAACAGGACCTGAAACAGACACAACAGATAAGTTAAACACTACATACACATTATTCAATCGACAGAACTTAATTCCAGCTAAGGGACCAAACATAACCTTTTTGTTTCCTATTGTGAATGAAATTATTTAATCTGAACTGTCTCTCAGGAGTAAGGGTAACCGAAGCAAAATTTACTATGCTATCCATTGAAGCAACATCTATGAGTGAAAATAAATCATCTTTGGTATTCGTTGTGAGTCTTTCTGAGGCATTTCTCAGCTTGTGTAAAGATTTTGCTGAAGTGCTGAACAACATGAGCCCGAAAGGAGCTATTTAATATGAAATATCCGTCACCATCAATAAGCTCAAATGTAAAAGGAGAATAGTGAAATATTTAGAGTCCAGTCCAAGGGTGAGTAAGGGAGATAAGGTTGTTAAGCAGAGGATGGTCAGATGCTGCACGGTTATAACGTGAGCATACAAACAGGATTGATCTTGTTTACAACTTTCAGTGTGAGGGTGGAAGGCAATACCCAATCTAGTTTGATCTCTGTGTCTTGTTTTGATCAACAAATGAAAGAAAATTTGGAAACTACACAGCTATTTATTGGATCTTGGGGTGTGGTTTGGTGTTAATACCCTGTCACGTTGCCAGGATGAGCTTCTTGCTGACAGTAAACATCTCAGTCTTTCTTTCCTAATTGAGACTGTGGTCTTTTTTGGCATACCCAAGTCCACTCAGACATCTCAATACAACTGGCTTATCTGCACAAGGGACACTGAGCCCACAAGAATGTTAAGGATTTTTTCAGCACTGATTATGTAAATGATGCTGCGGTTTCCACTGTACCATGCACTCCTGTAGCTTTCCTACCCCTTCCTTCAGGAGGAAGGAGTTGGAAAGGTGGCCTTAGTGGCTGCCCTTCCCAAGGCCAAAGAGCTGTGTCCTAACTCTTAAGAGGACACAGTGTTTGTAGTGAACAGAAAGGCAGGACAGGAACAACAAACAGTTTTGATTCAGCTTCATTTCCCACCTCCTTAGCGAACTATGAGAGATTTTACTCACAAACCATGCCTTCAAGCAGACAACTTCCATCATCTTACAAGAGATGACTGGACAGGTCCTGCCATCAGCAGACCAGGACAAACGGGCAGGTCTATGCTCACATGAATTTTGGTGGTCACTACTACCATGACACCTTTGCAGTCACATGTGACAAAGGGCTGTAGGTCCAACGGAGCTGTCTGAAAGGTGCAATAAAAGACAAAGCACTGTGGAAAAGGGGGATGATGGAGTGATGAACCTTGAACACCAGTACAATTCAGTACACATTTGCCCATCACCAATGCAAAATAAAGCACAACAAGACAAATACTCTTAATTTGAAAGCTGAATGGCATTTAGGGGAAAAGTGGAAGGCAATGCCCCTTCACTGTTGTTCCTCACAGGTACATGGATGCACGTGTAATATCGTGGACACTAACTCTTTGCCTGGGGGTTCAAGGAACATACAGCTTATTTCTCCTTTATTATTAATTTTCTTACCTGATTTCTCCCTTTATCCTTGATTGCCTTTGCCTCTGAGATTCTGTGACTATCCCAAGAGTTTCCCTTGGTCTGCTCTAGATTGCTTCCAAATCTAAGTGAATTTTTATACAATTCTTGGTTTACTTCTTTCAAAGCATCTTTTTAGTGTATTGAGACATTTTTTGATCCATTAGGGATTTGATACAACATGGCTTTTATTTGCATATTTTTTTAGTGCCTTTGAACACCAATAGAATGTTAAAGAAGATACAAAACTTCTGAAGTAAGTCTTGGAGATGGAATTTTTACATATCTGAGCAGATGCTGCAGGTGCAAGTGAAGAATTTCTTAAGCAAAAACTGTATTATGACTTTAAGCACAGAATAGTCTGTATCTCTGTTAAAAGCAACATTGCAATTAAACATGAGTACTTGCTTTAGCCTCAGACTATCATTATTTTAAATTATTTATTTAAAGTTAAGGAGGCAACCACCGCTACCAGAAAGGGGAGTCATTAAATTATTAAGATTCCTGCCCTCATCCCTGTTAACCTCAGAGATCTCTTCAACACTACACATATATTCAATTCCTATTCATTTATAAACACTCCTGTGGGTTACATGAAACACTTTCATTCCAGCTCGGGAAAGAAGCCCTTGTGATTTAATGTATTTGTTCTTTACATTAACTATTCCACAGCTCTGGCTGCACTGATAGCTGCTCTAAGCCCAGGTGTGTGACACCTTGACACCAGTTTTATGCTTCCAGATAATTAGGAGCCAGAACAGTGCCATTTCTAGATATACGTCCGTGTTCCACCTTGATGAGTGAAAGTAATTTACAGGCTTTTGACTATTGTGAGTATTAGTACAGTCATTACAGAAGAGTCTTCTTTGTAGTAGGAAATAAAATGCACATCATACAGGCTGGCTAGGTTCTCTTAGAAATTGCTTCTGTAATGGTTATTTACAACTTATCCACACTGCATGAAGATAAGCACTTTAAGCTGTATCCATTGGAGAAACACACAAGACATGGTATGAGGACAAATAAACATGGCTAAGGATATTCTATTGCCTTTGTCTCATTTCTGTGTCTATATTATGTGAATCTCAGTTCAGCTAAAGAGCTTCAAACAGGAAAAAATGAGATGCATTGTTGAGCCAGGTCTGTTTTCTTATTTCTAGTAAATGAAACAAACAATCCTCAACTTGAATTGACCCGGGTACAATACTCATTGCTGGTCTGAGAATCTGACACATTGAACACAGAAGAGCTTTTTGAAATATCATCTAAGCCTTTTTTGTATCTGCAGAGTTCAAAACATTTAACTAAACCAGGTTTCATTCCATTTCCCTCACTCCCTTTAGTACAACTAAATGCACTGTTCCTCTCTTACAGATATCTGAGTGACTTGAAAGCTTCCCATTAGGCCATGTTCAATAACAGCAGTTTAAAACCCACCAGAGTCTCTGTGTCTAGTGCTTCTAACTAGCTGGCTCTTCATGGCTTTCTGCTGCAAGCAGCAACTTAGCCAGGATTCCTGAGCCACACTTCAGAGTCTGTCAGATGCTCCTAAGCACTCTTGGTTAGAGCAGGGGCAGAGAGGGAAAGAAGAACTTTCTGTTCTTCCAGCCCGGCTTCTCACAACTTTTCTCTGCAGTAAAATTCCCTCAGCTGCAGGTCCTCTGTCTTGAGCAGCCTGTCGAACACAGCTCCAGCCAGCCCCAGGGACTTAGCACCCCCAGCCCAGGTGCAGCCTCTTTAGAAAGTAAGAAAAGAATTTTCCTGATTTCTTTGCCATAAACATAGAATTTATTTTCATTCAGATTTCAAACTTGCAAGATGCTGAGTTTCTCAATGCCTTAGTTCATTCACCAAAGTCCAGACTGCAGTACCACAGGCTTTTCAGCTAGAACGGGTCATTGTTAACAGGCTCTATATACCAATTATCTTTAATTTCAGAATAACAAAATTAAACATGATAGTTTTCCTTACGCAGAATCATCACCCTTGCCTAATTTCTGCACCTCTCCTCCAATGACACCCCTTTTGACATTCTTAAAAAATTCTGACACAAACTATTTCCCTTTATTAACATAGGGTTGCAAGAAGAAATCTTCAGTGAGTTTAAGCTGAATTACTACTGCCCAGGCACTGACTTTCACACAAGACAGGTATGTCTTGAAATCCATCTTCCTGTTAGCACTGATGCTGCAGTTACAGGAAGAAGCAAAGTGGCCTCACCACTGTAAGCTCTCAAGCACTCTGCTGTCAGTATTATTTTGTTGCTGAAACCACTCAGTGCTGGTTTTGGCTGATGTAGAGTTAATTGTCTCTCTGGTGTCTGGTATGGGGCTGTGTTTTGGATTTGTGCTGAACACAGAGTTGATAATGTAGAGATGTTTTTGTTATTGCTGAGCAGGGCTTGCACAAAGCCAAGCCCTTTTCTGCTTTTTGTACTGCCACACTGGCAAGGGAAGTTGGGGGTGCATTGGAGTTTGGGAGCAAATACAGCCAGGACAGATGACCAAAAATGACCACAGGGACATTCCAGACCATATGACATCATGCTCAATATATAACCTGGGGAGAAGAAGTAGGAAGGAGGGAACATTTGGAGTGATGATGTTTGTTCTCCCAAATAACCATTAGAGATGATGGGGCCCTGGTCTCCTGGGGATGCCCATAGGAAGCAGTGAATCAATTCCTTTTTTTGCTTTACCTGTGTGCATGGCTCTTGCTTTCCCTATTAAACTGTCTTTATCTCAACCCATGAGTTGTCCACTTTTTACCCTTCTGATTCTCTGCCCAGTCCTGCTGGTGGGGGACTGAGTGAGCAGCTGTGTGGGGTTTGGTTACTGGGTGGGGTGAAACCACAACACACTGTCAAGCTAGGATTGAGCTGCAGTACAGAAATGCCCAGTTTTGGCAGATGTTGGTTAACCAGGTTTGCATTTCAATTCTTGGGTGCATGTATAATTTCATCTGCCAATTTCTTCATTGCCTCCACCTGGGTTCTAACAAATGCTCTGTTATACCCAAAACTAGCTTTCTGTAATACACAGGCCAGCTTTTAAAACTTAGATGTCTGATGTTTGTCCCGGATCTATATTTAGGGTCTCATAAATCTCCTAATAGCTTCACATCATATAGGTCCACTCTTAAACAGTAAAATTAACTGAAGTCACCTTTTAGTTCCTATTTTGTTCTTTTATCAGAAGTATTAAGTTTATCTTTATCAAAACTGTCAAAACTAATTCACAGCAAAACAGTAATTTATAGTGATTGTTTCTGTCTCCCTCCTGGTTCAGCTGTCTTGGTTTGCACAATGTGAGCCTTCTGCCCTCCCTACTTGCTCCTCGCCGATCTGTCTTTGTTACAGTAGCTGCTGTTCCTCACCTTTAGGTAACCAGTGCAAGAGTGCCTTACGCTGCTACAGACCTTCACTCAATCTTGTGAAGACCTTCTTACAAATTGCTTAAGAGCATTTTGCAAATAAATCCTCCCAGACTGTAGTGTTTGTTGCAGCCCAGAAATTGAAAATCATACTGAATATTATGTCTGCTTTTTAAATGTCAGTGTGTTGGAAGGAGTTTGTCATCTCTAGCACTACCCTATGATATTATGCATAGCTTTGATGCTGAAATTTGTTTTCTTAGAGAAGAATTTACCATTATGTATTTAATCTAGCTTGTATCAAACCATTCTCTCTACAGATAACCAAAACTTTAGAGGTAACTAAATCACCTCAAATATTTGCCAAAAGCAGCTAAATCTGTGATGACTCACTAAGATACTATAGAAAAAAATCCCAATCTTTCTGGGGGAAACTACTTTGGCTTAGACAGGCCACAGTATATTATTCTTCAGCTCAAAGGTGTGTTTACTCTTCTGTTTGAAAAAACAAGCCATCTTAGTTCAGAGGAAAAACATACCAGGAACTACCTTCCACTCCAGAGGAAAACGCTCTCTAGCCAGAACAGAGAGGCCAATTCTTTCCACTTACGAAAATGTCATCTGCTTATTATTTCTCCATAAAATTCAGCTCCAAAAGAATGAAAAAGATTTGCAAATACCATTTATAAGTCAAAACCACTGGAGCATCAAATTATACCAGACTCGTAAAAGTAGAAGCTTTTTGTAAGATCAAAAGCTATGCAAATTCTGCTTTGCAGCTCAGGTGTATCACGTCAGGAGGTCCACAAGAATACAGTCTCTAAATTATAGGAAAAAAGTTTAAATGTATGTACCATTTTCTGTTCTTATTACAATCACACAGATTCATTAAAAGATTCTTCTTTTTTCAGCTCTCTGCAGCAGCAGTACAAGAAATAAAATTTATTTTGCCTATCAACATTTATTAAAGGTAGTTAGGAAGACACAGGACTGATTTAACCTTTTCAATATCCATCCTATAATTTTTGCTAGCTGGCATCCTTCCCCTACCTCACAGCCCAGAAGCTGAAACCACAAGCATTAAGAAGTCAATTGAGTTGTGGAAGAGCTTTGAAAAGGCCACTTAGAGTACATTCAGCTCCTGCCTTTCACAGCTTGCATGCGGGCTTGAAACCACTTTCCCATGCCAAAGACAGTGAGCACAAATCCAGAATAAGTATGCCTACGCTGTGGTTTGGAATCAGACAAAAACTTATTCTGCCCACGCTCTGAGGTGGTAGGACAGGAGCCAGCTCTCATCTGGAAATTGCATGGACAGATTTGCATAGCAGGACGGCCCTGTGTTTGAACTAACATGTCCCTCTGAGGCACAGACGCAACACGCAGAAGTGAAACGTTTCGCTGCGCTCTCCATCGAGCTGAAATACTATTCTCAGGCAGTGCAGCCTTATGAAATGTCATCCCCAGGAAATGCCTTGAAAAAGAGAGGGTGGAAGCATAATCAGAATCTCTTCTGTCACCCTCCTCCTCTTCACAGAAAGGTTTCCAGCTACTTCATTAATAATACAGACTCTTCAGTAAGGTATCAGATAATTCCAGCCATAACTAGACCAGTTCAGAGGACATCAAAACTTATTCTGTTTGCCTTTGCATCTCAGCACAGAAGAATATTTCAAAGCAGGTAATACACACTTGAACTCTGGCTCCACACAATGGACAAGTATGGGGAACAGTGAGAAAACCTGAGAGGAAAAGGTTTGCAGTGTTTACAGAAAATAACAATTCCAGTCAGGATATTTGCAAGGATAACGTTGCCTTTTTCCAAACATTAATTTGAGAAAGCACATTCAATTGTTCTTTCTCTCTGTTTACAGTATGCAAAATTTCAGTGCTTTTTCACAGGTTTTATCAAAGTAAAGAATGATCACTTCTTTCTGAGCTTTATATTTACACCAGAGTAGAGAAGAACTTACTAGTCATACATAGGCTAATTAGAAGACAGAACACATGAGACAGACAATGAAAAACCCATAGACGGAGGGGTTCTTTAAACAGAAGGCTGCCTCTTACTATATTTTGTCTTTAACACCAAGCCTTCTACGTCTCAAAGAACCTGGCATTTCTTAAGCCAACTGCAGCATTAAAGCAGCCTCACACCAAGCAGCAGCTTTTGAGATTGGCTTTTTCATCCTCCTCTGTCAGATTCTGTTTGCCTCTGACTCTTCCCATCTTCCTGCAGAGAGGAATGCAGTGCACATGAAGGCAGCTGGAGCAGAGGCTGTAAGATCTTTTCTCCATCCCAGATAACAGAATCAGTGGTTATTTCAAAGGTTTTATTTTCACCTGTGGGAGCTGTTTCCTTTGAACTTCTCACTCACTCTGGACAAGTTTAAACTAAAAAAGCAAACTCCATTTTAGGTTTGAAGACTTTAAATTGTTATCCATGCTTTTTATTAACAAATGATGGCATTATGGCAGAACAAGTAGAAATATTTACTAAATACTTTATTTTGACAGAAAAAAAAAATCCATCATATTCCAAATTGTAGTGATAGTGTATGATCTTAAAATGTCATGAGAAATCCTTTTAAATGCAGTTCAAACATCATTTGGGGACAGAGAGGTTAAAAAACATGCAAAGATTTCTTACTGCATGGACTGATTTCATTCACACATAATCAATTCAACCTCTTTCCTGCCTTAGACCATAGCCAAAGGCAGCAGATAGAGCTAGTGAATTCTCTTGTATATTGCCATCTCTGGAAGCAGGATTAATATTGGTTTCTGCCAGATATGCTGGGTGAGTAGGGAGGAGAGGAAATATCCCAATCAGTACAGCCTGCATCTCCACCTAGTATCCCATGGGTTAACTGACCTCAAATACTCTTGACAAATTTACTGTGGTTTAGTGAGACAAGGGCTGAGTTGTCCTATGGACTTTTACAGCGGCAGCAGCTTGTGCAGGCACAAGAGTCCAGCAAATCCCATGCCAGTGCATTTGGCAGTGTTACAAATTCCTGAGTGAAAGCCTCCAATTTGTGTTGAATTAGCAAGCTTCCTAAAAGCATAGCAGAGAAATTATATTGTATCACACATCACCCTAGTGATGGTGATTGCTTTCAGTTCTGTAACACGTTCACATTTAAACTAAATTAGTAAAGGGGGACAAGTGGACTGGTCTCAAATACAACTACCATCTCCAGGTCTGAAACACAGTCAGTCTTTCAGCTTTGTCTGGCAAAACCATGATTTTAGAAGCTAAAGAAGACAAAGAAATACTTTAAACTCATCAGCAAAGATAGCAATGTTACATAATAGAAAATAGCTCAAATAAGACAGGCAACAAAATAGCTTCTACTCAGGCGATATCTTTTCTGGCTTGAAACCTAGGGAAGTTCAGGTCCAGAACCCCTGATTAAAATGTTCTCTGATGCTGATAAAGATCAAGGGCATCTTGACATAAACTTAATATGGTTTGCTTTATAACACAAAGTTAAATAAGATTCTAAAGTTCTGGAATACTAGTATATTCACCACAAGACCTTGATCACAGCAGAGTTGAGTTGATTTTTTCATGTTTTAGGGTGCCTCATGAACATTATTACCTTAATTTCAAAGATCCTGCATGCCCTATGTGTTCTATTTCTGCAGCCCTCCTTAATGAAAACAGGTACTTTGAACTTTCAGAGTCTGTACACTCTAGCGCATAATTTAAGAGCAAAGTAACAGATATCTCTGCTACTTCAGCCGCCTTCTTTGCTTTTCATCCTCTGCCGTTTCCAGCAATGTGACAAAGATTAAGGTGCTGAGGAATACAGCATTCCCCATGCTTAAAAATATTTGCAGAATGTAAGCATAACATGAAACTTCTCCCATGTTCTGTACTGTGCATTATCTTCAGACTTAAGCAAGGAAGTCAGTCAAGATGCTTATTAGGATAGGGTAAGTCCTGTATTAAAAGTGACACCATTATTTCAATCCCACTCTCTACTTTCACTGTTCAAATTCATGTAATTTATCTAATCATTACTTTTTGGAATGGGAAATGAGACAACCTCTTTTCACATATGTGATGTGGGGGATAGGTATTTTTTTCCTTTTCTTTTCTTAAAGCTTTCCACTGAGCCAAGAACTCATGTACATTCATAATTAAATATTATTTTACTTTTAAATCGGATATTAATGATATATATGATTCATGCTCTGCAAATTGAATATTCCAGTGGGAGGGACTTCTGTTAAAAGGCACAATAAAGTATAGGGATAGAAGAAGATCTGTCTATTACCTGGAACAGGAAATAGATAGACAGCCTGAGGAGCTTTTCAGGTAGAGATGAAAGTCACAAGCATGTGTGTGAATTAAAAAGAACAGATCCATTCATCTCTGTCTCTTTACACCTGGGCTGAATGCTAAGAGCCATCTGTCAAAACTGCATGTGAGGCAATAAGAGCATTTTGTTTTTCTTTAAATAAATTAACAGCCTCAACAGGATTTCAGCAGCAGCATGGTAGGTTAAGTTGATTCCATCACAATCCACCCTGGCAGTTGTCCTTTCTGAGAAACCCCGAGAGAACTTTTGATGGGTATTCTCAGAAGTGGAAGGAGAAAATATACAAGGCATTTGAAAATTGGCTCTTCCCATTCAGTATTGTCTTTATAACTGTCACGGCTCTTCTTTCAGAGCAGAGAGCTGTTGTGTTTCTTAAGCAAGAGCAGGCTAACTGGGTGAGGTGGGTTAACCCCGACCAGATGCCAGGCACCCACTAAAGCTGCCCTATCACTTCCTTCCACAAGTGGACAGGGAAAAGAAAATATTTTCTGGTCTTTATCTCAACTCAGGTTAGTGAGTTGCGATAAAGACCAGAAGAGATCACTCACCAAACACGGCCACAGGCAAAAGAGACTTGAATTAAAGATATTAATTGATTTTATTACCAACAAGAACAGAACAGGATGATGAGAAGTAAAATAAGACCGTAAAAACACTTTCCCCCCAGCTGTACCTCCTTCCCAGCTCTACTTCCTCCCCCTCAGTGGCACAGGGAACAGGGATTATGGTCAGTTCATGACACATTGTTTCTGCTACTGCTCACCGAGAAGGGTCCTTCCCCTGCTCCAGCATGCAGTCCCTCCTAGGGAGACAGTTCTCCATGAACTTCTCCAGCGTGAGTCCATCACATGGGCAACAGTTCTCCACAAACTGCTCCGACATGGGGCACTTTTCCATGGTCCTTCCAGGACAGGCTGCTCCAGTGAGGGTCCCCCATGGGGTCACAAGGCCTACCAGGAAAGCTGTTCCAATGTGGGCCCCTCTCTCCACAGGTCTGTAAGTCCCTGCCAGGACCCTGCTCCAGCACAGGTCTCCCATAGGGTCACAGCCTACTCTCAGGCATCCACCTGCTCCAGTGTGCATCTCCTCCAGGGGCTGCAGGTGCATTTCTGCATCCCCATGGAACTCCGTGGGCTGCAGGGACACAGCTGCCCCACCATGGTTGGCACCACTGGCTGCAGAGGAATCTCAGTTACGGCACCCAGAGCACCTCCTCCTCTTCCTTCTCCACTGACCTTGGTGTCTCCAGGGCTGTTCCTCTCACATGTTCTCACCCTGCTGTTCTCTGGCTGCAATTACAACTGAACAGTAAATTTTTTTCCCTCTGAAATCTGTTATGCCAGAGGTGTTACCACCATTTCTGATGGGCCCAGCCTTGGCCAGTGGCACATCCATCCTGAAGCCAGCTGGAATTGGTGCTGCTGGACATGGAAGAAGCTTCTCATAATTTTGCAGAGAAACCACCCCTCTAACACCTCCACTACCAAAACCTGGCCACACAAACCCATCACACAGGAGCTACTAGAAATTTCTAAGGATTCTCCCACTAAGGGTTGAATTATTCTGGGAAGTAAAGAAGCCGCCACATTTGACACATCTGAACACCACTGTGGCAAGCATCACTGATGGAAAGAGTGTTTCTACATCTACATCCAAGGGATCTATTACAGGAGAGATCCAAATATGCTCACAAGTGTGATAATCCTTCAGCAGACCAGTCAGGCTTCCAAAGAAGATAAATTAAATACCATTACTGGTGTCTGGAAACACAAGAACTGTAAATTAGTTATTACCTATGCTGTAAATTATGTATGAATTAGGGAAAGTTATTTAGCTTTCATCCTTCTCTTGGAGAAAGTAGGAAAAATTGTTTCCATGTTGTCTAGAAATATTCTACTAGGTTATTATATTTATCTGATATATTCCCTTACCTATAGGAGTCTCTTCAATCAGTGACACAAAATGACAATGAACTCTAAATAATCCTGTAATCTAAAAATAAACAATCAAAAGAAAACATTCCAAAGTTGCAGAATGGACCCAGGACCAATAAAAGACCAATAAAATTTTTAATAAGAGAGTTTTGGGTGGGAAGAGATGGGGAAAATTGTTTGGAGAAAAAAATGGAGAGGAAAAAGAGCCAAAGGATATTTTTGGCATTCATTCTTCTGGAAGCATGACCTTATAATTATAGTATGGATCTCAAATGAGCTAAGCTGAGTTCCACCTCTTGCACAGACTTCTGGCACAGCCTTGACTAATTAAACAAACCCCTTTGCACCACAGAATAGGCAAGCATAACAGCAGCCCTCCCCACTGCCTAGTCGTGTCTAGTTAGACTGCTAAAATGAGTTGTTTCTTATAAAGTACAATTTGTTCCCTCCTAAGCTTTTGTGCAGGGCACTGGGCACAGTTGGTGAAAAGGCTTCGAGTTTTACAAGTAGAAAATAAGGTGGAGAAGAACTTTATTGTGCCTTGTTATTGTTCAAGTCTCTTGCTGGAGTGAGTGTAAGCATCCTTTCTTCTAAGGACAGATTTTGCAGAATGACACAAAATTCTCAGAAAGACTGGTTTTACCTTCTCAGCAATGCAAATGAAAAGCAGAGGATTTGCACATGAAGTGGTAGGAGCAGCAATACTGCTGGACCCTCCATGGAGAAGTGGCACAGACTGAGAGCATCCTGGCACCCTCGACCCATTATCTGCTGTGTGATTCTGATTATTTTTAGCAATCCCCTTGTGGGAGGGCAGAGAATAAATTGTTGTTTGGCAGCTTATGACAGAAATTTCAGTATACAGCATTACCGTAAACTAAGGAACATGAATATTGAGCACAGAGGAAGAGAGAGTATAAGGTTCCCTGCCTCATGCTCAGTGATGAAACTTCCCCAATGTGAGCTGTAAGCAGAAAAAAATCTGAGCCTGCTAACACATCTTCGAATATTTTTTTTCAGACTGAATCAACTAGGCTGACCCTACCTTGGGTCCTCATAGAAATTAAGAATAGCCTCTGTTTGTGTGACCCCCACACAAATCTAGTAGGGTTGTTTGATGTCATTCTGCCTTTCTTGCTTACAAAATACCTGCCTTTTGTAGCCTCTGGGTACAGGTAAAATCTTCTCTTCTGTTCTCTACTCAGCAGAAAAAAACCCAAAAAGAGTACAAAACTATGTGTATGTATGTATTTATGCATCTTGACAGTAATAACTGATGCAATTAACCCCCTGTACTGGAGAAAGTATTTCATGCTGCTCTGTTTTCTCCAGTCAGTGAATACACTATCATTATATTGATAGCTTACAACAGGCACATTTTTCTTTGGTCCTGCATGTGTAACCACAGAAAAATACCTGATTTGTTATTTATTGCTTTACTGATCATGTCATTTGCCTTCTTACCACATGACTCAACTCCACAGTATTCTCTTGAATATTCCAGGTCTGAGCACCTTCATCTCTGGAGCCTTAAAAAGACTGACCTGTCAAAGACAAAATTTCAATTTCTGAATTTGAAATGTAAATTTAATCCTATTGAGTCCCCTCTGCACTTAGTGCTTTCAGTTACTCAGAATTTTGTCAGCCTGGGGATCAGGAAAGAGAATTTCTCTTCTGAAGTATACAAAAATAGTCTTGCAACACATAAAGGCTCAGAATCCACAGTTTTCTCCATCTGTCAGAGTAGATGAACAGTTTACACAGCTGAGAACAGGAAATTCCACACTCCTATCTCTTGAGTGACTTCTGGAACTTGAAGTGATTAACTATACATAAGATAAATGTGTGTTATATTTTTTTTAAAAAATGGGAATTTTTTTTTTTTTCTGTTTAATTTTTTCCTGCTACTGAAATTCATTTCCATTGCTTGGTGGCAGGGGTAAGACCAATGGTCAGAAAACAGCTTACAACATACTTAGGAAGGGGTACTAAAGTAGCTGTAGGTCACCTACTGCTCTATGTCTGCTCAGTCCTGGACTGAGAGCCTGAGAGAGGACAGGTCTGGCGATGCTTAGAAAACCCCATAGAAATTGCCATAGCCAACCTTAGAGTAATTTTAGAGTTACAAAGTTCCCTCATGATAACGTGTACTGTTTCATAGCTCCTAATATATTCCAGCTTCTTTGTCAACAAGAAGCTCAGCTGCAGTGCTCAAGATTTTTCCATCTTTCAGGTGTGATTCTGGCCACAGTGGTTGTCACAGAGGAGTTGGAGCAGTGCATTTGTGCGTGGACAAGATGTTGCCACGCTTTCATTAGCGATGTCATTACATACTCCATGCAGGCAAGTAAGTGCATTGCTCCAAAGGGATTTTAAAGCAATCAGATTGTTACAAAGGAGACCCTGGCCCATTATAGATAAGATTAGGCAGTTGATGGGTTTCAGAAGAGAGAATAAATTGCACAAGCTGTCTCTCTTTGTCTTTCCAGGTATTTCTAAAATGGCTTTTTCAACATGGGACAAATACATGAGAAGTATATATGGAAGGGTAATGGTACAGCATAGTTTTCTTTAGTTGGCTCTTCCAGCTGCAAGAAGTGTTTTTGATAAATATTCATAGCAGATCATGGTCTTTTCCCTGTTCTACACGTATTCTCACCTGCCTGGGTAAAGAACAGTGCTGATTATCATAAAGCCCAAGCCTTTCTCGTCTGAGAAAAATAATCCCCTTAGAGATCAAACACTATAGGAGATTTAATATTCACACAGGTATCAGTAATGCAGAAGGAACATGTACAAAGACAGAATAACTTCGGATTTTAGAAGAAACATACTTTTTAAGGAGCTATACTGAAGATTAAATTTGTTTACTCTGAAGTTACTTTAGAGTTTGGTTGTAGACCTCTGTAAGAAAAAACTGAAACTGATTATTCTGACATAGATATGGTGGTCCAAACATCCATTTTATTCCTAAATTGTTTAATCTATTCCTAATTTCATTAAATTATTCAATTAAAATCTCATATTTCATCATATCCAATCCTTTTAGGCAATATGCACTACTTCAGATTTTTTCAAGTAATTAAAATAAATAAGAACTTTTATAAAGATGCATTGCTAGCTGTCTTTCGGTGAGCTTGCAATGTAGTTAATGCAGGCAGTGCTAAATTTGAATCAGCTTTGCCTTCCTCCCTTTACTGTACCCATTACAAGTCTCAATTCAGCTTCCTTTTGGCTTTACTCCCTTATCTGAAGATCTTGTGGACTTACTTAATAAAGAATTGGATACCTGACATATTCTTCCTTAAAATGTTCCAAAAAGTTTATAGGAAGGCTTTTCATTTCTGAGAAATGGTTTGTTTTCCTAATTTCCCTAGAACCTAGTTGGTCCTCTCTCAGTTAGGCTCTACAAGACTTAGTCATAAACATACTCATATCAAAATGTTCCCTAATTTTTCCCCTTGCATCAGGCTGATGCACATTCCAGTTGGAGTGATAGATGCATCAGAGACAAAGAATTAGGAGGAATGTAAGAGACTATGGAACTTAAAATTAAATTTCAAAAGCCAACAGTTTTTCCAAGCAGGATTTTTGATTCTTCCAGTCCCACGAGAATTTACATATAACTACACAAAAAAACCCGAAAAGTAGTTTTGCGTGTAAAGAATCTACTAGAACGTTCATTTGGGGTCATAAGAAATGAGGATATAATCCCTTTAAACATTATTTTCTACTTGTTTTTAGTGTAGCTGAGAATTGGGGGAGGGGATGTTGTCTGAGTTGGACACCTGGCATTGTCATTTAGTGTTGAAAATCAGCAGTAATAAAAGCATATTTTATTTCAGATTTTGCTGGGTTTCTAGCAGGGCACTATTTTATTGTTCTCACCACTGAAACTTCAACATGCACAGAAGGAACACAACCATTATGGCTGACAGGAATCTTGCTATGTCAGCCTCCTACACTCAGCTCTCCATCGCTGCTTGCACAGCTGTTACTCTATTCAGAAGAAAACACTTAGATCCAAAACATCTGTGGTTTTCCGAAAGCTGTTAAAAGTCACAAACTTACTCTTAATTATAACATATATTTGGAGGGTGAATAAGGAGGTTAAGGTGGCTTATGTGATAAGCTCGATAAAAAGACTTGCAAGAGCAGCTTAATGCAATGCTACAAGTTAACTTATGCCAAAGGAGTAATGTAAAAAGGAGGTATGCCTTGAACCCCTCATGCATCCAGCCATTGATATTCCAAGAAGGCAATGTTCCTGCAAAAACCCATGTGAATATGAAAAGCTTTTTAGCCCAGGATTTTTTGTTGATGTTCATATTAATGGAGTTTTGTTTCTATTACTGTTCACCCAGTCTCTTTTCATATGCAGAAACAAGTTTATTTCCATATGCAATAGAGAATTTGGCATGGATGGGTTTTTTTTCCCCCCATTATTGATAAGCCACAGGTTTTTAAAAGATATTTCCATTAAAGAAAGGAAAAGAAGTTGTGACAGTGAGGTGACCAGTCACTTCACAGAGAATTCAGACAGAAAGAATTGTAAATAATCCATAACATAAAATGGGTTTGCTGTTTGGCAAATGCTTGCAAGTAATGATTGTTTCTATAAAAGTCTGGATATGCTTATGAACAGGAAAGAAAAGGGCTACATTCATTCAGATAATTCACAGTAGTACTTTGACAGAGATAATAGAAAATGTCATTACCCTTGAAAGAAACTACAATAGATGTAACATTTTCTTGAGGATATAAACTGTTATTGCATTGTTCATAAACTCCAGGAGCATTACAATTTTAACAGATCAAAAAGTTAGACAAACCTATCATAAATATCTTCCATGCCCAGAGGTAGGTCAGAAGTACACAGAAAAACAAAGCAAGCCAATCAAATTTTACAAGATTAACAAATCTCCATTAATGACAGAAAAAGCATGCAGATAAATTGCAAAAATGGATCAAATATGAATTGGTAAGACCTTAACACCATTTTTATTCCTGCAGTTGGATAAAATGTTAAAGTATTGCTTTACCCATTAAATTCTTCATTTTTAACACTGTTATTTTTTCTGGTCTCAGTTAAAAGCAAAAAGTTTTTTAGTTTCCAGTACTTATTTAAACCAATTAAAATTGCCTAATCACTTGGAGTTGTGGCTAGTCTATTATTAATACCTTATTAATTATACCTTATCTATTCACACACTCTTCTTCAGAGATACATGTTCAAATAAAAATGTGCTTTGACTACAAACAACAGACACTTTCCAGAGTAAGTATTGCCACCATAACACCAAACAAGTGAAGCCTCAGATCTCTGTCCAGCAGAATAAACAAATTCTGGCATCAAACTTTCAATGTGCAAGATAGAAAGTTCAGATTTAGGAAGGACATTGACCTGCTGGAGGGAGTCCAGAGGAGGGCCGTGAAGATGGTTAGAGGGATGTAGCACCTCTCCTGTGAGAAAAGGCTGAGAATTGGGATTGTTCAGCCTGGAGAAGAGATGGCATAGGGGTGGCCTAATTGTGGCCCTCAGTACCTGAAGGGAGCCGACAAGAAAGATGGGAAAAAACTTTTCAAAAGGAAGTGATAGGAAAAGGGGGAATGGCTTCAACCTGAAAGTAGGTTTAGAATTAGATATTAGGAAGAAATTCTTTACTGTGAGGGTGGTGAGGCATTGGAACAGAGAAGCTGTGGATGCCCCACCCCTGGGGGTACTTGAGGCCAGGTTGGATGGGGCTGTGACCAACCTGTCTAATGAAAGGTGTCCCATAGCAGGGGGGCTTGGAAGGAGATGATCTTTAACGTCCCTTCCAACCCAAGACGTTCTATAGTTTTATGATTCTATGAAAGTAGTCTTCCCTTCCTAAGAGTATATATTATAGTTTCTGTTGATTTTATACGTAGAGTTTTACCATTGTTCTGATTAAGATATTACATCACGTGTGCATGGTAGTAGCAATTCATGAGAAGTATTATAGCAACTTCATGAGAAGTATTAGAGAAAGAACAAACCAAGATTGATTGGTTTTTTTTAAATAATATTTGAAATGAAGCAGGGAATGAAAATGATCTAGTTATTGATCTTTTTACCTGCGACAGGTTTTCATGCAAGAAAAATGTGCATAATTTCAATGGAGCTGTTCCCCTGCCTTAGGAAAATTTTTCTTTTGAAATGCACTCTCCAGTTAAATGGAGCTAACACTCAACAGGTTTAAATATAGAATTAAATCTATGTATTTATTAATACCTTAATTGTTAATATAATTTTATTTTTGAAGCTTCTTGGCTTTTACCTTTCTTCATCTTGTATTCTTAGTGCATTATTACATGTGCTTCTGAGAAGCATAAAGCCACTGCTTCAAGCCTCAGTACATTGGGAGCATTCCCCACTAGGCCTCAAACAGTAATAATTTAATATTTATACACTGTTTGATCATAATAGTGGAAGAACAGGTGAAATCCCTCTTTATGAAGTAGCTGAACCTAGACAGCGTATTCTTGTTATACAGAGATAGTAAAAATTCTTAACTGACCCAAAAGTCTAGATAGTGTATCAGAGAACTGCAGTGACCCAAGTTCCCAACTTTACACACTCTCTGAATTAAAAAAAAAAAAAAAAAAAAGTGTAGTTAATTTTTAAGGAGATGTGAGATGAACAACCCTAACCCAAAAGAAAAAATAAATTTGTGAAACCACTCTAATTTAGTGAATGCTTGTTGAAAAAACCCAGATCACCAAAATATTCATAAATATCAGGGACTTTTCTTTCGCCTTGTTGATGAGTGGCTCAGTATGCGCAAATTACTTAATTACGTTCCATTGCCTCGGAAAATTTTCAGGAAGTAACCATTTTGTAAGCACCCCTACATGCTCATAATTTCTTGGAAGAGGGTGAAAGCTCAGAGAAAACTATGTAGCTCGGCTTCCCTTATGCTCACAAATCCAAAAACTCATCTCTGTAGAGTACAAACTGAAAAAAAATGTCCTCTTGGCCTCAGCCACTCTGAGTGTGACTGACTGGGTATTCCAAAGAATGAAGAGCACTGAAAAAAAAAAAACACAGCAGGAAGAGCAGGAGGAAAGGGAACATTAATTCAATTTTGGGTTTCTTTATTTCAGAGTTTATTGACAGTATGAGGTGGAACCAGGATACTGCCTTAACAGATCTGTCTGTTGTTAGTCTCAAGGAAGGAAGGAAGGAGGAAAGGAAGGAAGGAAGGAAGCAAGGAAGGAAGGAAGGAAGGGAGGGAGGAAAGTAGCTCTCTGGTAAGCCAAACACAAGAGGTTAGAGTTCATGAAGCAGGGACTGCAGCCATATGTATCAAACTGGACAGAATGGCTTTTAGCACAGCTGTAGCTTGCCCACAGACTCTTTCTACCCTCTTTGAAATGCTACTTCCATGTGTACACAGAGGTGTCTTGATGTAAAACCTTCTATACCCCAAAAGAGCATGATGTTACTGCATTCCTAAGAATCCAGCATTAAACATAATATTTCAGTATTAATCTTCCATGAGAGTTTGTACAGGAGCATCAGGAATATGTGTAACTTCCAAGACAGAGTTAGAAGCTTGAATTTAGAAACCAGTTAAAGCATATCTTGATACAGAATCTGGAAAAAGTATACTAAATATGGGACTCCTACTGTCTTCACACATCTTTGTGTTCAACTAATTTCCTTGTGTCTTTTAAAAAGGCAGTCTTGCATTCCCCAAATGGATCAGCCTATCTCCAGGGTACTGCAAGAAAATGAGAGAACTTCACGCCAGTGCACAGCACCCTTCGCTGCTTGGCTCTCCAGATTAGGAAGTACAGATAAGTACTTATCTGCTTTGTAGCAGCAGTCAGAAAGCTGATTTTCTTCAAGAGTATAGTACAGCAAAGTACATACCAGAGGAACTAGCCATATTTGCAATTTGTTTCCTAATGTGAACTATCAAAAACAGTAAAAAAAAAGAGAAAATTTTTTTCAGTATCAGGTGCTATCCACTATTAGCCTGTGGGTATTTTGAGTAATTCTGGTGCTGCAGATACACCTCTTTTTGAAGTATTGTGCACAAGCTAATATTTTGCATGTGTTTCAACTTCATTGCTGCCCCATTGCTGTAAATTCCACATAACACCTACTTCCTATTCTCCCTAAACATTTTGGCAGGGGGCTCTAGTGGATGCTTTTTGCTCATCTCTCTGGCTCCTTGTACTCAGTCTGCCCTACTATATCAGGTGTCATGAGGCCTTTCATTCTCACTCCTTCAAAGACTCCACAAATTAAACAGCAGCTTTCTGTAAACTAGCGCTTTGAAATTACTTCTATTCACACTTTTCAACATATTCTACTTTGCTTAAGATTTCAGGACAGACCTCAATGGTTTGCCTGCCTGAACAAGTTACCTGTTCCCTCACAGCAAGATAACACCAGTAAAAACACCATCCCCAAGAAATTTCTCTCAAAAAACAAGCCAGTGCACTCCTACCTGGGTTTGTCACAAAACAGGTGCTTAGGAGGAAACCTCAAGAAATGTTTTGTGAGAGCATCAAAACTGACTGAAGTATTCTCTTATTTTGATGAAATCAGAACCTGCGGAAAATAGATTCACTTTGTTCTCAGAACAGACCAAAGACAAGCAGAGAAAGGTTTACAGTACCCTAAAATGTAACTATGTATTAGCAGATTTCATATAAACAGGCAGGAAAAGGTATAAAAGCAAGAACCTGGGCAAAAAATAAATATAACTGTAGTTTCCCCTTAGGTGTGTAAACCACCTTTCCATTGACATATTTCAAATGAAATCCATGTAATGACTACTCCTCCTAAGGCTGAACTATAAAGGAAAATCAAGAACAAAAATATTGCTTAATTACTGAACTTGGAAAAAATGCATAACATATAATACAAATGTGTTGTACACCCCATGTAAACTGTGAGGAGCACTAGACAGCAAACAGGCTGCATTCATGCTCTGGAAACTACAACTAGAAAACATTAAGCATCTTTGAGAACTGCATCATAGTAGTATCTCTGCTCAAATTCCCACAGCCTTGCTCTGGACAGGCCTCTTTCTACTACTTCTACTAAGGAAATAATGTTGAAAAAGCTTTAAAAATGGTATATGTCAGGTCTAGACTGCAAAAATTAACTGCATAAACATCTCTTTTCAGATATTCCAGATGTTGTAGGTGTTGTAACTAAATGTTTGTAAGAGAAACAGGACAGCTGTGAGACACACCACCACTGGAAGGGCACAGAGCAGTCCAATATCACTCTATACTGTTTTCTTTTGACCTTCAGACTCTCAGATGCAAAGCAAAGGCTACCAGCTCCTCTTTCAGCAAGGTGTGTCATTACATCCTGCAGCAGTTTTGTTTGCAGGCTTATATGGAACAAATATTTTATGATGCATGTGGACATGAAAAATAATATGAAATGGGTTAAATTTAATTAGAGTTTGGGCCACAAACCCTAAGTGATCTTTAGTTTAATTAGGATAATTTTTTTGTTGTCTTCTTTTGTCATTGATCATAGCAGAGTTGTTCATATAACATGATTTGGGTATGATAAAAGGTGGTTGAATGGATCCAAAATCTACTTTATTCTTGCATTTACTGAAATAAGGATTAGGCAAACATAGTACTTGACCTTCCTGTTTGTCACTGCAAACTAAATCTTGAGCCACAGTCAAAAGCAAAGAACAAGAAGGAACCTCTGCACTTTCAGTGTTTAGAGCCCATGACACCTTAGTAGACATACTCAATCAAAATTCCAAGCTGAGGCCAGAAGCAGAGCATACAACGTACTATTTCATGGACCCCACAAGAACCTAAAGAAATAATACAAAAGAAACCAGGAGAAATTTTTTAGTGGGTGATGCTTGGCTTTATAGGGAAAGAAAATTTAATTGGTAGGATTGAAAGAGCACATCTGGGCAATGGCTGTCTCCAAGCCAGGGCAGCTGTAAAAGGTTGATACTTCAGGAAAGAAAATCAGAGTGACAGCCCATGCACTGAATACACTGACAGTTTAAGAAAATGTTCTCGTGGGACAGTTAAGTTCATGTTCATTGAGCAATAAATAAGCAGAAAACAGACCTGACCTGAGACCTGTGAAACCACCTGTAAGAATGGTGAACAGCAAATGTGACTAAGCATCAGAGAGGTGCTACCAGCTAAACCAGGGCCAACATGAGTAATGCACTACGTCAGAAGGGAGTGACCTAAATGTTTTGCAAAAATCCTCTATTATGTGATGGAAAATTAGAAAATAGCTGAATTATAAGACTTCTAATAAAATGATCATTGAAGATTTTCAGACACTGTCTTTGGAGTCACAGCTATTAAATACTGCTCTCAGCACTGCAAAGTTCCTTGATTGTAGTAGAAATTAATATTCACACACTGTCAACCCACCTAATAAAATATGAGACAAAAGGAGGTCTGTGAAGTGATTTTGTGTGGGGTAGTTAAAAGGAATGGTACAAAAAGTCACCACTGGTAACACCAGCAGATGCCAGGATTCATCTTTCATAGCTTGAGATGTCAAGAAATTAGGTCTCTGAATCTAAACTAATTACCTTCAGCTTGTTTTATAATCAGTGGGGGAAAAATACAAGCACTGCCAAGGTACAATTCACCTAAACTGTCTCATGTATCTGCCTCAGGCATTGTTGAGAATGAGTGTTTTAGGTCGCTCAAAAAATGAGATCCTTACATCGTGCAGCTACAGGAACAAAAATTCTGGACTTTTCATTATAATTAAATTGTCAATGCCTAAGCAAAAATCTCAATTTCATGATAATCTGATGCAATTTCATTTTATTTAAATAAATGTTTACTTGATAGCTATGGGTTTATAAGCTTATGAAAAAGGAAGAATCAAGGAAAGCTTGTCTCCATGATCTGTCAGAGTGCCTTCCCCTCTCTTACAATATTTATTGTGAAAGTAACATAATAGCAATAACAGTAGTTCTGAAAAATTAAAATAATATCATAGTGGCCACTAGACAACTCACAAAAAGCATGAGTAGTTTGGAAGAGAGAAGTTGAAAATATGCTTAACTGTTCTGTACAGTACTTATTAATATTAAATTAGACCAACAGATGAAGAAAGAAATAAATAGTTCCTCAAAATTAGCTTCTTAGTCTTCCTGCTTTGGTTTCCATAACCACATTTTTAAAATTAAATACTGATAAAACTAAGAATGTTCTTTATATGACAAATATAAAAGATGCTATAAATTCTATAGCAAATTGGTGTTTCCCCACCAAGAGTAAAAGAAAAATATATTTCTGCTGGCAAGTGGTTTATGAAAAGTTCAGACCTTGGGTTAGGCAGGAATATATCATAAACTCCTACCTTCTTATATCCCAGTAGACAGAAGTACTATTTATCTTCCCTGTAATTTTAAAAATTACTAAAAATTTGAAAGCTCCTACTGTTTTTTCAGTCTATAAACTGTATACTATAATCAGTGCTTCATTTCAATAATACCCAATTATAAACCTACTTACACAGAACATCTCAATTTTATGCTTTAGGAAGCTGGAAGCTTGAAAGTTTACTGTAATCCTCTACTGTGATGTGCATTAGATGTGAAATACTTAAAACTTTTATATTATGATCTGGTTTTCAGAAATTCAAAAGGTATTTAATCCCTTTGGTATTGCTTTTATAACTATTCGTGGCTGTGTATTGTGTATTCTGATATTAAAATGCTTCACCCCACTCCTCAATATGTTTTTTTTTTTTTTTTTCATTTCTGCTGCTGTTATTACCTGAGGCAGAGACGTATTCATGTGAAAGACTTGTCACCAGCAGTTGCCACACTTATTTCCTTTTCCATACAAATATGTACACACACATACCTTTGAGGGTTTAACCACTGATATCTAATGCACAGGCACATATCAACACACATCCTGAAAAATCAGCCTTGCTGAATTTCATTTGCACAGAGGACAGGACTTGAGGCAACCCACAGATTGACTACATTTCTTCTACAGAAGAGATATATTTGAATATTTGGGAGTTGATCTCACTCAACATGGTTGAATACATTGCAGACCTTCCCAGTTTCCCTTCTTGGTCAAAATTAGGAGTCAATGCTGTAAAAAAACCAACGTGGTAGACTAAAAATGATTTTTTTTTTTATTAATGCTTTTGCTAATTTTTATCATTCCAGAATGTAAACTAAGTATTTTTAAAACATTCTCCTACAGCAAGTCAGTAATATGATTTAGGCGTATATATAATTAGTGACCACAGTCTACAATTTAATTTATTCCCCAAAGCCACCTTTTGAAAAAAAGATATTAATGAGGTGAAGAGAGAGAAGTAAAATTAAAGGAGATGAGGTGGTAGAGCAAAAGCTGCATACATTAGGCTTTGTAAAAGTTATGCACTGCTTTGTTTATTCTTACCATAATCTTACATTTAAGTCTATTTAATGCTGTCTTATGGTTGATATTTTGCCTTTATGAAACTTCAGCATATTGAATATGCATACCACCTCCCTGCATTTTTTGCTTATGTTCAGAAAACAGAAATGTCTGATTTTTGCATTTTCATCTTTGCAAAGATATTTTCAACTAAGCAACAGGAGGTGTTTCCAATGTTAATGATACGCTCACAGTTCAGTCTCCTTGTTAGCAGACCTTCCCATTGAAACTGAGGTATTAGCATGGAAAGAAGTTTTAATTGCTTCATATTGCAACATGTCCTTTTGTGTTTGTGGATGAAGACTTACCAGAGTGCATGAGAACATCTCTATTCTGTTTTCCTGTACATGGCACCTAGGAGATCTGGAACAATTAACAACCTGCAGGCTTATGAAAAGCTGCCTGCTTCGCTCTGAGCTGATTCCAGCCAGGAGTGCAATTGGAAGAGGCTGGTCCCAAACCATTTCTCCCTTTCATCTTCTGCTGCATGTATGTGCCAGCCAATGGCACTTCTATTTTGCACTTCAAATCCAGTGTACTCACACATATAGAGCCACATCTGGTGTTCCCGCCCCACACACACACCTGGGGAGCGTGTAAGAGAGAAATTGAATTTATACATTTCACATATAAATATACTGTGTACTCATCCAGGGATTTCCAAAAAACCTTTGGGCTTTTATAGGAAGCAGCCAAGAATTTCTGGAGTTTCGTCACTTCTATGTGAGTTGGCACATGTAGGGAATCACAGACATTATAATAAAAAAGACTTTTTGTATTCTCTCTTCCTAAAGGATGAAATTTCCAGGGACTGTGGGGACAGTAGTCAGGTCTTTACCTTGCACTGGTTTTTGGTGGAGGGACAGCCTGCTAGATGTGCTCACTGGAAATCAAATGATATTGAGTTGTGTTTCAGGGTTATTTGAAAGTTGAATACTTTCCTGAGGAATTGTTTCTGCAGTGATTGCCAATTTTCTGCTTGAGAGGTTTATGATCAAATAGTTTCTGGCAGGAGCTTTTTGTTGGGTTCCTTCAACTGCTGGTTTTCCGAGGACACTTGCTAGTGAATGTTCAAAATTCTTCTGCTGTTTCTATTAACATTTAGAGAACAAATTTCAGCACCTGCTATAAGATGTGAAGCACTGATAACGCATAGATGGAGAGGATATGGCAGGAAATAATAAACAGAGTACTTTAACTGCACAGCAGAAGATAAAGGTACAAGTCCAGAGGCAGATGCTAAATAATTTAACATTAAAAAGAAAAGGCTTGATATTTATTTTAAACTAACTTCAAAAGGGACCCAACTGGCTGGTAGGACACATCTGCCCCAAATATCCTTCCAGGGCGAGTTGTTTTCCAAAACAATTTTCAAACCGTACATGCTGAGGTCACTTTTATACATCTGAGCATAGCTGTTATAAAAATAAATCTAAATTGTAATATTTATGTTGAGATGCACTTGTGAAATCAGGGGCAACAGGAAATCCATAAATTGACAAAAATGGCACAGAGAAGGCATAAAAAACTTGTGTAGGCTGGGGGAGTCAGTGTGACGTGAGACACTCTGAATAACCTGGCACTTCCATGGGTTAAAGTTACGATAATAATAACTATTTGATTCCTTTGCTTCATGCAGCAGAAGGTTGAGTAAATGAGTCACACTTAAGTTAATACTGGACATAAAAATGAGCCATTAGGAAACAATTCCTATATCATTTGGATTTACAAGGATAGGTGTTTTAAAATACACACACACACTTAGAAAATTAAGACTCACTGTGGAGACTTGAGATAAGCTGAAAAAGGTGTAGCTACCATTATTCTCTTGAGATAATCCCAGCAGCTGAGCAAGTGGGATGGCCGTAACAGGAAAGCAAGGAACTTTATTCATTGTAGATTCCTCCTTTTGTCATTTGTTTTAAATTGGTTTTGGTGTTCTTCCTAATTGAATGTAATGCTTGTGAGAGTTAGGCTGACAAGTTTGGAAAATTAAGTCCAATATGCTCACTCCTGAAACCAGCAGAGCAAAGGCAGAAACTGTGCAATCTTGCCCAGCTAAATATGCCTTCTGTGTTGGGAGCTGGGGAAGAAACCAGAAATGTAAATCCTGAAATGCTCATAATTCCTCTGGTGCAAATGGCTTGTTCCAGCAACTGCATTAAAACCATGTGTTATATAGGTCTCATTCACTTTCAGAATCAATTATGACTAACCTAGAGATCTATCAGTAAATCATTGACTATTACTGTAATTATCAGCCTTATCTCTATTATTATCATCACTCCCTTCAGAGCCAGCAGACTACTTTACAATAGGCTCCATACTGTGTGCATTCAGGGAGAGAGGATATGGGCTCCAGTGAAAGACAGACCCCACTCTCAGATGGAGTAAGTGCAGGAATGGTGTATGCAAAAACCCATTACACACCAGGGAAAGTCCTTTCTCGGTTATGAAAACAGTTATGATCTGCTTTCAAGAGCAAGATAGGCAACAGATGCAGCAGGATCATTTTACAGAAGACTCAAGGCATACAAAATGAAGCTACTTTTCAGCACCTGCCCTAAGGTTGGAATTAAGTGCAGCCTTTTTTGGAGTTTCTCAAACAGACCTTTGTCATTTTTGTTTTGTATTTTCATTTCTGTCCTTGCACAAATCCATTTTATTTTGTGTACTCTGCTCCTTCTAACATGGCAGAACCTGACTCATGGGGAGCATCTGGTGGAGTTGAATGACACAGCCTAACTCCCTCTTCTGTCTTACAGCCCCTAGTGGCAAGGTTTCCTCACCCTCTACAAGCAGTCTCCTTGGACAGAAAAACCTCAGTGCCTTAACTGTTTTGTCACTTTTCGCCTGTATAGTATTTCTTCATTCCTTCTTCAGTGCACATTTTCATCATTTCCATGCCAATATTGTCATAGAACGCAGAAAAAAATTCACTGCCATTTACTGCTTCATATTCCTGCCCTGTAGTTATTTAAACAGTTCCTCTACCTATACTCAAATAGAGAGATCTATTTTAATCTTTGTGTAGCCATCACTTACTTAAAGTACTGAGTTCCAGTTTCGTGGCTTCTTGCAGGAATCTGTAGCTAGTGCTTGTAACACAGTTCCAACGTCTTTGAGCAACTGTGCTTTGTTCACATAATATTGATAATTGCTTCAATAATTCTAAAGTGAGCAGATCATTAACCTTGCTGCACCTTACACTTTTCCAATATTTGGTATTTACTGTTTCTCGCTCTCCATTCCAGATTTTTGGCTCAGCCAAAACAGATAAAGACAATCAGAATCACGGAATCACACAGAATCACAATTTGGTTGGATAAGACCAATAAAATAAACAATTTGGTTGGAAAAGACCTCTGGGACCATCAAGTCCAATCTATGACCAAACAGCACCGTGTCAACTTCTTAATTAATTAAATAATCATTAGCTAATTAATGAGTTGATATAATAGAACATTTGCATTGTATTTTTTTCCAGCACTGTAAATTTCAAATCTAAACCAGAGGGAGGGTGACTTATTGATGTTAAAAGATAATTAGTGACAGGGTAAAGATGGCGAGGAGCACTGAGCATTTCCAGTAGGAGAGCACATTTTGCCTTCCAAATAAAGGCTGAGGCAGTATTTCAATTAATTCTCCTCAACAGCAAACAAACCTTAATTCAAAATAAGCCAAACAAGAAAGCACAAGATCCCAGATGAATATACTTATTACTTTCTGCAACCTTCTCAACAAAGCTATCAAGGCTAATGGTAGCATTATTAGGAAAATGCAAATGAAAAGCAATCCCTGGAGCAATTTCTATCCAGTCAACAAGAGGGAGTGCAAGTTGGTCTCTGAATATTAACAAATTGTCAGATGGGAGTAATGATGAGGGAAACTCAGGATTGCAGTTTTTTGGTTAACACAGTATACCAAGATACCCTGCATTTTCTTCACAGGTTCCCTTTTATAGTCTTTAATAAATGAGCAAGTCAAAGATCTGTCCCTGGTAATTGGAATGTGGACACTTGCAGGTCTGACTGCTGCAGAGAGTCAGTAATTCTAAATTACTGCTTTCGAACTTGATGCTGGGAGTCATGGTTACAGCACCACGTATGAATCATAGAGGTTCAGAGGAGAGCACCTGTGAAGTCTGTTGTGATTCATGTACCGGGGGAAAAAGAGGATACACTGCACTGCATATTTGCTCATAATTAAATTGGTATTATACCACCAGCCATGTGAACAAGAAAAATAAGCTTCTTAATGCCAATGATCTTCTAATAAAACAAATCAGATATGCATTCAGTTCTTCTGGGAACATGGAGATGGGTGCCTTAGTTACAATGTTAGCCCTCTGGCATAGTGTGAAAAATATTTTAGTTTCACTCATAATAGAAGTATTCACAGCTTTAATCTTAAGGACTGGGACAGGGTGTATAGGAAATGGCAGGACTCAGCCCATAATCTCAAACATAACAATAAATATCTCTGTGTCAGGAGATCAGATTTTAGAAGATTTCCAATTTTCTTTTTTGTTTCTGTATTTCTCTTTGTATTCTGTAAGCCTTTCTTGTTTTTAAGTTACTGAACCAATAGCTTTTTCAATATAATCTTGATTCTTAGTGCTGCCTCTCCCACTGATAATGCATGTTTTCTAGATGGCCATGTAGTTAACCTTAACCATACCTAGAAAAAGATGCCAAAAACTCATTTCATATCCTTCATATATATTATATATATTTTCCTATGTCTGTCTGTCACACCACAATGTGCCAGGAACACAATTTTACCTTTGGCAAAGATGAAACACCTCCCCTGATACTGCCATGAAAAGACAGGGAATTAATTTATTTAAATATGACTTTTGCTGTACCTTTTTCTTGGTATTTCTAAAGGATCTTATAGGATTGCAGCATGTGCTGCTATTGGTAGCCATTGATCCCAGAATCATAGAATCAGTCATGCATTAATACAAGAATTTGCTGTACTCCCATCTAACCTATACCTCCCACCTTCCTGTCTACAATACAAAATTTAAATTCAAATATATGTTCATAGAGTTTTCATTCAGATGCCTATAAATTAGCTATATCACTTTTTTGTGCCTTTTCCCCAAGGGAAAAAGCAGACTAGAGATCTATGGTGTCTGCTGGCTATAACCATTGGCAAATGCACACCCTGCAAATGCAAGCCCAGGCAGCACCAGCCCCACGAGCACAGGAACAGGGCTAATGCCGAGGCCTGACTGGGGCACTTCTGCAGGAGGTGGCATCACCAATCTCCCAGTTACCTCTGGACATTCTTCCCGTTGGTCCTCAGCACCTCAGTTGTACCTGAGAAGGGATGCAGAAGGGATAATCATCCCTTGCCCCAGGTCATTCTGGCACTGTGCAAAGGGAGCTCATGACAGCTGCTGGAAGCTCACTGACTATTATCACAAATCCTTAGTTATCAGGATTTATCAGGTTTTTAAGGTTGTATCTCAAGTCTTTTCTATATGGATACCACAAACTGCGTGTGCTCTTCCACAAGTTTAACCAGCAATCAGTCCCATGCACGTAAACCTTTAACCAAGTGCTGTTCTATTTAATAATAATTTTTCCAAAAATCACCTACTGACCCCCAACACACGTAGGTAAAAACTGAAATGCTGCTACAATTGCTAGGTTATTACTATTACTAAAATATTAATACATTATTTATTGCCAACACTACCTCTTTAGTAACAGATCTGGAAGTAATTTTGTAGAGATGGAAACAGACTCACTGACCTGACATTTAGTACTACAAAGAGGTAATAACAAGAGCCCAAAGAGCATTCAATATTTAAAGAAGAAAAATTATATGTAGCCATTATTTATTTACCAATACAAAATACAGGCACTTTTAAAAAACGTTTTAAAATTGCAGCAGTAGGATTACAAGTGCACATAAGTGGCAGTGATCCAGAGAGACCTCCTGGGGGATTCAGGGAGAAAAGAAGCAGACAGAATTGTTATCAGGTTATTTTTCCTACATAATTTTCCTCCAGAAATTTTGTCTATAGAAATTTTGAAATTTCTGTGAACTGTCTATTACCTCAATAGGAGGAGCAATAGGATCCATTGTAAGAGTAATTGAGGAACCTGTAGTAGTTAATATGAAATTGCAATCCTTCAATAGCAGTAAGGTTAACAGGAAAGTTTCCAGTCCAGAACTTATGAGCTCCCCTGAGTATATCCGTGAAGGATACATATTTCTCAAAATACTGCTATTTGGTGCAAGGAGCTTACAAGTCTAGCTTCTTGACAAACCCTCCAAGACAATACTTTCAGGTCTTAAATACTACATCACAGACACCACTCTATGACCATAAAATTTATATTTTCCTTTTTTTGGAGGGTAGAAAAAAGGCTATTTTTTCATACTGCATATTCCAGAAAGGCTCTGACTTGTGTGGAGCTCTTACTGATTCCTGTTGCATGTTTGAAGAACAGGCATTTTATTTCAAGAAATCAGAATTCAGACACAGCAAACTTTTTATGCTAGGCAAGATATTCCTCTAATTTTATTTAGTGTCAAGAAAGAATAAGAACCTTGATTAGAAGATATTTTCTACAACTTCATAAACTACTTAAAATGTCTTATCCTTTCTCACAGTATCATTTTCACTGCATACAGTCAGGGCATAGTTAAAATAGATTTTGAAGCAACATCTGTACACTACCATGCTCTGTCCAAGAAAAACACCTTTCTGTGTCTTCTCTGTATCTTAACATTTCCTGATTGGATTTTTGGAATCCACATATGAAGTAGGAAAGATATGTAGGAATAGCAGAAAGATTTAGGGGATACAGGAAAGAAAACATAACCACAATTCATCCACTGAAGCTAAGAGGAATCAGGGAGCCCTGAGACTAGCAAAACAGTTTTTCAGACTAACACAAGGAAAGCTCTTGAGGGAGAAGAGCATTTGTTATTGTATTCATCATCTCCATTAGTAAACATGATAATGATTTAATAATAATTCTTATTTTAGGAGTATGAAGAGGCCTCTAGCAATCAGATACTATTGTGTTAAGCATTATGCAAACTTAAGTACGTGTTAATGTCATACATGAGGAATATGTCCACACTGCTAAACAACAGGGATCATGGAACAAGGTTGAAAATCATATCCCTCATTGTGTGTGGATGGATATGCCTAAATTTTTTTAAGCACGTAAGTCTTAAGCACTCTTCTAAAGAATGAGGAAGACACATTGCTATTCAGATAGTGTTGTAGACCCCAAAACCACCTGGCCAAATAAGATGGCAGTAGGAGGAACTGATAAAAAGCTGACCTTGTAACAAAGAGTGTTTTGTTCATATTGAATCTCATTTACTGACAAGACAAGCGAGACAGAGTCAATTTCAAAGAGCAGAGCATATAGGAGGGCGAGGGAAGGGCTGATTGACTGCAGTGGATGTGAGGAAGCTCCTTGCTGGACAAAGAAAGTGAATTCTGGGAAGCGCTTACGAGTTTATAAACAAAACTGGCAGGGCAGGAGAGTCAAAAGAAGCAAAGAAGGCCTTCTTCTAGGGAAGGACAAGAACCAGGGACACAAGGAACCATATCAAAAGACACAGCCTTGGGAGAGCCCAGGTCCAAGTGCTACACTTTGGATACCTTTGCTCTCCAGAGGAACAGGCAGTGATAATAAACTGATTCGCCTTGTTCTTTATATATCTTATTTTTCTCCAACATCTGAAACTGCTAATCAAGCTGAAAGTTACCTGAGTTCTTTTGGATGGGATTACCTCTAGACCAGCCTCTCTGATGTTGCAGTTCAGCATAAACTAGTTTCAAAAGTGTTGGAAAGACAATGGAGAGAAAATGCAAAAATAATACGGTGTCCACAGTGTCATGTTGAAACATGAGCAGGGACACACATGCAGAACAGCTTCTGTACAAAGAGCTATAGAACATCCCCATCTTTCAACACTGCCTGGCCAACAGACCTATAGAGCAGAGTGGGCAGGGAAAAAAAAAGGTATGAAGCCTTTCCGTGACTGTGTATGGACACTGTGTTCAGTGAATTAATTATTTTTTAAGACTATCATATCAGGCAGAGGATACATTAGAAAACAAGTACAAGTTAGGAAGAAAAATATCTAAAAGAAAACCGCACTGTGCTGTCAAATAACATGGAATTCCTTGAGGTTAATTTTGTGTACAGCTTAATTTTTCATCAATCATCTGATGCACTGCAAATCCTTGTGTTTGCATTTAATTTTCTTTTTTTTTTTTTTTACTTTGTTGCACTTAAATCAACTCTAATTTGTGCAAACATTTACTTATTACCTATCGTAAATTGTGAAACAAGGAGTGCTTGCAAGGCAGCAGTTCACAGAGCACTCCTCTCTTGGGATGCCATTACTTCTGTAAACATGGATTCAGCCTCTCACACTATGTGGAAAATATGCCAAATAAATATAGCTAAACTCTAGATTTATCCTCTGGTTACTTTCTCCTGCATATCATAGGAACAGTAAGGGCCACCAAGGAAAAAGGAGAGGTGCAAAAATATTTACAGACACAGACACACTTACAGATATAGACACACTTACAGGAATGACATCTAGAAGTAGTATTGTTTCATTATTCTGTCAAACAAGACAACTAGAAGTATTCCACGTTTTTTCCCTGCTTGTGCTATATTAGCCATTTGGTGGGTAGCAGCTGTGCAATACCACTGTAGTCTCATATTTGTCTGCATTCCAATACCACCTTTTGTTGAAGATGGAGTTGTGCACTTCAGTCATAAGAGAGAAAAAACAATAAACCTTATTGATATTACAAATTTCAACAGTAAATACACCAGTGGTTTAGCAAATTTAAATGGCCAGGTACAGTTGATTATTTACTGCATAGAGGACAGGGTCAGACAGAATTTTCAGGGAGACCCTCTTGTTCAGTCATGAGCATAAGTACTCCCTCGTATTCTAAACACCTTCTCAGAGGATGTATAAGTGCAGATTTAGTGATCCAGATTTAGTCCCAGACTTGGTCAATATATTATGTCTAAAGGATTAGATGTGCACATCACTCGTTTACATAATTTAGCTAAGATTTCAAAATTTACCATGCCAGTAATCACCAAGAATCTTTTGTTGCAAGGGATCTCTCAGCCTTAAGGAAGAATCTTGAGAGATGTCTCTACTCAAGGAGAGATCCTGTCAAGGACGCTGTTGCTTGCAGGAAAGCTCAGTGGGTCCTGGGCTCTTCATGGAATAAGATAATTGGCTCATACTCACATTTACATGTCAGCTACAGATGTTAGTTTCTTCCATTGTGGCTTGAGTCAGACCTTGACCACCTCTGGGGTTAGGTGGGTGTGTTGCCCAGATTAGCCTTTGGCTATGGTCTTCCTATCTATCTCCTCTGAATCCACTTTGAGATGGGTGCAGTCATCACAAAAAGATGGATCCATTATGGTCACCACTGGTGGTTATCACCTGAACATGGTTCTGGAAAATAAAGGTCAGTTTGGGGGAAAGAGGGAGGAGGACCATACCATCACACCTCTATTTTCTCATACTATAACTTCCTTTAACTTTCCAGCATTTGCTGGAAGTTTTCCAGGCTTCTCTTGCTCTACATTTAAGAACAGTCAAAGGCAAACCAGTCATTTGCAAAGAGGAAGATATGTAGTAAATGTTGTGAAAACCTATGTGAAAATAGTTATAAAAAAAAAATTGTCATAGTTTTTAAAATAGCACTGGAAAAACTAAAAGTCAGAGCTGCCAGCACACTCATGTTTTGATTCTTCATTCATTCATTTTTAAGTCACATACCTCCTCACCCCTGTTGTCTAATTGTATAATTGGGAGTGTCTTTCTTGTAGATGCATTTCTTCTACAGAGTCTGCTTGCATAGAGAGTTTGAATTTTTTGTGGTCTTTTAGAACTGAAATAAGCAAACAAGCAAACAAATAAATAATTTAAGCACATTCAAGCTGGGAAATATCAACAGATAGAGAAAATTACTTTAGTTATGGACATTTGCTGTTTAATTACACCGTAGCTTATTACATCTTAAGTAGGGTCCCACTGCCAACCCATGATAGAGCAGCTGGGTAGGTTTAGATGACTGCAAAAAGCCTTTCTGAAATCACTAAACCAGAAAAAACTCCCAGCTTTGTAAATGAGGACAGGATTTGCTCTTGCAACCAGCAGTTCTACAGCACCAGTCATATTTGTGACTCAGACTCGGTGTCACGGATAAAATGTTTGGGGTTTGGATATTATTGGGGGGAATACTGAAAAGAGGGAGTTGATCTGTTGCAGGTATTTTCATCAAAGCTTAACTTTGAAGGTTTTGGAAGATACTGATGCTTGAAAAAGTTTGAATTTGTCTATAAAAACTGTAAAGATAGAAACCAGCAAGGTTCTCTAACTCCTTTTTTTTCTTTCATATTCACATCTGTGATCAATGAAGGGCAAGAGGAGACTTTTTATTGTAGAAAATCTGAAATGAAACACCTCTATGAAAATTTTCATTTAATCAAAAGGAAATACTTTTTCTAAATCCTTCAGATTCATTCTACCAGCTTTACCTGTGTAGACCCAAGCTGAACTCACTGTTAACACAGAGGTGCCTAAACACTACCCATTGGTCCATGCTCTGGTTTGTGCAAGACAAATATATAGAATTTGTTAAACATGAAAACTACATAGTTGACTACCCTATGCTACACCAAGATGTGTGCCTATCTCTGTCAATTGTGCAAAAACACTGATGTTAGTCTGCCATCCCTGGCATATATCAAGGACTCAAAGTGAATCCCAAAATAAAACTTATTTCCAGGAGTTATATATATATATATATACACATATATATATATATCTCAATATCAGGAGTTGGAAATAAAAAACTAAAGTGGTTATAAACACCATAAAATAATCTTACACAGATGAGGCTTAAAAAGAAAAAAAAAAAATTGATAAAGAAATTAGTTCTTTTGAGACTAGTTTAAATAAACTAGTCTCCATAAATGGAAATAGGTCAATTACCTACTATTATTCAATAATCCTGAGGAATATGAAAAATAAATAGAAATGAAGAGTCCTGTGAGAGAGGGGGGAAAAATTAAATCAGAATATCCAAATAGGGCAAGTTAAAGGTTCTGAAGGAGTGGAAATGTCTTCGACTTAGTAGTACATCAATTCAGACTATACTGGAAAAAAAAAACTCCAACAAACAAACAAAAAAGGAAAAATTAAAATCAAAGTGAAATAAACAGACAAAACACAAAAAAGCCATACAATTTATATTAATAGAAAAAATAGTAAATCTATATTTTCTATTAGGAGACACAACTTCAGTTTCTAATCAGTGTAGTTGAACTGAGCTCTTTACATTTTATGCTTGTCTTATAAAACTTTGATTGTTTTTTTAATTAGAAAGTTTACTTAGATAATAAAAAACCTACTGTTTTTGCATGCAAATTAGGCTCAAGAGAGAAACAAGATTGATCAAGTTGCTGTTATAATGAGACAGATTTTTAGTCTCAGTTTAGCAATTTTTCTATTAGCATTTCTCTTACTAGCAAATATATATTCAAAAGAGGAGATCTGCAGCTAGTACAAACTGGAATTGCTGTATTGTCTTCCTTACACTCACACTGATTTACACCACCTTAGCATCTGGCTTATTGTTTCAACTACCATTTTCTATTACGTGACGTGCTTTCAATTTTCTTCAAAGCACGAGAGATCTAAGTTCTAATGGGCAGTTACTTACACTACTGGTAGACAGTAAAATAAAAATAAATGGTTTTAATGGCTTCCAGTGCACTTTATGGATACACAGCAAAACAAAGACAAGGGTGTTACTCTAGTGAGATTGCAATCTATGTTGTATATAGGCTAACACCAGTTCCTGTTCAAATTTCCCAATGCTTCATATTCTTAAGTCCTTTGCTATTTTTACAATTTTTTTAGGCTGAAATGTTGTGAGGGAATGGTGACCCAAAGCTGAGATGGATCAAGGCAAACAGGACGTTGCCGAACGAGCGAAATCTTGAAAGAGATGAGGACTGGGAGCTATAAAAAGACACAGAGGGTTATTCTGCTGGCTTGGACAAATGGTTAAAAAACTTGGAGAAGCTTGTTGCTAGAGCTTAAGCTATTTGGGACAGATGAATAGGAACTGGAGAAACAGCAGGGAAAAGAACTGTATGAGTCATGCCAGGATACAAAAGGATGGGACCAGAGAGGAAGTGAGACTGCTGAAAGAGCCAAGGAGGCAGCACAGAGCTGATCTGAGACTGATGAAAAAGTTGAAGAGAGACTAGGACTGGAACTGAAGAGCAAGGAAAGTGGGCATCAAAGAGTTGAGAAAGGACCATTGGACATGGATGGGCAAGTGGGATTGGCATGACATACCTGAAGAGTGCAGGCTGAAACACTGCAGGCAAAGAAAAGGAGAGTAGGAACAGGAACTTAGAAGAGAGAAAACAGAGTGATTGAACAGGGCAAGATGACAGAGATTTAAGGTTGAGGAAACAGGCAGTAGGCTGAAGAAACCACTACAGAGCTCCAGAGTAAAGCCACAGATTGCAATTCTGTAGCAGTGTTTATGAACCCATTCTGTCCAGCAGCACAGGAAGCAATGACAAATAAATTCTCCCCACAATTTCCCCCCACCCCCCAAAGCAGTCACTGTTTGCAGTCAAGTCACCTCTTGCACCCAGAAGCTTTAGCTCCATGACCAAAATGGAGAATTATATAATTTGGTCAGTTCTGAATGCGCTTCTAAGGACAGCAAAGTTACAGAAATATTTCCTTCCTTCTGCCTTCACTGAGGTTATTGTTTCATTACAGTCAACAAGAAATTTGCCACAGCCTATACCCATATGTCACACAGGGAAACAATATGCAAGATAAGAAAGGGAATTCTGTTTTAGTAAAGAAAGTCTGTGTAACACAGCTGGCTAAACTCTGCTAATACTGTTCGGAAGAGATGCAGCTGGAAAAGGCAAAAGTAAGACATCAATTGTTTTACCACTCAGCTTCCTGTTTTTGACTTAGCTCTTCCCTCATCTAAAACTGCTTCAGCCACTAGATGCTATCCCCATCCACTCTAAATCACAGTACCAAGGGAGTTCTCAGTTGACTCTGAGATTCACGACTTGACACCTACAGAACAATTCTCTTCAGAAGCTGAAGACATAGATTATGGATCTGAGTTTTCCCCCGTGGCCCAGCTGGCAGGATCACTCTCTTTCACCAGGTTTTCCTGCCTGCAGGAGCCCTAAGGTGGCCTGGCCCCAGCTTGATGCTCAAGTGACTAGGAGCCAGGATGCATTGCAGAATGCACCAGCTCAGTCCAGACGCAGTCTGTGAGAATCTATTTTACCAATTTCACATCTGTTAATAGTCAATATAGTAGTGATTTAACTCTCTCCCTTCTTGATATTGTCATAGCTGTTACTGTCTAACATTAACACACCTTCTATCTCTTGGTAAAATAGACAATCTTTCTTATAAGTTTGCTCCATTTAAAAACCAGCAACATTTCTGATTGTGGTCAAAATACCACATGTGAAAGGATCTTAGAAAACCCACACTGTTTCATTGAGAATGGATCTTGCTTATTACAGATTGTAGCTGTCAGTGTTTGCTGAGCAGTTTGGGTAGTACTGATCTAAGTCAAATAGGAACAGTTTCTGGAAACCACCCTAATTAAATAAACAGCAAGCAAAATGGAGAGAGTCAGCAAAACGATTGAAAATTCATGGGGGAAAAGTGTCTTGACAGCTTACCAGAAAAGTCCATTAAAAAATACAGCCCTTCAGATCAGCTACTCCTACACCTAAGTTCTGCAGCCCATAATTTTTTTGATTGCCTTTGAAAATTTTCCAGCCATCCATTAGAATGGATGCTTTTGCCTTGTTGCTATGATTTCTTGAATTCTTAGAAAAGATTATTTTTTAAAGAATTTTTTTTCTTCTTGACAGGGTTTATGATATGTCTATTGGATTGTAAAAGAAAAGAACCTGGAAAAGTTTTTGTATGTTTTGCATACAATAGCGCTGAATTTTTTTCCCTTCACCAAAGAGTCTGAAGTGATTGAAATGCTGAAGATTGCTGTTTGTACTGGAGGAGAAGTGGAGGCTGGTTTGTTATAGAAGTGCTTCGACAGACTCACTTGAAATAGAAGTGCTGTGCTGCTTTTGCAGCACCACAGCTTGAGTGACTGACAAACCTGTCACAGCACTTCCACTAACATCAGGGAAAGGCACACATTTCCAAGTGGATAGTTTTCACAGAAATCTTATACTGCAGCCCAATTATTTCTTTCTTAAAGAATAAAACTAGTTCTCCGGATATGACTAATAATACCCTTCTGAATGTTTCGGGGTTATTTCTGAAGTTTAACAGCTTCCTTGTTTATATTTGCAAAATTCCATTACGTTAAGGACAAATCATATGTTTTTGAGACACTTGACATTTGTATATTATATCCATTTTTATCTGTTTTACTTTGGAATGGTTCATTCTTTGGCACCATGTGATTGTCATAAATCCTTCTGGTTTTTTTCATGAATTATATATAATATATAGATGGGTTTGAGGCGGGTGGCTAACGAGTTTGCATAAAAGGCTTTTATTTGTGAAAGGACTGACTGAAAAAGAGCAGAAGATTAGGAAAAACTGCCGCGTCCTCATATTGAAGGTTTGGATTTATGGATGACAGAAGAGACAAAACAGACCTTCTTTCCCTCTGCCTTTCGGATTGTTCCCTTTTCTCCCCCATTTCAACCAAAGCTCACAGCCTTCAAACCTTCTGACAATTTAGCAATCCCTTGCCAAGAGACTAAGGTGGTTTTAAGCTGCTGTACTTTGGGAGTCTGTTGAATCTATTTGGTCTCTTGACTGCTGTTGATGCTGAAAGGAAATTGCACTTTTAAGCTGCTTTTGTTTCATAATTCAAAGGCAGTAGGAACTGAAACAATAAATTAAAAAGGTCTGAGACAAACAATAGATCAGAGAGATTACCCATATGGATAAAGAGTAAAAGAAAATGTACTAAAATACTCTAAATGAAAGGATGGAGATGCTGAAAGCTCTATCAGAGTAGCCAAATCCCTTTAGAAATGTCAGAAAAAAATTGAAGAAAACTCAAAGGACATTTTCCTCTGCATGTAATAAGGAGCAGTAAATGTAAAACATCAGGTATTTTTCATGGTTGCCCACTGTCACAGATTTTGATTTACACAATAGCTTGAAAGAACCTTTGGTAGTATTACTCTGCATTCTATAAATATATTTCATATGCATCTGATTTTATCAGATGAGGCTAAGGCCAAATGAAAAAACAGCAGACCTTTTTACTGATCTGAAGCTGAAAAGTCCACTTTACAACTTCTAAAAACCCAGTTGCCAACCGACTTGAGAATAAAATAACTTAAGAATAAGACTACATAAAGAACAAGCCTTTCATCATCTGCCTTTTGCTGTATAACACAAGTTAAATGTTTCTGGGCAGACTCTGACCTTCCAACCATAAGTGAATCTCTAAAAGTAAATAAAAAAGCCCAAGAACCTATGGCAGAAGGACCACAAAATTGGAGTGTTTAAGATGAACAAAATAGTATGCAATATGGTATTTCTCTGAAAAAACACTGGCTTAGGCAATCCTAGAAAATAGGGAACATGGAGCAGAATAAAAGGAACGACATTATTTCTTAGTTTCACAGTGCTGCTAGCACACAGGCAAGAATTATGGCACATAGAAGCTCCTCACAGAGCTATAGACAGTGCTTCCACAAAAGCCGAGCTGACAGCCCACATGGATGCAAATAAAGCAGCACTTCTGGCTGCATATTGGCATTTAAATCACTGTGTTGCCACAGGAGTTTTAGCTGTTCTGAGATTTGTGTTCTGGACAGTAAAAAATAATATCTAATAATTTCTCTTATATTTGATAGAATTTCTAGCTATATCTTCATAAAAGGTATTTTTCCTACTTTGAAATTATGATAGTGCCTTGATCATTTTGTGTAGTACACAGGATAATTTAAGGCAGGTATGGAGAAGGCAGGAGTTTGGAAAACTAAATAAGGTGACTTATGAAAGTCCTGTAGACAACAGATGTCCTATAAGCAGTGTGTTTTCTATTCTTCTTTCAACATTAAAATTTTAAAAACAATAATAATTTTAAAAAGTAAACCTGTTGACTTGCAACAGAAGGAACCAAATAAACCAGATGTGTACAAAAACTGCCCTGTTGGTTCCTTTGAGTGAATGTGGCTGTCTGAAACACAACAAAAAAGGCTTGCCAGTACTAACAGAGGACACTGGCAAATTTTTCTAAGAACACAGTCTTATGCTTTTAGTTAAACATCTATGGCTTACAAGTCAAAAAAAAAGCTCAAGAGTACATTAATAGCTGCAAGCACATTCTCCATGATAAAAATGCAACTAAGTCTGATTAAAAGAGAAATTTTTGGATAATCTGTAGATGGAGCCACATTTTAGAAGAGACTAAACAATTAGTCAGTTAACACAGGAAGGCTGGAAGCTCAAACTCAGAAGCTCTACTGTCAAGCCAAGGGGAATCTCTCAAATCCAAAAGGAGTTCTGATTAAAGACAACAGAGAGCAGTATGTTTAACAGAGTATATAACAGTGGCTTGAGAATGTGAAATTAAGGAAAAAAAATTCCAATAATCAAACCCCCAAAAAATAATATTTTACTCTGGCCTCTACTGAATAGCCTGAATGTTATCAAGACACATTATATATGCTAAAACAGAGGCCCAGGACAAGCAGGAGAGTGTGTGTTGGAGATAAAGGAAAAAAACGACCCAAAATAAACCTACACGTAATGAGTATGTGGAAAACCATGTTCTTGCATCACTGTTATTCAGTTTTCTGTCAAATGGTTTCTTCTGGAAGACAGAGTGGCTGTGCATGTCAAAGATGATTTAATGTTAGGTGCACCATACCTAATATAGTAGTAATGTTACAGTGAATATTTGATTTTAGTGAGTATTAATTTAAATAGAATTCAGTAGCATTTATTTAGTTATTTTCATTAGTCTTGTAAACCTGATGTGGTGGATGGGTAAATTAAGGAGTAAAAAAGTTTACAGGGTAAGGTCTCAATTATATAAATAATTTTTCAGGGATAGGGTGCACAGCAGCTACAGTGAAATTCTCATTGCCACCTTCTGACACTCATCTAACACAACACAGGAAACAAGGAGATCTTTGACATCAGGAATTCAGGAAAGAAGAAATCACTGTGTGAAAAAATATAAGGAAAAGTCAAATGAGGCAGCAAGAGTTAGCATAATACAGGGTACTGGAAGCAGTGATGGCTTCAGGTAAACGATGAAATATGAATTTCTGTCAAGCACTGTGCCTGCAGGCAGTAACAGCTATCCAACATCTCGCTCACAGCCTTGTAAGGTTGTTGTTCCCCCTGGACATATCCTGAGCAGGAAGGGACAACTGCACTTTCACCAGCAAGCAGGAGATAAAAGAAGGGTGGGCTCAAATTTGTCTGCTAGGGTTGCACACAGATAAAAGATGCAGATAGACAGGTAGGTCCCAAGACATTATAATGTCAGAACAAATGAACTTAGTACCAGAGTCTTGATGCAATTCCAAGCATCGCAGAGCTCTGATGCCTGAGGTAGCCACCTAAAAAGGCATCAGCTTAGGGTCTAATTTTATAACAGGACCTGTGTTTTGAGACAGAAGAAAAATGAGCAGCAAGAATAGCACAAACACAAATATCACAGGAAAGCTAAGGATGGGAAAGCAGGGATTAAATCATAAAAGTAGGACATACAAGACCCTGTCCAAAATCATATTAAACATATTACTTTTGTGTGCTAAGTTTTACCTCAGAGATGAGCGAGGCATAAAACACTGAGATAGAGATCAATTCAAGTTGCAGAAGGGAAATATGTACTTAATTTTCGGTCATTTAATAAAAAAAAAAAAAAAAAAAATCAAATAAATCCTGATAAATGTGACTGCTCTGCTGTGTGCCCTTAAAAGAAACCCTGTTGTTTGGACATATGTAGCACAGAGGTTAACATATACAAATGAGCAAAGGGCTCCTTTTAAAGTCTGTTCTAATATTTCCCCTACAGTGCAGAATGCATATGGAAATAATGCTTTCTCACCTAATTCCTGGGGTGTTTGGAGGATTAATTAGTTAGTGTTTATACAGTGCTTTAGAGAACAAAAGCATAGGATAAGCACCAAGTACTATTCTAAGAAATCACAAGAAGCAGGAAATGAGAAACCTCCATCTCATAAAAGGAAAGAGTTTGGCGCTTGTTAGTTATCAAGCGTTCCACTAACTTGTCAGGTCTTTCATTTAGAAAGACCATTTTATGTTCTGCTTTATGTTGCTAAGGGTTACATTTCAACAGCTGTTAACTAGAACTAGTATCAACAGCTTTTCATACCATTAGGCAGCTGGGAAGAATATCATAATATTACTGGTACCCAGCTGCACCTTTTTGCTTGCTTGAAGTGGAGGAAAAGGTAGGCAAAACGGTTCACTAACAACATGTGTTGGTTGTTATTATTCCACCATTGATGTAACCACCCAAAAGTCTAAAATTGTAGAATCAGAGAATGGTTTGTGTAGGAAGGGCCCTGAAAGATTATCTAGTTCCAGCCCCCTTCCACGGACAGGGACACCTTCCATTAGTCCAGTTTGCTCAGTCCCCCATGCAGCTGGGCTTTGAACATCTCCAGGGATGGGGCATCCACAACTTCTCTGGGTAACCTGTTCCAGTATCTCTCTACCCTCGCAGTAAAAAATTTCTTCTTAAACCTGATCTAAATCTCCCCTCTTTTGGTTTGAAAATGTTCTCCACCCTTGTTCTGTCACTATCTCTCCATGCAGAAAGTAATTCTTTATATATAGGCCCCAGATAAGTCCTAAGAAGGACTTCTTAGTCTTCTCCAGGCTGAACAACCCCAGCTCTGTCAGGCTGTGTTTGTAGCAGAGGTGCTCCAGCCCTCTGATCATCTCTTCACTGGACACACTCCAACAGGTTCATATCTTTCTTGTGCTGACAGCCCCAGAGATGGATGCATCTCTCCAGGTAGGGTGACACCAGAGTGGAATAGATGGGCAGACTCATCTCCCTTGACCTGCTGGTCACTCCCCTTTTGGCTCGTGCCCAGATTTGTATCCATGAAAATCCCCAAGTCCTTCTCCACAGGTACATAACAGATAGTGGTAAAGCATAAATACCACATGTTAGAAGGTCTCTTCAGTAGAACATTCACCATAAGTCACAACTGCTTATCCTCTAGTGTGATCAAGCAGATTCTCTTAGCTGCTGAGCAAGCTGCTATTTTCCCTTATGGGCAGGTCAAGGCCCAGAGCTGCAGGTGTGCAGCAATTACATCTAAGTTTTCTGGTCTGTTACAAGAACCAGATGGTCAGAAATGCCATTCAAAACCAGGTAACATTTCCAGTTGGAAAGGAAGAACTTGTCCAAGAAATCTCAGAAATGAAAATACATTCCAACTTGGTTTATGCAAAGGTCAGATTAGATAAATACTGTGGTCCAAGATGACCACTGCTAAGGTCATGTGCTAGCCCTCATGCTGTTACATGAGCAGGAACTCCTTCAGTGATAATTATCTCTCCTCTATAAACTGAGATAAAGGATTCACAGCTCTTTATAACTTTCTGGTCTTTTCAAATAAAATCTTTCAAAAGATGTCCCTGCTTTCTAATCTGCTCCCAGTGAGGCATCACTTTTCAATTCCAGTAATTCAGTCTCCTGACTCACTTAAATATATTAGTTTAATTTTATATGGTGGGAAAAAAGGGCAAAAGAATCATTAAAAGCCATCAGTATTTTATATTTTTTCCTCACACTACATACTTCCCCAGTTGCATTTAATACCGGTTAAATTGCAGAATAGAATTCATACATCTGTTATGCTCAACTGTGCAGCACACAAACCTGAAGGAAAGAAAAAGCACATGAGTTTAAAATGCCTTCAAGGTAGTGTTTAGTACCTCTGTTGAGCTATCCCATTGCTTCACTTGCCTCATCAGAGTACCTCAAGTCGAACTGCTTCCTCCATAGGGAACATAAAAATAATCAGCTTTGTCTGAGGAAAGTGGAGATCCTTGGGAAAGGAGTAAAATCACATGGATTTCAGTGAGCTTCCTAGGTTCCTGTGCTGGGCTGACTTTCAACCTGCCTTGGACATCCTGTATATTTGGTTTAATGCATAAAGCGCAGAGTTCCGCCCCCACCACCTTGAAAAAAATTAATTTCCTGAGAAGAGACATTTTTATCCAGAAATAAAACAGGATTCTGTCAGAAACTTGCTATCCTGAAGCTACATCATAAATTTTTATGAACTGGATCATTGAAAAAAAAGATAAGAGTTCAGCAGCAGTTATTTTGGTGTTAAATGACTGGACTGTAAATGAGTCTTTTGGATTAGAGAAACTCCTAAACTAAGTTAGTTAATTAACACAAGGGCATGGCAGCAAAAAAAGTGTTTTGCGTCATATCCCACTGCTCAAGTTCAAGACTCATTGAGGATTATTAGGAAGACCTGCTCCCGTTTTAAGTGGCTCCAGACAGATATCAACAGACAGGAGGCTTTAACGTTGGTTTCATTACTCCTTTGAGAGTAACTGGAAACAGGCACAACTCTATTTAACCCAAATTAATCTGTTAGGATGGCTTGCTTGGAGCAGCCTGCAGGTAGCCTTAGGCCTGTGAACAGTACATGGGGAATGTGCTTAAATCTCTCTTTACCTGTCGACTACTCAGTAATTACTGAGCTTGTGGCACCCATGAGCTACTAGAGAAGCCTGAGTGTTTCCCAGGCTAAGTTTATATAGCTTCCAAATCTTGTTCAGTGCAGAGGCACACCCTGGAAATAATGAATCTTTTCCAGTGCTAGGGTAATAGTATTAAGGTCCTTTACTTCCTTTTCTTTCAATAAAACTGTACCAGATTCACCAGTTTCTAAAACTGAAAAGGTTTTCACAGAACAAAAAAACATGTTGAAAAGCCAACCTTGTCCATCTCCCTCTGCACTAGGAAGAGAAATCTCCTAAAAGGATTAATGGTTCCAAATGATTGTGGGGAAAGCTGTAATCTACATTTAAATAGAAAAATTTCCAAGTGCCCAGGTATCCATTTTTCTTTCTATAGCAGGAGGCAGAGCATTTTTCATGTGTACAGTTTAAAGTTAAAAGGACACTGTGGTGCAGGTCTTTGGTTTATCTCACTAGCGCACAGCCAGCTGGGTATAACTTCACATTCAGAGTAATGCTGAATGTTTGTCCTGAGCAACACCCTTAGAAACGAATATAGCTAGAAGGCAGATTTGTGTGAGGCCTATATTGTGCAGCTAATGTAGAAAACACACACAATTATACAATGCAGTGGAAGGGCCTGGTTCATAGAAGCTCATGTGCAGTGGCAGTACCAAGAAAAGTGTGAACTGGAGTGAAGGCCTGGGCAGAGCTCATCTGACTCATCAGATCCTGCCCCTTGCTATCACAGATACTTTGTGCCTTCTTCACATACGAAATGACAACTAAAAAAGGAAAAAAAAAACCTCCAAAATTCTAACCATCCATAAGAAAATAAAATCCACTGAGGTCTTATACTAATGTGCACCAGAAAAATAAAGCAGAACAAAGTCTGTGTAATCCCTGGTCAAAAACCTGTAGAGGCCACATAAAATTGATAGGCGCAAAACTCAAGGGATTCAAACAAATATGAGCAGATTTCCCTGAGTACGTAAAATCCCTCACTGGGCTGCTGATGAGTTAATGTTCAGATAACTATATCAGGTGAAATTGCTTAATTAGAGCTCTAATTATTTTCCAGCCATCCAGAAAAAGAAAAAAAAAAAAAAAAGCAAGCAGTAAGAAGACTCTCCAATTTTAATTAAGAATTCATTTTAGATAAGCAGGTGATTCTATCAGTCACTGACAGCTACATGGGGGATGGCATATTTGTATGTTTATATTTTTGCATCATTATATATTCACACCCACATTCAGATTGGATGCGTGACATATTTAAGGCTCATTTCTGACAGATGCTTAATCACATGAGTAATCCCATGGGTTTCCATGAGTAAATGTTTGTGGTGTAGAGCTCTATTTAGATTTCATTGATAGTGTGTGAATTTCCACTGTGACTATGACCATCTCTCAGAATGGCCCAGGCCCCCTATGTTTCATGTTCGGGCAAATCATCAGGGTCTTGTATAGAGTAGGAGGTCACAGTTCCTCCTTTTGGTGCAATGAATCCCAGACAGCTGACGGAAAGTGAAACAGCTTTTACAGGTATTGTCTGCATGCAAAATACCTGTAACCATCCTGCTCACTGCTTTCTTCTGAAAGATGAGAGATGTGGAGAGAAACAGCGTGTAGAAACAGGCCTGTTTCTCTCCCCTTTTTATCCAGTCTGTAGGAAAACACCCAGTACTGTTATATTCGGTATGGATCCTGGTGCAGGGATCTCAGTGCTTACCTTTCAGTTGGACACTTTGGAGAGAAAGAAAAAAGTGTGTACAGGAATGAAAAAGGCTGAAGATACCCAATCTAATACATGCTTACATACACAGTGGCAGCCTCCCAGTAAACCAACCAACCAGCCCAAACTGAGACATCTTTGGTATTTAAATATCTATTGGACATGCAAGGAGTTTCTGACTCACAGGTGCCCAAATGGTCCTTAAGGCAACCTCACAGCTTTGGATGTGGCCTTGTTCTTCTAGGGAATGCCCAGAAGGCCTTTAGAAAGTATATTGCAACAATGCTGCAATTTTTGGCTCTCCTCCAGGGCGTTTTCTCTTTGAAAAGTCATCTGGTTTCACTAGCTGGAAAAGTATTCACAAAACCTTTGGCCGAAACAGCTTCAAAGGAATTAGCCAAAGTTACTATATTGTGAAACATAGCACACTTCTATATCTTAATTTACATGAAAGACTAACTTTGTATTTTTTATTTTTCCTTTTGGTTCTTTAAAGGTACAGCATTAATGAAATTATGATTAGTGTTAATCCACTCTCTCCTCTTTTTCATTCTTGCATTGAACTTGCTCCTGGTGATTGCTAAAACATTTAAAAATCATTGATATACTCAGCACTTTATTAACAAACATGTGTTCTTACAAAACTTCGAAAATCCTCAAAACTGGTGTCTAGCGGCATGACTTTTAGGTACATATTAATCCCAAATCCCTGGCCTACATCTGTGTTTTGGGCACAACTTGGTCAGAATCCCTCTGTAACTGAGCTTTCTTCTTATAGGTGTGATGAGACAATGACAGCAAGTAGACCCAAATATTTTTGAGGAGTCATGTGGACTTTAGTGCTGTTTGCAGAAATCTTGTGCTTAGAACTGAAGCTTCTGGAGATACTCTCAGGCCTAAAAGAAGAATTTATGCTCCAAATACATGACAGCTGTTGATAAATATTTAAATATCAAAAGTTCTAAAAAATCTGATGTTAATATCCATAATAATGAAGGATGTTGGTTTTCATAGAGAGAGTAATGTGCAATAACTGTTCAGTTTTAATCGCAATTAGGTGACATATGAAATAAAAATCAGTATTATTATCCTAACACTCCCTTCCTTGCCTGCCTCCAGCCTCCTTTGTAAAGTACAGAGGCTCCATTTGAGCACTCAAGATACAAAACAACCCCACGCTTAGGTCACTCAATACTAGTAAAAAGCTTCTGCCTGAGCCACATGAGGGCAAACATTCTTCCCTTCATTCCTCCACTGCTTACAAATCTCTCCTTGTTTTCTTCCAGTAAAGAAAAATGTTTAAAAGGGAAGCAATGGCACAAGAGGGGAAAAATTAGTTGATGCAAGGATGACATCAGCCTAAGGTCTGGGGCAGATTTTGTATTGCTGTAGGTGAATAGGCACCAGTGTTTATTTTAAAATCAGTTTGACATCAAACCACTCCAGGTATATGCTATCACAAATAAAAATGCAATACGTATGCCTCTGCCTTGGGTGAGCTGATCAGTAATATTTATCTGTCCCACTGTCCTTGCTGCAGCCTCCTCATATTTACCATAACATAATTCCATTTGGTTGTCACATCACTGGTTTTCTCTATCGTGCTCAGAGTACACATGGAAAGTTTTGATTTTGAAGGTTATTTTGTCATTTTCCTGGAAGTTTAAAACATACCCTGAGCAAAATTTATTTAAGTACTGAGTTGATTCAGAGCCTATCAAGGCAATATTGCAGTGATAAAGGTGGCAACTTTAAATCATGTTTTGTATTGGATGATCTCTGAGGTTTGCAGTCACTGATTCTGTGATTTTTTTTGGTTTAATTGAGGACAGTTTGCAGCCCCTCAAAGCCCTGGAACAAGCCTGTTGTATGCTACCATGCCCTGGGTGCTCCCTCAGGCATGTGGGGAAATCAAACCCAAGAATCCATGGAGAAGGCAGCCAGTTTAGAAGGGACCATCTGACAGTGAATAAGTCTAATGCAGTTACCGCAGAGGAACTTGGACTACAGTAAACTCTTTCTTTGGTTGCAATACCCAGAAAATGTAAAGCTTTATAAATGACACAAAAATCTTAGCTAATTGAATATTTCACACCTGTGAAGGGACATTTTGATATTCCACTGTGACATATCAATAGCTGAATTCTTCCCAAATGTGGCTGACAGCCTGTTCCTTGAGCAAGAAGAATATTAAATGCTGAATTGTGTGTGTTATACACTCCTGAGTTTAGTAAGCCCCAGTTAAGCTTAGCAGTCTGCTAGAAGCCTAGCAGTCTGCTAGAAGCCTTTTTTACCACAGCTTGTGTTATGGGTTTCTTTAAACCCTTTGATTGCTATCAGACTGCCAGTCTCCAAGTGGATATAAGGAATTCCCTTGTATTTTAAACTTTGGTATCTGAATCCATGACTCAGTATGATCTCTTGGTAAAAAGGAAGTTTTATCTAAATTAAAAACATATGCATGTTTTATAACTACGATAACTTCTTATGAAAAAGTTATATACTTTTATTATATAAGGGATGCTGCTAGGTCATAAGGGATTCATAATGCTCAGTGATTCAATGCCTGTTATGTACTTAAAATGTTTTGTAGACTACTTCAGTGTGTTTGCCTAAGAAGTAAAAATTGCTATAAAAATGTAAGTTGTGGTAATGGTGTTATTGCAAAGACATTTTTGCCAGCCACAATGAATGATTTCTAAATGCCACAGTGTGATTAAACTGTAAGGCACAACAGTCTATATTACAATGTGAAGCCCTAGGTGTGCTGAAATTACCATTCAACAGCTCACCTGGGAGTATCTCTGGGAGATTATAACATGACACCTTTACTGTTTTTTTTAAAATGAAAAAATGAAGTCATTAAAAAGCATTTTTTTCCCAGATAAGTGATGTGTCTTCTATCACCCAGTGTGCAGTCATTAGATCTAATGTGCTTTTCTGCAGAAATATTTCAAAATGATCCAGGGTTCCCTTATTTGCTATTGTGGCAAAGGGAAGATTTGTTACAGGAATCTTGTTTCTCTCTGAATGAAGTATGTACTCACAAGTACCCAACATACTCAGTTTCCAGTTTCTGCAAAACTGCCTTACCAACAAATGCACTATGTTTTCTAAAACATGTTTTGCTCCACATATTTTTCTGTCCATAAGTTTTACTTCCCTATTTCTTCCTTCACAAAACAAGTAATACCAGACACCTCACAAACTGATTGTCCTGTAGTATTGCTGATTCCTCAGAAGCTGTTTAAAGTGGAGAAACCTTTGAAAACTATACCATAAGGCCCACTAAGTGTTGATCATAATTTATCTTTTTTAGTTAAGCAACTATATGGGGAATACAAGTTCTAGGAAACAAGAAAACATAAACTATGTTTGTGTGCTGATTGCACACAGACGCCGTGCTGCAGTGATTCCAGCCCAGCAAACTGATAGACTTTTGCAGGAGGTAGGTAAAAGCTCAAGAGTATAACAAGAAAATGTAACTAAAAGCAGGGTAAGGCCCCTCCCTGCAGCCCAGTGTGGCCGTGCATCCTCCTCCGCCTCCAGGCTGCACCATGATCTGAGAATTGCTTGTCAGGCCTCAGAGTTAGCCAAAAATACCTGGTCTCAACTCTTCTTGAGCTAATCAAAAACATTGTCTGCTCCTAGGAACTTATGCTCTCTAATGAGCTCCTGCTTTTCTTTTTTTAATGAACAGCCTTAGAACAGCAGTTTTTTTCGTCCAAATGGCATAAAATTTTTGTTCTCACACTTCAATGAAAGTTTCCAATACAAAGTGCGGTCAGGAGGAAACACTGTTATGACTAAAGCGTATTCACTTGTGGCCCTATAAGCAGTGTTCCAAAATGAGATGATTTGAGCTCTCCTAAACCACTGCACGCTGTGGACCAGCAACCTCCCTCTGAGTGGAGCTCTCTCAGAGCCAGTGAACTCTCAGGTTTGCTGTACTCAGAGGATCACTGAGTGACAAAAGATCCTGGACTGATACTCTCACTTCTCAACACTCTACCCATCACCAATTAAGAAGATGCCAAGGCTTCCAAAGTGAATATTTCACTCCCCTCAAGGGTAATTTTTCACAGGTACCTTGTACAGATTCTTTATGTCTATGAGCATGCAAGTGTGCATATGATAGAGCAAGAGTGGGAAAAATGCTGTTTTCTTACATTCTTAAGTTATTGAGATTTGTAAGTTAGATTTGTAAGTAAGATACTGTAATGGTATCGTAAATCCCATATGAATATTTTGCTAAATTGTTTAACCAAAGTTATAAGTTGTTAAGTTAAATGCTGTTAAGCTTAAGCTGCTGTTAATTTTAAGTACTATTAAGTTTAAATGATGTTGAATGATGGTCTGTTGGGTCTTTAGGCTGTATTCTTTCCTATCCTTACCCTCTCTATCCTTTTGTCTCACACACACCCATCCACTCATCCACCACCACCATCCTACCCTCCACCCCCACACACACTCCTACTGTCCCCCTCTCCTCCACACAGATATTTTTTAGCTTATTTAGGTTTCAATTTATTGACTCTGGCTTTTTATTTGTTGCTTTTTTGCAGTGCGCTTTAACCATCTAGTAAGTCATAGAGTGAACCTTGCCAATGAACTCTGTCACGCTGTTGTTTTTATATTAAATCTGATTATCTTTGCTGGTGATTCCTTAAGCAATCTTGAAACACTCATTTGTGACACCCAGCCACTGGGCTCTTTTGTGAGCAAGACAAACTGCTCTAAGTTCAGCTTTTCAGCACAGCACAACATCAATATTGGGTTCAGAGCTCACCAACGAACCTCAAGAATGAAAAAAGCTTTTCTCCTCTTTCCTCTGCTTTAACATTGGAGAACTGATGTCTTTGAGGTGAGTTGAGACCTCAAATTTTCCGAACTAATGTACAGCCCAGGCAGTGGCCAAGCTTCAGGCATCATTCTTGCAGCTTCCATGGGGGCATACTTAATGTTCATCAGCCCCATAAAAAAATGACTGTCCTCTCTGCAGCTCTGCCTTGAAACATCTGCCTTCTCTGCAGCATCCCGTGCCCCAGGGAGATGCCAAGAGATTTGTCTCATGGGAAAAATGATAAAATAAGCTATTTAAGGCAAAGGGAATGATAGAGGTAAAGGCAAGCTTGAGGGCAGCATGTAAAGTTGTGAAGAGCTAAAGCACAGAGGCAGCAGGTTTGGAGTCTTTCATTAAACTTACTTAACAAGTTGAAGTACATCAAACCTACCCAGTTCTGCACAGGCAAGATAAGCCGTAGTGCTGTTGTAGTTTCCCCATCACTTCTTTTTGATCGTGTCCAACTTTTCATTATACCTGCACATCAACTTTTAAGCAGGTTGCAAAAGCTCTTAAAGAAGAGATTAGAGCAATGTCTGTGTCTGTAGTTCATCCAACACCAGTGAGATCTTTGGGAGCTGATATCCTGGATAATGAATACTCGTTGCAGAGGCAGGAGTGCATCACTCTCTGTGGCCCTTGGAAAAAATGTCCTAGCTGAATTCAGTGAACAGGAACTTCTTCAACCTGTATGCAGGGCTGGAGATTCTTAGGATTAATACTCTGCAGTAGTTACACTTTCTTCAATTTTATATAGATGCAGTAGGAAAAAAAATAAAAGAAATAACAGAATCAATGTTCTGTCTTTAAGCAAAGCTTAGGAGTGTTGTTATTTACCTTTCATGGTTTGTGCTACAGGGGAACCCATAGTTAAAAAACTACCACCATCTTTTCATGGTCCAGATGGCAAGAGCTTATACTTAAGCTGGTGTCAGAATGGATCATACTTATGGTTGAGTGTTTTGATAATGCTGCATTGGTAACAGCACAAACATTATATCCATCTGACTTTTATTTCTATTTCTTTCTACAATAATTAAAGGTGATCAGCTATTTGCAAAATCCCTAAACCATAGCCTATAATTTAAATTTCCATTTTATTAGGAGAATAATCCAATTTGAATGAAATTAAAATACTGCTCCAGTATGAAGAAATAGAAAACTTAACACAGTGTGAAAATTAATCTTTTTTTGGTCTTGTTGTAGCTTACATGCTGTTGCTAGAAAATGAAGTTGAGATTAGTTTCCACTATACATGGTATTCCAAACCCAATTTTGGAAAAAATCAGTTTACAGGCATTGAAGTATATCACCTTGTACAGATCGCTTTGACCATTTTGAGGAACTGTACCTTTTCACATTTAATTTTGGCACCTGGATCAGATTGAATTATTTGTTTTGATGGAAAAGACTGTAAGAAGAAATTCCTCTACTGCAAAAAAAAAGGAACTGCCATAAATTTCATGACATATATGCAGCTCATAAGTGGAAGCATTTAATACAGTACATTGCTCCCTCTCCCAGGTGTTACAAAATAAACCAGTTTGGTTAGATGTACTGGATAAGGGAAAGGCAAGAGTGCTGTAGCTGTCTCAGACCCACAGTATTGAGAACTGGAAAGAACATGGTTTGTTTTCTTTAGCTGTCCTCTGCCAAAAAAAGACCTCTTCAATTTACTACATTTTCAAGTGGTTTAGCAGACTAATTTTTAAATGATTCACTGCTGGAATTTCTGCTGCTTGCCTCTAGAGACTGTATCAGTCTGATAGATGTCACCATTAGAAAGTGCATCAGCAGTCAGGCTTAAATAGCTTTTGTCCAGTTTGATCTCAATATTACTTCATGGACTACATTACAGAAATCCTGCTCCTCCTTGGCTGCCACATTACTCTTAGTTGCATTATTATGGTCTCTTGAAACTCATATCAGGACTGAATTCTCCTTGAACCATGATTTTAGTACAAATGATTTATAAACTATTGTTTTTACCTTGCCAGTTTGCAGTCTTCTCAGACAAGTAACTTGGCAAATACAAAGTGCCAAGCAGACAGAGGGACAGACATAATATAAAAATTAGCTTATGCAAATGTTTTGATACTTATAAACAGAGAAATGCACTGACATTTAACCTACCTTTCCCTCTTTATGCTATTTTCTCATCAGTCATCACAGGCTTGTTGGTTATAAATTAGTCAAAAAAAAAATTTTCAAGCGTGATTAGAGCCTTACACAATGGCATTTCTACAGCCTCAGATGCTGGATTTTTGTAAATATTTTTTTCTTTTACTACATAACTACATAAGCATATTCAGGTATGTCACACAATACTAAATGGAAACAACAGAAGAACCTAAATTACCTGCTTGAATCAACAAAGAACCCTTACAGGCTTCTCAGTAAAATTCTTGGCTCAATATACACTTGTCACAAAAGCTAAAGTGGTAGAATGTACACAAAAAATGACAAAAACCCATGATGAAATTATAGGATGCTGTTCAAAACCAGTAGAGTCTTCTTATTTAGAATACAGGATCCAGGTCACAGGATCTGGATGAAGGCAGCTGAGGAATTAAAGAAAGAGGAGAAATTATGTGCTCCAGATAATAAAAAATTGGGAAAAGGCAAATAAGAATAAGACAGTTAAACTTGCAAGAAAATTGACAAAAAAAGACACAAGAAAGGAATGAAAAATTCTATCAGGTGTAATTGTTTTCAGCCAGGGGATATGAAGGATAAGAGATCATAAAAGAGAATCAAAAGAGTCCTACTCAAAAATACATTCTAATTTAGAATTAATATATTTTTTTCACTTTTAGCCACACTTCCTTGACCTTCAAGATCAAGTATTTTCTGTCAAGATCTCAAAACAAGCACTGAAATATAAAACATATGGCTTTGTCACTCTTATAATGGATGCATGTTTTACCCTTTTGGTAAAAACTAATGGATCAAGAGAAAAATAGTCTGAATACAGGTTTATTAATCCACAAGGGGGGCTTAGGCTCATGTGTCTAAGAGTGTTGGACATGCTTCAGAAATTTTTTTTCTTTTGTAAATGAAATAGTTTAACAAAAACTAGAAAAAAATAGCTGAAATGGTTGATTCTAATTCACCATACGTACAATGCTTACTGCTGATTCTCTCAGGATAACAAGGGAAGAAATTTGTCAGCCTGTTTTATCTAATTAGCCAGCAGATCATGCACAGCAGCCAGGGGTCAATATAGTTGCCACCTGCCTGGGAAAAGCTATCACAATGACCTGACTGCTGGCACGCTAGGGCAAAATGATGATGGCTTCTCAAACTCTCTTACTGTGTCTCTTCAACTGCACATAAAATTACTAAAAATTCATTGCACACAGATATTCCACCTCTCAAGCAAGTACTCTACCTGCCAGGATGAAGCACCATTCCCAGGGACTCTCTGAGCTGATTAATATTTAAAATATTTTATTCGAAATCAAATAGCTCCAATAAGTGAGATCAAGGAAGACCTGCTTATATGACCTTAGGAATACATTACTGTGGACCTTTCCTAGGGGTTTGGGATCTTTTTACATTACCTGCTCACAATCAGCTATGAGCAAATCTGAGACAGTGTCTCTTCCACAGATATCCTAGCTACCAGTTTGTGGAGCCATTGATATTAATTTCAGCCACTTTTGCATAAGAATATCAGTGCTTTATACACACTGGAATGAGATCAATGGGGCAGTGAGGGCACTTCAATCAGACCATTGCTTCCCTGAGGAACTGAAAGTAAAATAGACGGCACATAGAGGAGCCCGGGCTGATACAACCAGAAACACTCTGGGTTTGCTTTCAAGCTAAAACAAAACGATCCTGTATTTCTCAAACTAGCAGATAATTTCTGCCTTATCTTTGTCCTGTACACCCTTCCTGAGAGGTAAGAGCTCAGGCTTTCAGGTCTTGGTGACACGATTGTTCCCCAGGTGCCTGCCCTGCCACCTGTATCAGCTCGTGTGTCTGCACCCCTGTCTGATTGCAACTGAACTGAGAACCCAACAACATTTACTGCAAGCCACGACCAGCCCCAGCCAGCTGCTACCGCCCTAGAGGAATCAGTACTTCAGCCAAAGCCTGCTGAATTCAGTGAAAAGGCAGCTGTCATTTGGATCCAAATAAGAAAACGTTTAGGGGAGAAAAATATTGGATTTTGAAGTTTCCTTTTCCAAAGCCTAATAAGTGAAATACTTCAGGGTAAAAAATAGTGGTTTTGACATCATACTGAACCAAATCAAGCAGAAACCAGTTCCAAATGACAGGTTTTTCTCTTAACTTCAGTGCTCAGAGTTCTTTGCCTGTTAAAGTTGCAGGAACAATTCAGTCACCATCATCCTTCCACCAAACTATATGTAGACTCTTAAATACTTCTATAAAAGGAAGCGATTTCAATGTTATTTGCATTACAGCTGTTTCAGTTCCAAGTTGTTACAGGAAAATGTGTTTAAAAATTAATTCTTTATCACAACAGTAATTTTAGAGGTATTTGGTGCTGTGTTCTACTGAAGCATTTTTACACAAGTGCATGTGAGTTTATAAAAGGACCAACATTCTGCCTAGTTTTTAAAACATTATTTGGCCCTGAAAGACAATACTGGCTTTCATTTGAATCTGGCATGGAGAAGACACAGAAAAGTGAAAATCAAAACATCCCTATTCCTGCAGTTTTACATTCAGACCAGAACCATGGATAATTTTGTCCTTATGTGCCTAAATCTCTAGAGGTGTTGTCTATGCCCAAATATTGCTCTGTCACTATGGGTAGATGCAGCAATTACACTGACAACTTCTAGGTAAGAGAAAGAGATTCTCTTCCCAAACCCTTGCCTATTCACACACAACTTTCATCATTAAATAACCTACTCCTCTGTTTCTCAAAATCTAGACGAATAACACTATGTTACAAACCAATGGTTATTTTATTGCCTTATTTTAATTGACATTCTTTTCTGAATTTATTTTAGCCTTAATATTCAGTTAGCATATTATGGTGTGATTGATATATGGATTTTTATCTATGGTATGCTGAATATATGGTTGAGATATATTGTTAGCGACTATTGCTTAGGGTGTGCCTCAGCAGAAATTACTGTTCCTATCCACTTTAGGATCCTTAGCTATCCACTGTCTAAGACTCTAAGGAATAGCCCTAGCCTTAGCTGTGAGGACAAAAGGACTCAATGCATCCCATTACCTCCCAGTGTCTGCCCAGCACCACCTGTATAAATAATTTCTTTTTGATTGGTATATTATTTCGGAGATGTAGAGCAAAAATATGTAGCCTGAGATAGCTGAGTTCATTTCATAGTATTGTACTGTTTGGAATATACAGGCCACTGGTTTGTTTTAATGCACACTGACTGAAATGCAATGTATTGTAATAACAAAAGTGTAGCCTGGATAATATTAAAATAAACTGTTATATCACAGATTCAGGCAAAATAAGTTTCAACAAAGAGCACTAATTAAAATGTGCATCTCTGGATTACTTAAACTCTAGTGATACTGTCATATGCATGGCTCTGACATTAAAATCTCTTGCTAATGTCAGTTATAAACAGTGATGTCATATTCAAAGCTGCTCTAAGTGATAAATCATTCTCCTTCAGTTTCTATATAAGCTTTTTGCAAGCATGCCTCACAGCAAAATCACAAGCTGGTTTTCACTGCTAGAGCTTTTGCTCCCAAACTCATATTTATTAGCCCACATATAAATGCATGCATGAAAAGGAGCTGACAGCACAGTGAGCCGTGAATTTCAAGTATATTCCAACGTCAAAGGTCAGAAGCAGATTTCCTATTTGAGCAACAATTATAAATAGCCATCAGAGGTGAAATAGAATTGACATACTGGGTTATGTTGTGTTTCCTGTTGATTTTGAAAGGTTAAAATTCGGATTGTAAAAAGAAAAACCTCTATTCCATCTCTTAAAAAAATTAAAAATGGGGTACCAGAGAACCCTTTTTTTTTTTTTTTTTTTTTTTTTTTTCCCCAAGAGAAGTATTTAGAGACTCAGAGATTTAGGGCCAGAAGGATAGTTCAAGGACACCTTTCTATTCATGCAGTATTGCTTTTTGCCTTCCTAGTCTGATCCCTTAATACATGTTTCACACCCCAAAGAGATTCACTGTATAGGCTGAGAGGCAGATGGTTGCTGGTGTGCACCCTGAGGACCTCACCATCTACAGCAAGTTGAGGCTGTGCAAAAGTTCTGTCTTCTGAAAGCCACCTCTCAAAGTAGCTAAATCCAAGGTGCCAGGGGGGAAGGACCTCCAAGAACCATAGGTTTCCAACAGTATGTACTGCTCTTCCAGGACATGACTACAGGTAGCTACCCAAATTCAACTGGTTTTTTGTTTTTGTTTTTTTTTTTATTCTATCCATAGGACACACTTGATTTGGTAAGTCTCATCAGTATCTTTCCTTGGATACCACTCTTCTCTTTCTGCTCTTTGATTTCAGTATATAATCCACAGTATTTTTGGTTTCACCTCTGTCCTTCTTTCTCATGTAACCCCCCTCATCAGAAATATACCAAATTCCACCACTGTAATACCTGAACTCGAATAATTATTGCTGGAGAAAAACGAATGATAAAAACTACTTTCCTATTCCTAGTACATTTTTGATAGCATTTTACTTTTCAGCAAGAATGCTTAGGAATATGTACAGCACTGAAGGGATAAAAAGACTCAGCACTGGGTCTCCTATCTAGAGTGAAAATCCTCACGGTTGTGAAATGTTTCATTAAACAGCTGCTGTAACACTTCCATACTTTAGCATTTAGGGGGGGAATAACACAGATAGAAGCCTTTTGCTTAAGCTGATTTTGCACAGACCAACTATGAAGCACCTCATTATAAATTAAATGACATTGACAACTAGCAGCCCTCACAGCTACTTTGTGCTAATGCTCTCAGTAAAGGTCTCTGGACTTGGGGCTTAACTAGGTGACATCATTGAGAAGCCAAAGAAGGAAACTAAACATATTCTAGGTCATTTCCTCTGAACAGGCTTTATGTGAAAGATGATAGCGGTCTGTATTTTGAACAGGGGGTTGTAGCAGAGGCAGTGCTGACAGGCTCCAGGCTTTGTGCCAAGGTATTTATTTACTTGTTGTGTCATGACAAGTATTAAGCCACAATCTGAAGTCTCACCGAGCAGCAAAACCTCAGAAGGCCTGGCACAGAGGAACTTGCTGTGTCTCTGTGTCCTCTCTCTATAGGGAATGAGAAGTCCATGTGTTTTATCCACATCCTGACCACCTGCATTTATTCACCATGGGGATGAAAACTATTGCACTTTTGCCAATGAAAAATTCAAGAGTTTTGCCCAGGACTGTCAAATTTGCACAATGCCTTACATTTATGAACAAGTCCAAAACAAAGCAGTTTTGATTTAACAAAAGCAAAACCTGTTTTAAATATTGAATGGCTGTGTTTGGGAGGTATATTGACTTGGATCTTTGTGTATCAGGAAATGGCTTCTGTCAGGCAATTACTAAATAGAAAACAAAACAAAACTTTAGAGATTATTGATAGAACTATGCAAAGTATTACTTAATTAAATGGCTAAAGACTGGTGACTGCTGACATTACCTTTTACTGAGAAAAGCTTGCAGGTTGTAAGAGCAATAGTGAAGAATGAGAACTATGAAATAGATACTTAATCAAAAAAATGGTTATATTCATTAAGGAAAATGTATTTCTTTGGTTTGCATAGTCACTGAAAATGGTTTCACGTGGATGATAAAAGTATATTTTGATATGTAAATTATCAGACAGTGCAAATAATGCACTGTTCCCTTTGCAGTCAGGATTTGAACAGTACTCATAGGAATATCAGGAAGATGCCAGCACCAAGCAAGTGAGCTTCTGAACAAATCACATTTGATTAAATTGCCTCTCTTAGTCACTTCAGTAATAGCTTGGTGGTACACATTGCTGCTTTGTTCACAAAAGAGCCAGGTCACCCTAATTCTCTCCCATGTCCTTTGATTCTCAAGCCTGGGAGAACAAAAAACACCATGAAATGACATTTCCTGAGACTGACTCCCCACTGCTTCCCCAGTGCCATAACAGGAAGAAGGAATCAGAGCTATTGTCTTCAAAGCAGAGATTTTATTCCTGGTCCCCAATAGTAAAAGCCATTTTACAGCTTTTGAAGGAGGTGCCTCTGTGCCCTAAATGAACACAAAACATGACACATAAACTAATGCTTGAAAACAAAGTGAGATTTGGACAATGAAATCTGTTTGACAGTGCATGAGATTGAAGGGGGCCCAGAACAAGAAATCAAAAAGCTGCACTATCAGGTCTACAGAATCTCTGATGCAATTTTGCCAGGCTAAACATAAAGGCTTTGCACCATGCAATACAATATGGAAAGGCATCCACTTGCATCCATAAATCTACCTGAAGAACAGCATTCAGTCTTGGACCTAGCCTGGATATTAATCTGCAGTCATCATGAACTCACATCGGGAGTGAGTACAGAAAAGCATGAGGGTGGAGGAAACTGGTGCTTTCGTCAAGGGTCGATGAGATAGTCTTGATGCCCTTATCACTGTCTCTGCCTGGTAATGCTGGAAGGAAAATGAAGGCTATGAAACAGCAGGGAGGTGGAAAAAACAGCATCCAGATACAGAGCCTTTGTGTCAAATGTCTGCTGGCATTGTTTTTGTATTCAGAGGAAAGGTGACAGGAGAAGAAAACTTTAACTTTCCACTAGCAATAACATTTCATTGAAGAAAATCATAACTCCAGCTGTCTTCATGGTGCATCACTGTTTTGCTGCCTGAAATGCAGTATGAACTATTGTATTGGTCTTTTCCAGACCTCATCAGGTTTGACACCAGAAACACTTGTACAGTTAATAACCCTCAATTACCTCTGATAAAAAATGAAGCTTGTATTATTTACACTCTCTCTCTTGTCAAATTAATGTAATTGCATTGTCTTGTCTTTTCATCTGACAGTTTTTCTGACTTTAGACATAAAAAAAATGTTTAAAAAGAAATAAGAAAAACATGCTACTGAAGTAAGGCTAAATCTGAAGTAGTGAGTTTAGAAAGATACCTCTGCCAATGGCTACCAGCTCTGGATTTCTCAAGATTTGAGTCTTCATGTTTCTTAGTGACTCCACTATTTAAATCAATTTCTGAGTATTTAGGAGGAAGGTTTCACCAGCTATCTGTAGTGGAAATACATAAATAGAGAATACAATAGAAATTTCTGTATAGAAACAGAAAAATGAAATCTAGAAGAGACGAGGAATCAGTTAAAAGACATAAACGAAATTAGCATTGCTGGACAAAAAAGAAGCTGAACACACACTGCAAAACTCTCTTTCATCTATTTTGTTTACAATGTAGAGCTCTTAACTCTTCTGCTTTTTAATCATTTCATTGCAACAAAGCAAAGTGAGGTGGGACTTATACATGATACATGAAAAGCCAGTCCTATTTCAAGGCTGTTGGACATGGATCTGACTGTCCTCCCAAACTGTGAGCTGCAGTTTCCATCTCATGCCAGTCCATGTAAGGACAACATGTGCCAGGAACCACAGATGGGTCAACAGCTGGCATATGTGAGCTTTGTGTATCACTGAGTATTTCCCAGCCAACCAGATAGTTTTGGAAATCGTTCCGAGAAGACATTAGAAATCTGTCCAGTGCCATTGATAATGAGAAGAATAATGCTCCACAGAAGACTTGCTGCCAGAGCAAAATGTTGGCATGTGATAAATATCACAAAACTTGCAACTTTTTCACAGCTAGCTCACCAGCCAAATGTCACCCACTTCCAAGGAGGTTCTCACAGCTGCTTTATAAAAATAGAAAAAGATAGTCACTGACACTAATAAACTCCCTCTACAACTGGCTCAGTACTTGAACCAAATCAAATGCTAACACTCAGCCCCCAAACCTGACCCCACGTCTTAAGTCACTTTCAGGTTTGATAACATTCTCCTGCCAAGGGTAGGAGGGCATTTGCTATGAAGTTTAAACACATACCAGTAGTAATGTTCTCCACGAGTTCATGGCATCTTTTGAAACCATAATAGTTCTTGACTTTTTCTGTCACCAACTCAGTATGCAAAGGCAGAGGAGGGGGACAATGTGGTCCTAAAGCTGTTCAACACTGTCAGTAACTTTTCTTCAGACATGTTTGGTAACACTCAAAAGAAAAACCTGAAAACCCAAAGTTCTCATTCTCAGGACATACGTAAATCCCATGTTGAGTATTTGTATAAGGGACTACCATCTTCAGGCCCTTTCTTAACTCATAGTCTATTAATCACTGATGAAAAGATAATTAAAATCTTATCAAAATATTTAGAAAGTGAAGCTAGTCAGGCATGCTAGTGTATGCATCTGACATACCGCATGCTCAATATAATTCCTCACAAAACTTGTCTAGGGTCCAAAGGCTTTTTACAAATAAATCTTGGGAAGTCTTCTTTGATGTAGGGCTTTACAAAACCCAACTACAGTTCCAGAGATGAGTCACTGCCATTACTTTTTTCATATTGACCACCAATGCTAGTTCTTGAACTGCACTTTGCTGCATTACTCACTTGTTCCTTACATTTACAATGCATTCCTCAAAGCAAGAGGCAGCCCCTTGTGTGTATTTGTGCACTGCCTTGCACAGTGGAGCTCTGGCCTCTAGGTGTTACCATAATATAAAGAATAAACAAAATCACTGTTTTGGGATAACCATACATTTTCCAAGCACAAAGGTTTTGTGTTAGTAATATTTAATTAATAACCATCATTTTTCATAACAAGAAATAGCAGGGTGCTAAACCAATATTAGCCATAGAAAAAAGAATGTATTTTGCTTGTACCCATAAAGACTTATTTCATGCTTCTTGGAAGTGTCCCTTTATCACAGCTATTTTTTTTTCCAGGTGAATAGCATGGCGTTGAAAATTGCCTGAGCTATTAACAGAGCCCTGATATAATTGTGAGGGGCTGAGACAGAGTGTTCTGCCAAAAGGTTCTGAACTCCCGAACTTGCTTTTCCCATCCTTCCACAAAGCTAGAATTAGTTGGCCTCTAGGTCATGCTACAAAGGACACCTTTTTCTACAAGACTCTTCTGGGAAACCGGGGTGAGTGGGTTGTGTTGGGTGGTGAGCAAAACTTTATTTTCAGTACTTTCATAAGGCTTTTATATTTTGACACTGATTTTGACTGTGTTTTACTTCACATACATTCTTTGACTTTTGGATAGGCTTGTTTTTCACTAAATCAAAACAATAAATATTGATGCAAGTAGATCACTGTTGAAATTGCAACATATATATATATGTATATATATGTTATACATATATATATACATATATATATATGTTATACATATATATATATCAGTATTATATATATATCTGATTATATATCAGTTTTATATATATATCAGATATATATATATATATATCAGTAATTTCTGAACAGTTTGTTTCGAATAGAAGTAGTTTGTAGAAAGAGGAAGGCACAGTTTGTCACTGACTGCTGTTGTGAAACACAATTTTCCTTGGATTTCCTGCGAGGGCTGAGAATGCAGCTACCTTGTGTTTCTTGTAGTGGACATTACACCAGTAGTGCCATCCAGGGCTGCAGCAGGATCTGCATCACTTCTCTTAACTAGAGCTCGCATTACATACCAAGGAAAGTCAGGAGAGAAATCTCGAGTGGCCAATTCCATAAATAGCTTTAAACTGTGACTTTTGCTATGGTTCAATACGGAAAGAGCTCTGATTCCAGAGAAGCCACAACTTGTCCCCAGCTCCTAATAGTATGAGTGGGACTATTTTTTCAAGTTTCCTTTGGGTACTGAGACTGCTTCAGTTTCTCTAAGCTCGCTGAAATAAATGCAGTGGTACTGGATGTGCTGGATGAAAACAGAAATTTCAGGTGCAATAGATATCCTGCCAATATTTATTTGTAAACAAATTTGAGTTTAGGACAGATTATTTTGTTAGAAAACCCACAGTCAATATGTTTAACTACTACAAGTCCTAGAGTATGTTGTGATGTGTAGGCACCCACCTTACTAAACAGATGATCAGAGATTGAGCCAGGAAGAAGAGTCCAATATCTTAATTCTGTGTGATCTAACTCCAAAACAGCATCTATAAAATATGAGCTCTGAAATGATTTTATTTTTCTAGGTTTTTTGCCTTGGAGCTTGCTAAGATGAGTGGCTAGTGCAGTCCTATCCAAAGACAGAAAAGGTTTTTCCTTGTGAATAAATAAAATACTATCTAAATTAATCTCTTTATATGAGAGACCTTCAGAAGTCACTTTTTGTCTAGGCTTTTCTCTGATCTAGGACAAAGCTGCCTTTTACTTTGTAAACATTATTTCAGTGTAGCTAACACTCACCTTAGTGGGAATGACATAATTCAAAAATACCTCAAGTCCCTGCTTTTATTCATTATTCAGGATAATAGAGAGAGCCACAGAGTGCTTGGTGTGAGTTGGGAATTGCATGGGCAGTTGAAAACTTCTGACCCTGACCTCAAGAGAAAGAAATTCCTCTGAAAGTACTTCCTTCCTCTAACAGTTTTTAGATTATCTGAATATAACCAGGGAAGGTTTCTAGGTTTTTGTTCGACTAGTAGTACTCCTTTAGTATTTCAAAAGTTTAGTTTTCTTCACTCAGTGTTTGGGAAGAACAGGGAAGCATCACTCACTCCACTACTTCTCTTTTTATCATGTGTGGGCCCTCTGCATTACTAAGAAAGCTGTGCAAACCCCTCTAAACCCCAAAACAACAGATTTTTGAGGAGAGCTGTTAAAACAAAAATACCTATATATCATCATGCCACCAGAAGCATTGGGCAGAAGATCTGAATTTTTAATCTGAATAATGGAACTTATGGATTTTTATGGTATTCAACACAGTAAATAATATTAGGACTGAGGAAGATCTCTCTGCAGAGTCAGGGAGCTGCTGGCAAACCTTGGTGCAGTTGTGTTGATTCTTGAAACTACATCCTGTTCTTTCCAGCTGTTAGCACCTGACTCCATGGTGTACCCTCATCTCCATCATGATGGAACACTGGCAATTGTGCTGCTGCTGGAGTTCTGCTCCTGTGTGAGAGGTGTGGTCTTTGCTCTCTCCTCTGAACGAACTTGTACTGAGCTCCAGCCCTCTGCTGCCTTGTTCTAATTGTCCGATGTCCCACAGCAGTTCCTCAACTTGTTCAGAGTAAGAAAATAGTGAACGAAGGTTGGGATCTATTAGACTCATAGGAAAAGGACACCAGTGGCATTTTCCCCAATGACATTTTAGACAAACAAAATATATTTATACTTAGTACAGTAGTTAAAATGTTTAAAGTGACAAGTCTAAACACTACTGGCTATCACTTAAATAAACAGCTGAAAGACAGTCCCCCCCACCCCGTATATCCAACTCCTTGGGAAACGGAAATATTCTAGCTATCCAAGATCTACATAAATGAAAGGCGTGATTCAAAAGCTGTACTTTTAAACCAAAGCATCTGCAAGTAAACCAAGCGCCTTCTATAATGATGAAATAACAGTACACCCCAGCAGATTTCATTGGCTTAAGTTCTGTCATTTGATGAAACCCTAATTAAATGGCGCAATTTACTTATATAAAGTCTTTGTTACGGCGAATGTCATATCATCAAATTTTAAGAAGATCATGACTTTTCTCTCAGCTCCTTTCAGTGTCACTAAAGGGCGCAGCAGCTCCAGGAAGCAGGAGAGGAGAAACCTTTACCAGACTTCTAGATGCCCAATCAGACACTACCTTCCTCTGTAAAGACAAGCTGTCTTTTGTACCTTTTCACAGTAAAGCTGAACATTTTCTAGGAACAAAAAATACTCCCACTCAAGATATTTTCTTAGACACACATGCCAGCTTAAGTCAAGCCTCAGGGCATGGTGCAAGTTGGTTCCTCAAGAGGACAGAATTCATGAAAAGAGGAAAAAACAGAGAGAAATATAAGAGCATAGCACTCCTCCCACATCATCAAGCACCAGCCTTTGCTTCAAACAGGGATCAACAAATCCCTGTGTGAGCAATGAGAAGAATGATAAATTTACCACAGGGCAATGAAATGGATTGTAATAGTAGCTATTCCTACTGCTCAGAAAATGTTAGGCTGGATGTCTTTGGTTGTGGATCCAACCAAGACATTAGTCCCTAGTCCTTTTAGGTACTAAAAGCTGGCAAAAATTTATGAATTTATCTGAAATAAAAAAAAAAAAAATTAAATCCTTTTTTTGACTTATTGCACCAGGGCAGTGGTGCACAACTTCTTCCTGCTCCTCTCTTTTCCACCTTCTGTCCCTTTCCCTTGCACAGTAAAAAGTGTTTTGGAGAATTGGAAGCTAAGTTTGTCCTGTCTTCTTCTGTATGAAAAAAAGTTCCCTGTGATGTAAAATATTATCTTTAGGATTTGCAATTTTGAATGCATCCATGGGCACAAGGAAATTTTTAGATGGCTGAAATTTAGTGGGAAAATCCAAAACTGAAACCAAACCAAACAAATTACCAAAAAAAAAAAA